>VDFB02000008.1:185552658-185566477 GCA_007258455.2 Sequoia sempervirens | reverse complement strand
ATTGTTAGGAGAAGTATATGACACCTTTCGATGGAAAGGATGAAGGTCACTACTAGTTTCCCTACAAGCCTTTTCTCTAGTCCTATCATTGGTCTAGCCATGTAGGAGTAGTTGTTAAGGGGAGAGATAGGGTTCTCTGATGAGATCGATCACGTCCTCACTCCTCCTGCGTCTCCTACACCATCATCGGTAGATGAGCATGAGGCTGTTTACATACCTACAAAATATGTCTCTGCCCTCAGCAAAGGGTTGGGTGACTTGGAACATCACTTGGAAAGAGACCTGAAGTTGGCTATGGCCACTTGAGTTATCAACGAACAAAATCACATGGTGGGAAAAGACCGAACATGCATAGAACTCTTGGCTAGTCTCTCTGGTCTAACTGATGCATGTGCTCCTCCAAACAATCCTAATATTATACGAGGAGCCACTTTTGAAGATCATGAGAGGTAGCTAGGACTGTCGATGCCTCCTACATCTGTATACATGACCGATTCTGTACCCTCAATAAATATCCCCTTTGCCTCTGAGGGACCCGACACTGTCAAAGTGAACAAGATCCCCTTGGGTTTTAGTGTCACCCCTCTTGCCACCTCTAGTGGTGGAGGCTTTGGTAGTGGTGGTGGCTTCGACAATAGGGGTGGTGTTGGTGGAAGTGGTTCCAGTGGAGGTTATGGTGGTGGCTTTGGAAGCAGAGGTGGCTTCGGTAGAGGCCCTACTGGTGGTAGTGGCTTCGGTAGTGGTTCCGACGATGGTCACACTGGTGGTGGCTCTGGTGGCAGTTCTGGAGGAGGTTCCTCTGGCCCTATATCTTCTAATGACCCTATTTTGAATACTCTTCTTTAGAATATGGGTAAGATGTAGATCCAATTAGTGAGTCTCTCCCAAGCCTCTTCCTAGCCTATCTTCCAACCCTTCTTCTAGCATAGCCCATTGTCGGTTGTGATTATAAGCACTCCCTTCCCTTAGGGAATGGAGATTCCTAAATTTGAGAAATATGGTAGCAAAGGGGACCCAAAAACATGTGTCCACCTTTAATGCCTTGTGCACAGACTTCTTCTGTCACAATGTGTTGATGGCCAATCTATTTCCTTGATTTCTCAAGGATAGAACACTTGAATGGTACTGTTCCTCGCCTGACAATTCAATTTTCTCATTTGATCAACTTGTAAACCAATTCCTATGACAATTCCAAGCTAACATCGGGCCGAAGATGGCCTTTTGGATCTCGTTTGGTGTAAACAAGGTGATAATGAAAAGATTACTGATTGCATAGCGCGGTATCAGGCGCTCTTCTCACAATTCTCGTATCTGCTGCCCGATTCTGGTGTGTAGAATGTATTCATAGGGAACTTACAAAGGCCTTGGTAAGAGAAGTTTTCCCTTATGAAATACCCTTCTTTTTCACATTTGTGTGTAGCCCTACGAGAGTATCAACAAATAATGGTTCAGTTTGGGGGACCCTCCTCACACTCCCATTTTGAAGGAAAGTCCATTGTATTGATCTCTGGAAAAGGAAAAGCTGTTGCAAATGTAGTAGCCATCATGGATGAAAACAACCTTAGATGCAACCAAAAGTTCACAAAGTTATCAAAATCTTATTCCTCCATCTTGCAAAAGTTGTTGAAGGATAAGATTGTAACCTTGCCAAACCCTAAACCTCTTAAAGAACCATACCCTAGTTGGTATGATGTAAGTACCTACTGTCAGTACCATCAAGTTAATAGACATGATACCAAATGCTATATGCATCTGCATCATGAGATACATGACTGCATCAAGGACAATACTATTTGTCTCAATGGTAGCAAAAAAATCGGTGGCAAAAGCGAATAGTGAACTATAGATATACACAGACCCATTTCCATCACATTCTGCTAACATGATTGTCAATTGCACTGATTCTCTCACTCAGCCTAAGGCCTATGTTAACATGGCCATGATTACTTCTACAACATATCCTGTGACTAGTTCACCGGATATAATGTTCACATCACAAGACTTGCCCTTAAATAACAAGCCCTCACCTCTCTATATTCCCACTCGCCTTAATGGCAACATTGTGACATGAGTCCTAGTAGACTCTGTGAGTCGAGTGAATGTTATCATAGAAGAGACGTTGTGGCTTACCTCATTACATAGAAAGGAATATGAAGAAACAAAATCTACCATTTGTACACATGATGGTCTCTCCCTGAAGCCCTATGGCTCAATACCTTTGTCTGTCCTAGTCGAACCTAGGGTTATCGACACAATTTTTGATGTCATTCTAGAGTAAGATTTGTTTAGGATGAAGTTAGACATACCTTGGCTAGATTATATGAATGGAATTGAATTTGTTATCCAAAAATGTCTGAAGTTCTCCCATGAAGGTGCTGTGCATGTAGTGCATGACACTGGATACCAACCTGTGGTGTCCTGTGGGGGATATCCATTAGACCATTTTTGGCCCACCCCAATTGGTCTGCTTCCTCCAAAAACATACCTACTTTACAAGAACTACGTAAAGTACAAAACTAGGGGCAAGGGACAACCAAAATTGGATCTTCCTATAACACAACAACCTGTAGACACCTAAAAATGACCTAGGCCTGCAAGCTTCATTTTTACCACTTTCGTCCTAGCATAATTATGTCATTTAATTATGTCCTTGGTCCACATTCGACTATTGATTAAATAATTCATGTCTTTGTTTTCTTCGTGATTATTAAATAAATAAATTTTATTTATTTATTAAATACGTCATTAACTGTCTAAGTCTTTCTTTAATTAAATAGATTTCTTAATTTATTTAATTTCCCTTTCTACGTTTAATTATCCTTCACTATTAAATAAATAAATTTTATTTATTTATTTAATACATCACTAACTGTCCAATTAAATAAATTGATTAATTTATTTAATTAATTAATCTTATCTCCTAAATTAAATAATTAAAATAATTATTTAATTGCCAATTTCATATTCTCCTCATTTTAAATAAATTAAATTATTTAAAATGTCATGTCAATCCTAACTGTCAGTCCTTTTTGATAAATAATCTGAAAAAGATTATTTATTATCTCTCGAAATCCATAATTTGAATTATTTTAATTCAAATTAGTAATTAATCTTCCAAAAATCAAGTAATCAGGCAGATTCTTGATTTTCCAACTGGATCTTCACCATATCTTATTTCTTTAATTTTTGAATCTTGCAAATCGCATAATCTATCTTTCTTGATTTTTCAAAAATCATCATTTTCTAATTAATTTGTCTCATTTATTCTCCACCGTCGATCTATTTTTATTCCGACCGTTCGATTAAGGATTTTTCCTTAACCCTAATTAGGGATTCTTGGGTGTAATCTGGATCATTCGTTTTAGGGTCTCACCACTAATTTATCTCATCCGTCCGTTCGAAATGGCCCTTTTCTATAAAATGCCATTTCCTTCTCATTTTTCAGATATCTTGACATTTTACGTAATTACTATAGGCATTTATTTACTCTCACTTATTCATTGTCATAGGCATTTGATTAATATTGGCATTTATTCTAGGCATAGGCATTGACTTTTAGACATTGGCAATAGTCATAGGCATATCAAATCCTTCGAATCTTGTTGTAGGGCTTAGGCATTTTAGATTGCTCAAAGTACAAATCTGAGGGCAACATTTCCAGCAAGCAAGAAGGTGTAACGAAGATCAATCATGGAAGATGGAGACTCTTGGTGATATATTTCCTTTTCGTTTTCATTTGATTTCCATTGTACTTCGTTATATCATTGGATTTTTATGTTATTTGATCTAACCATCTAACAATCTGATTTCCCTTGATTACATTGGTGAACCCGACATTTTGCAGAAAAATTCGTGTGTGTTCTTGTTTGTTTTCACTGTTTTGCAGGTTACAGCCAAAACGTCATACGAAATCCCGTCACCTTCAATTGAGCACAGAAAAATGGGCGAATAAAATATTTTCAAACGGTTTCTGGGTTTTGTAGATCTCACTCTCAGCTTTCCAGAACATCAAACGGTTTTAAATTTTGTTGAGATTTGATAAAGTTATGGGTATTTTACTGTTCGCTGTTTTTTTAATTTAATTCTTAAACCCGCGTTTTCTTTTGGCTATAACATTTGTTTTGTGCAGAATTGTGGAAAAAGTTTTCTGGGTTTTGAAGGTCTATTATTTAACTTTCCATGGATATCTACCACTTGAAATTTTGTTAAGTTTGGATGAAGTTATCACTATTTCAAGTTTGCTGTTTTCATTTAAGTTTTTATTTATTTTTTTATTATTTTTGTTACTAATCTTTTCTGGTAGCGTGTGGTGATCTTTTTCGTGTGTCCAAGACCATTATCTACAAAACTACTAACTTATTGTTTGCAGATTCGCATGTCAAAGAGGGAAACAAACAAACAGTGTGCTTGTTTATTTCTAGATTAGCAAACACTTAGTTTTGGTGCTTATAAAAAGAATCATGTCTTTTGTGTCTGATTGTGCTTGTGGAGTGGTAGGTGAGTATGCTCTCACTTGGTGAAAACCTTGTGATCAGAAAACCAGACCCATTCTATTTTTTGTTAATTACCCTTCACGATTCGGTATATCGGAGTATCCTCTCCCCTTGCGCATTCGTGCGATCCTGGGTGTAAGAGAAACGGTTATCGACTCTAGAACTTGGGCCTATCCTGGTGGGAAAAAGTACTCACCCCAGGACGACTCAGACCGGTAGCACCCTGACACCGAGGGACTTCCAGCCGGTATAAAAAAGTGGGTTCTTGGGGAAAGCCCAAGAATCACGAGCGTGGTTCCGACGAGATGGATCCGAAAGGGGACTCTCGCCGCATGGATCACGCCCCACGAACGGAATGCCCAAATTAAACACCCTTGTCTTAGTATCCAACCGTTCTATTGGCCGTTGCTTGATATAGTGCAGGGTACAGTATCATGCCCGAAGATTACTCACTACCGATCCCCTTGAGTAGAGATAGCAATTCTTGGGATGTCACTACCCAATGAATCCGAATTTGGTGTGCTCGAATGACGTTAATGAGCCGTGGAGGGGAGCCAATGCCACCAAATTCTAAGCTGTCCGCTCTCGAGAAGGAAAGGTGTTCATCACCAATCCGGGGTATAACTGGTGGGCTATATCAAGTATACAAACCCAAGGCCTAGTGGCCTTTTTAGGATTGTGCTTATCTCATGTGTGCTTGGATACCTTTTAAAACGCTGTGTTTGTCAAGTGCATTCTGGTTTTGTCACAGTTCAAACAAAACATTCATCAAAACAAGTCAAAACTTCCATCAAAACAACACGAAAATTAGGTTGAAACTAAACTGAGTCGCATCTGTCAAACCGCAAGTGATTTTCGACGACGCAACTGATCTGTCAAAACGCATCTGAAACCTGAGGTCTTCAAATTGTCAACCATTCGTCAAACACTATCATCAAAAAGATTCTGTCAGAAACCAAACTTGATATTGCTCAAAGTCTTGTCTAAACTTGCATTAGTCACCATAGGTTGCATACCTCATTCCTTTTAGTTTAGTACATTCAGCATTACGTTGTCCTTAAGGTCCATACTTGCATACTTAGGATTAGGAAAATCTTAAACACACCTTTGCAAAAACATTGTTTTCGACATTAGACCCTCTTGGACTAAGTTATCAAACCTCCTTTAGTCATTGTCCTTTTTTTTGTGAGATTTCTTCCAACTCAAAAGCCTAGTTAGGAAGACTCACTAGTCATTTAGACCTTGTCAACTTGTCATTTCCAACGAAGTCCTTTAGCAATCCAATCGAAAACAAAGTCCTAGCTTAGAAGTGCTTAGATAACCTTGTCTTACTTTGCATACACATTGCATACCTTATCCAAAAAAATCCAAAAACATAGTCTTGCATTGTCATCCTTTATCCAAAAAAAATCCAAAAAACATAGGCTAGTGTCATCCTTGCATTTACTTGTCATTCTCATCATCCTCATTTGAGCAAATCCCTTTTACGGTTGAGACTAGGCTTTAAAGACAACAACGACAAATGACAAACTTTGGACAAGATTATTATCCCAACATTGAGAATAACATATACGACACGAACAAACATTGGACTTTTTCTGACCCATTTCACAACATGAACATGCAATCTTCCATGAACATGCCATCTTCATCACAAAACATTTTTGAGCCATTCATAGAAAGAGACCAAAATGGACGAGTATATTTCAAAGACATAGAAGCTGCAAAGCAAAATCCTGATATATTCTCCTTTGCAAAAAAAATAGTCTTACGTGACCCTCAAAGGTATCTAGCCATGCTTTTGGATGAAGGGGCTAAGTTACCACAAGGCTTTGACATAAATACTTTTCCACCTCCATCTGTCTACCCTCACCATCAACAGTCATTTGACACAAATCCTGCCATTAATTCGCAACAAACGTCCACTTATCACCCTTATCCTAACCTTGACAAGGGAAGCCAACTGTCCACTAGTCCATTCCAAACCTCCACATCATATTCTGACCCTTCACCTATCAATCCCGTCCAAGCCTACATCCCTTATCAACTATCTACCAACTCATGTCAAGTCCCCACATCATACCACACCAATCTAGTCGAAGTCTCCATGTCATATCCTTCTCCTTCAATAATTAATCCAGTCCAAGACTCCATGACATATTCAGTCCAAGATCCCATGTCATATCCTAGTCCTTCACATACTAGTCCAGTCCAAGTTCCCACGTCCTATCCTAGTCCTTTGGTCATTAATCCTTTTCAAGTCACCCCCTCACAAGCCACATCTAGTCATGAAAATTCTATCATAGTCCAAAGTCAAATCCCATTTAATAAACTTGAGGATACATGTCAAAATGAAAGCCCAAAGCATAACCTTATAATGTCACCCTCATGTCAAGAACAAGGTAGTCCATCCCATGACCCTATCTTAAACTCCATTCAAAGAGTCCCTCAAGACAATCATGACATCCAAAACACACCTATCCATGACAACCCCATCTTTGAACAAGACCCTACCATTGACCAAGAAGTCCAAATCCATGACAACCTCATTTTTGACCAAGACCCTATTGTTGACCAAGAAGTCCAAAACGATCCACTCGACCTTTACACCATTTATGATCAAATACTTTTCAATCCTATACAGGCCTCGACTATTGACAGTTTCCAAAATGAGACACTTGCCTCCATGGGACACATAGACGATATTCCTCAAGCACAAGAGTATTCCAATATGGACATATTTGAAAATAATCAAGCTATAGCTGAATTTACTGGACTCTATGACACTGACCATAATGATGGCTTCGACATTGCCTTGGAAGCACCAACAGAATTATTTGAACCTGACATGTCACATGATCAGACCAAAGACATCAGTCAGGAATATGTCCAACATGAAAATGAAGCTAAGACACTTTATCAACTAGGGTCATCTATCTTTATCAGAGCAGGCTTTCTTGCAGACGAAAATATTACGAGTGACAGTGTCCATAGACATCATGATGGGTTAGCATCTTTCTTTCAAAACAACAAATACCCCATCGCAAATAGAATCTGTCAAAACATGCAATATCAAGGCAAAGGACTAGGCATACACGAGCAGGGCATTCTTGAACCAATACAGCTTCAAAAAAATTATAGACATCAAGGTCTTGGTTATTCCTTGGAAAGCAAATCAAACGATGTCAGTGGTACCTCCTCGATACTGGGGGCAACCTTGTTAGATGCAAACATCAAAATGGAATCCATGAGAAATCCTTGTCATAAGATTGCTGCCAACACCCCCTCCACCCACACCATGAACCGTCATTCCATCATAAATAAACCTTCCCTTTGGAACCAACAAAAACAAAAGTCTTACAAGACAAAAGATCAAAATCAAATGTCAAAGGCCATTGAATCAAACAAAAGGACAAGTGGACAAATAAAATTAAAATGGATCCCAAAGAAAGATGGATCAAGCAAAGAAAATATGTCAAAAGAAAAAGTCAATCACAATGTGGAGCCACAATACAAGAGGACTCCCACATATAACACATGTCCACTTCCTTCAAAATGGTCATCAAGCAAGGCATATAAAAGTGTTGGTTCTAAACGCCATCCCTCCAAAATTTGTCATCCACCATCCCAAGTTTGGGAAATAAAAAGTCATTCATCCAAATGTCCAAACAACCTTTCCACATCTACCATCATCTGTCATAATCCTACATCTCGCCTAAAGTCCAAAAATCCCACATCACAAATCCTTCACATCATGGCAGCAACTCTTTACCACAAGGACTCTCATGGCACTCTATCGCGATGTGCGTATTTTGATAAGGCCAACTCTAGTATCAAAAAGGATCACAATGACATCGATCAGTTGTATACAAGTGCTACGATCCTGACAAGACAACTCCTTCAGCAAGGTCATTATTGGCATATCATGGCACCAGTCTCTACATCGACATCGTCAATGAATTCAGAACGTGCGTGGTTATCTAAAGCATCCGGCTATCCACAATATCAGAAATACAAAATAAAGAAAAATTGAAAAATGTAAAACATCGTCACCCGATGAAAACCTGGCAAAATGCATCTTGGTGACACCAAAAAAAAAAAAAATCAAAAATTCAAAAAAATAGTAAAGAGAAAAATTTCATCCAATGGTGAAAACTTGGCAAACAGGCGCCTTGGATAAGTACCATGATGAAAACCTGGGAAACAGGCGTCATGTGTAAAATAAATCGTCTAGGTGGACTCTTACACTTGGGGGCAAGTCGTCTCATTTCCCATGCCTTCCTCATGACATTGACATCCATCTAAGCCCTATCATTTCCATCCATTTTCCCACCTATCTTGGTCTTGACATAAAACTGACACACATAAATCATGCTTTGGGAAAAATATTGACATGTCTATCCTTCGATCATACACGATTCATAAAACATCATGTCATCGACCACCATAGTCTTATTGTCCTTATATGACATAGTCATTGAAAATCATATGACAATTCCCTTAGTCTCATGTCTCCCGTCCTTTACCAAGGCCACACTCTCATCCTTTCATGTCTATCACCTATCTTGGCTTTCCCTTGTCAAACAGTCTAAGGATAATCATCATCCCATCTAGCCCTAACCAAGTCATTCCAAATGCAACGAGTCCAATTCATACAAGCACATTATCCAAAATTTTACTTGACTGCGTTCCTGGCCCAGCTGTAGACCTCTATACTTTTGTCACATTATCGTCATCATCCTCATGTTGTTTCGGGATGTGTCCTTCCCACGTCAAACAACGTTGTCATCACCTGTCAATTGGTATTCAGCTTGACTAGGGGCACAATCATGTTTGTCCTTGGATTCTCATGTGTAGGCATCAGTTATATGCATTTGTCATGATCCTCTTAAATGTCAAAATCCAAAAAAATCATAAAATGACAAAAAGACAAAAACATCATAAAATGTCCTGAAGAAAGACAAAAACATCATAAAACGTCCTAAAGAAAAACACAAAAAACATCCAAATCAATGTCAAAATCCTAAAAATGGAGTCAAATTCGGTCATGTCAGTTAGTCCATGTTATTGTCGAACTACGTTGTCTCTGCGCATTTGCTACGTAGGCAAGGCCATCGGTCGATGAGTCCTCGAGACATTAGGTCAGTCCTTTTAGGTTCGTCCAAATAAAATCTTGGCATTTGTCACAATCGTCAGATCGGTCAAATAAGTCAGACATAGTCAAACTCAGACATAAGACAGTCATTCAAAACGTCAATGTCAAAATTGGTTAAAATCAAACAACATAAGCCAATCAATCATACAGTCAACATCAGTCAACTTGCCAAAACATATTAGTCAAAACAATGTCAATCTCGTCACTCTTTGGTCCTCTTCAAGATGTGTCCTTCTTGGAGTTAGACCTTGTCAAAATGTCATTTTCCTTTTCAGGATGTGTCCTTCCTGACAATAGGCTCTGTCAAACTATCAACACCGTCAAATTGGAAAAAATCTTAAATTGTCAAAACTGTCAAACCGACAAGAATTCAATCTTTGGCAAACAAACATTGGCAAACAAAATTACATGTCTGTTAATCTTTCTTGGCTATTTTGTCTTATATTTTTACTGTCTTTTCTTTATTGGTCATGTTACTAGCTACCTCGAGGATGTCCCATGAAGGATTTAGAGGTGCGATGACGTCTCCTGGCCTATTTTATTTTCTTTGACTGTTGTCTATGGATTGTCTTGACAAAAAGACTAGGGCAACTTCGCCCTTAGTATGAGTTACGACATTCCTTGTCTATGACTGTCTGTTTTTCAAGTGGATGACCTTGCACACCTTGGTCTACGTCATATCATGGTGTTTGTTGTCCATTTGTGTCATTTTTACCACCCAATGATGATTAAGAGCAATGAATATTAGTCCTATGGCAATGTTTTGAAGGATTTGGTCTTGGAACTAACATGCATCTTCTTTAGTCATTTCATCTTCTCTCGCTCGTCTCATATAGGCATTGCATCCATATTATCATCCATATCTTTTGCACTAACATTTCTTTGTCTCTTCATATTCTAGTCTTTTCATCAATTTCGAGAGCACACCCATGTTCTTCGAACTTGTCTGTCCTCTCGAGGGGGCATACCATAACCCTCCTCGTCATTCTTCCTCATCTTATTTTTCACTGGGGCATTTTTGGCTTATTTTTCTTTGTCACAATGCGACAAGCGACATTATGACAAAGAGGGGCAAAATGTAGACACCTAAAAATGACCTAGGCCTGCAAGCTTCATTTTTACCACTTTCGTCTTAGCATAATTATGTCATTTAATTATGTCCTTGGTCCACATTCGACTATTGATTAAATAATTCATAATTATTTAATTAATTCATGTCTTTGTTTTCTTCGTGATTATTAAATAAATAAATTTTATTTATTTATTAAATACGTCATTAACTGTCTAAGTCTTTCTTTAATTAAATAGATTTCTTAATTTATTTAATTTCCCTTTCTACGTTTAATTATCCTTGACTATTAAATAAATAAATTTTATTTATTTATTTAATACGTCACTAACTGTCCAATTAAATAAATTGATTAATTTATTTAATTAATTAATCTTATCTTCTAAATTAAATAATTAAATTTAATTATTTAATTGCTAATTTCATATTCTTCTCATTTTAAATAAATTAAATTATTTAAAATATCATGTCAATCCTAACTGTCAGTCCTTTTTGATAAATAATATGAAAAATATTATTTATTATCTCTCGAAATCCATAATTTGAATTATTTTAATTCAAATTAGTAATTAATCTTCCAAAAATCAAGTAATCGGGCAGATTCTTGATTTTCCAAATCTTATCTCTTTGATTTTTCGAATCTTGCAAATCAGGCGATCTTATCTCTTTGATTTTTTGAATCTTGCAAATCAGGCAATCTTATCTTCTTGATTTTTCGAAAATCTTTATTTCTTTAATTAATTTCCTCATTTATTCTCCACCGTCGATCCAATTTTATTTTGACCGTTCGATTAATGATTTTGCCTTAACCCTAATTAGGGATTCTTGGGTGTAATTTGGATCGTTCGTTTTAGGGTCTCATCACTAATTTATCTTGTCCGTCCGTTCGAAATGGACTTTTCTATAAAATGCCCTTTCCTTCTCATTTTTCATATCTTGACATTTTACGTAATTACTATAGGCATTTATTTACTCTCACTTATTCATTGTCATAGGCATTTGATTAATATTGGCATTTATTCTAGGCATAGGCATTGACTCTTAGACATTGGCAATAGTCATAGGCATATCAAATCCTTCGAATCTTGTTGTAGGGCTTAGGCATTTTAGATTGCTCGAAGTACAAATCTGAGGGCAACATTATCCAGCAAGCAAGAAGGTGTAACGAAGATCAAGCATGGAAGATGGAGACACTCGGTGATATATTTCCTTTCGTTTTCATTTGATTTCCATTGTACTTCGTTATATCATTGGATTTTTATGTTATTTGATCTAACCATCTAACAATCTGATTTCCCTTGATTACACAACCAACTGACTCTTCTTCCTGAAAAGGGAAGGAGAAGGTGACCTCCCCTCAAGATGACTTGTCTACTCCCCTCTCTTGGGAAGAGTATTGGATGAGCAAGCCTGGCTTCCACCCATTAAGTCCAATGATCCCTCCTTGGCGTAGACCCAATATTAGGATATCAGACCTCCCTACTAAACCACCTAGACCTTGGTACTACCTATGTGGTAGAGGAAAAGGTCCCCATGGAGAGTCTTCTTTGTCTCGACCTCCACGGTCTCCTACTGCTCCTACTCCCAAAGTAATGAATAGGAAGAGGCCTACTACTGAGTCACTTGAGCCAACTTCCCCCACTGCTTCTCAACTTGCTCTTCCTACTCCCATTCATGAGTCTATTCCTCCACCAGAAACGGATGTAGTGGAAACTCCCATGGCTGAGTAGGAGCCTTCTGTTCCCTCGCAACCTTTTGCCTCTAGTTCAAAGAGTTGCAAAAACTATTTTGCTCGCGAGCATAAGTACTGGTGAAAGGCTCTCATGGCTGAGCAGGCCACCTTACAGAGGAAGGAAGAGGAGATGACCACCCCTATATCAGGGCCTTCTGCCACGTCCTCATCTCTCCTCCCCTCTTCTTCCATTCAAACCAGCTCCATATCGCTCCTAGATTTTTCTGCGAGTACGAATGTTCCTGACCCTAAAAAGGTGCAGGTGTTCATTGATCCTTCGATGGAGCCACCTCTATTTATGTCGCTTCTATATGTACAACCTTTCTCAAAGATTGTAGATATGATGAACACCATAATCATATCTACTGCAGTTCTTTCCTCCTCTTCCTCCACACTTCTTGCCTCATCTGTGAGGAGTTCGCCTTCTCCAATGAAGTAGAGGGTAGAGAGTGGTCCTTCTAGCAACGAAGGATGTAAGATGAGTCCACCTTCTCCAAAAGGTGGTCCTGTGCTGGCTTGTTCTGTCCTAGTGACGAAATCAGTCCCGACTTCCCCTGAGTTGGTCACCACTCCCAAATCACTCGGTGAGCTTAGTGGTGAACCTCGGGTGCAACCTTCCCCATCTGTTGAGGTAAGACATGTCACTCTTGTGAAATGTATGTTTAACTCTCTAGACAAGGTTCTAGCCTTATTGGAAATCTTCACGAAATATTTGACCTTAGCTCCACAACAGCTCGGTGGAGAGGACCTTGTAGGGCCCTCTTCCTTAGACCTTGTTGCGGGAGGGCCAAACGCTCCTCCTCTTAACATTCCACCACCGTAGGCTCGTCCTCATTCCCCCTACAATGATCTAGAGTGGGAAGCAAATGATCTCTTGGTCGATTAGTGCTAGGAGGAGGCCCCTTCTTTATCTTTAGATTAGACGTGTGTGTGTGTGTGTGTGTTGTGATGTACTCCCCCATGATCATGCTATGTGTTCCTGGATGAACCTCGTCACCCCTATTGGTGCTTGGATATATGCATGGTTTTTGTGTCATAAACCTTCTTCTATTTGTATCATCATTCTTCTGTGTTTGTGACTTGATTTTCAATAAATTGGGGATGATACAAAGCGTTGGGGGCATTTAGGCTTCCCTTCCATGTTGACCCAATTTTTTATTTTTACTTTGTCCTCTTGTGCATTCCTCACATGGTCTAATATAGTAGGGGGTTGATGACAGTTCATTTTATATACTATTACCATACATACATACATACATACATACATACATACATACATATATATACATATATATATGTATATATATATGTACATACATACATACATATATATACATATATATATGTATATATATATGTACATATATACA
>VDFB02000008.1:185246035-185552558 GCA_007258455.2 Sequoia sempervirens | reverse complement strand
ATATATGAGAAGTTCTGACCCCAAAATATCAAGCTGCCCCTATGCCCTTTTTTCGTGTTTTCTTTTCTCTTTTGCTTTTCCTTTATCTTTCTCTCTTCTTTGTTTGTGTTGTCCCTCTTATGTGTGACAATGCCACTTCTACAACACTTTGATTTTCAAAAAATGCATTCGTTTCCAACAAATATTTTCTTGAGAATCTTCACAAACTCTTTTCAAGAATCATGTTCTCAACTTGAAACCCTAATGGAATGTGTTTCCTTCATCATGGGTTCGTAAGGAAATAACTTGGGAATCTTCCTTCGAAGCGGGAACAACTTTGATCTTCCCCTTGCATGGGGGCATATTCTTTCTTTTGAATTCCTTAATGAAGTGAACATATTTCAAAAGGATTCTTTGATGATGAATCGATTCGAGAAAAAAAAAATCTCCTTTGCACTTTCAAACAACGTGTCCCTTGAGTGGACCTCTTCTTCATACCAGGGTTCCTGAGGGAGCCCTTTGAAAGTTTTCAAATTTTCTGATGATCTATGTGACTGTCCGCCTACTTGCCTGTGTGGATGCTTTCTAACATGTTCTATCTGTAGGTAAACATGTCTCTTTATAGGTACTCTTGCAAAGCCACTTTTTGACTTTGTAGAATCTGCTTTCCTTGGGTTTCCTCCATGTGAGAGATCTTGGGGGATACCTCCCTATAGGTCTACGGGTCTGTAGGGAAATTTATTGGGTTTCCTCCATGTGAGAGATCTTGGGGGATACCTCCCTGTAGGTCTGTAGGAATGTAGGGTGCTTCCTTTGAGCTTCCTCCATGCGAGAGATCTTGGGGGTGGCTCCCCTATAGCTCTGCGGGTCTGTAGGGTGATTTCTTGGGTTTCCTCCATGTGAGATATCTTGGGGGATACCTTCCCCTGTAGGTCTACGGGTCTATAGGGCACTTTCTTGGGTTTCCTTCATGTTAGAGATCTTGAAGGACACCTTCCCTATAGGTCTGTGAGTCTATAGGGCACTTTCTTAGGTTTCCTTCATGTGAGAGATCTTGAAGGACACCTTCCCTACAAATTTGTGGGTATGTAGGGTGTTTTCCTAGCTTCCTCCATGTGAGATATCTTGGGGAATGCTTCCTTGTAGGTCTACGGGTCTATAAGGTGCTTTTCTAGGTATCCTCCATGTGAGAGATCTTGGGGGACACCTTCCTTGGAGGTCTGCGGGCCTGTGAGGCCTTTTCTTCATGGGACTTCCATCATGTGAGAGATCTTGGGGGTTGCCTCCTTGCAGGTATGCGATCCTATAAGATGCTTTCATTCTTCAACTTTATAGTTTTGCGGAGCTATGAAGTGCTCTTCTTGTCCTACACTCTTGAGTTCTCCATATCATGGTTTGCTTCCTCAATAGTTTAGGTATACATCTCTAACTCTTCTACTTCTTTGATCTACTTTACCAAAGCACTCATTAGTATTTGTGCTTGCTAAAGTGGGGGGAAAATGTATAGGAGTGAATTTGAAACCCTTATGAAAATTCCCCTTTTTCCCTTCCCCACTTTAGAAAACCAAATTCAAAGGTTAAATTCTGCATAAACCCGCTGCCTTTGTCCCACTTGGCAGTCGTTTTGAGTTTTGGCAAATGAATAACTATAGGGGATGCCCGCATGATGTGTAGATGTCCGCATGGCGTGCTTATGTCTTTGGTATATTCCTGCATCTAGAGCCTACAAAGGCATTACACTTCCCATTTGAAGTCAATTTGTAACACCCCCTTTGACTAACCGACCTGAATATGGCTATTTTCTTCATTCTTTCCTTCAAATTCACTCCTTCTACATGCTTTTCATCTCTTTTTTCATCTTCTACACATCCTTCTAAGCACTCAACTTGATCTCTCCAAGAATTCTAGCATTCACTTTTGCACTTTCATCCTTCAAGCAACACTTTACACTCTATAGCAGCAACAACACTCCGTCAACTCCGTAGAGAAAGTGTGGAACAAACACCATTGCAGTAGGGGCTTGAGTCTTCTCATTTTCTCCCCCATTAGCTAGTGAGCTCTTGGTGGAGGTGGTAAGATTTCTACTTTTCTCCTCTATGATTTGGTGGGTAGCACCCTACTATTTTTGTAGTAATTTTGTGTTCTTTACTTCATTTCTCTCTTTATCATATATTTCTCTGGAATTATCACAAACTTGGCTGTCCGTAGAGGTGAAAATGCCTAAATGGGGGTCTGACTAAGGCAGGCCCCTATACAACCACCCAACAATTTTCCTTTCTATTATGTGTAGGTGAAAGTATTCTCGAAGCTAGCTAGCGATCAAGATTTTCTATGAGATCATTCTTGTGACCCTAGCATTAATCTACTTACTTTATCAAATTCATCTATACATTTTGTATTTCATAGTGTTATTTTGCTCTCCTAAAAATCACTAGCTAGGCTATTAGTCTTTTTTCCTGTGTTTAACCTTGTCTCTTTAGTCTTATGGTCGTATAAATGATAGCGCACTTGAGAGATGCCAGCATGTTGCTTTGTTGTCCTGGAACTGCATTTTCATCCTCAAGCAGAGAGCTTCCTAAGGCATAGTGTTGAACCCAAAAACCAGCTCGCCTAGCCCCATTCTGAGTTTTAGGTCTACAGAGTGATCAAAGGGCCTTATAGTCCTCATCATTCTTGTCTCGCATTTCCTAACACCCATTTAAGCTAAGGTAGGATAGGGTAACCTTCTGCTCTTGGCTCTCTGTGACCTGGGGCCTTGAATGTGGTTGGTCCCCCTGTCTTACACTTCCATTTCGAATGATTTCCCAATAAATGCCTCAACTTGTAGGTAGGTTACCTCAAAAATTGTGTATGCCCCCATTCTTTTAAATTTTGTAGACTTCATCCTTCACACATGTGATTGAGAAAATACCTTAATCTCGTTACCACATTAAATATACTTCTGTCATGATATGACACAAGTATCGATGAGGGGGTTTATTAGATTTTCTAATGATTGCTCCCCCTTAGCCACTACTTTTACTTAGAAATTGATGGGAGTATTTGAACCAGAGGTCGGAATAGATAAGACTTATGATTCCTTTCTCCAAATCCTTTTCATTTTCTTTCTTGCTTCTTCTGGATCAATGATTTGATCATTCTTCTTTGCCAAATAGATGTTTTTCTTTCTTCTGATGTTACTACTAGGGTGTTATGGATTACTACACTTACAAAAAACAACATTCTTCTTTCCATTTTCCATTTTATTTAACATGTTAACTTTATATCCATTCTTCTTGCTCTTAAGACACTTTCCAGAGAATGATAAAGAATCATTCATTTTACTTTTGTAGTCCTTTGCCTTATCCAAATTTCTTACAGAAACAAAAAACACCATTGAAAGATAAATACCTTTTAGCATCATGTCATTTGACAGGAGTTTTTCCAGAATTTCTTCTTAGCTCCTTGATTTTTCTGTCTTTGTACTGAGTCTTCTTACTAGTGGATTTCTTTGCTCTAGAACTCTAACCTTCCTCAAACCCTAAATCACTCTTATCCATTTCCGGTCTTTGAGAGGTAATCAATTTATCAAGCATTGCTGAGCTTATCTTGAATTTGTCTTCAAAAATTCTTGCATTTTCCATATTATATCTCAATATTTCTACTTCCCCCTCTAGCTTTATGCATTCATCCATCTTCCTTTGAATTTCAATTTCCTAATATTGTTCAGTTCTTTTCTTTTCTTCCAATTGTTGTAGCATGATAGAGATAATTTCTTATCCCTCAACCAATAGATCACATGCTTCAACACTTTTACTTTGTAGTTTTTCAATGTACTCATTCGCTTTCATCAACCTGCCCTTCAAATCTTCCATTTCTTCTAAATATTCAATAGAGAATTCTTCCGAAGGAAAAATTTCTTATACTCAAATTCCAGGACCTTCCTCAAGCTGTTAGGCTTCTTCTGAGGAACCAAGCTCTGATACCAATTCTTGAACATCTAGAATATTGATAGGGGGGGGTGAATCAGTATTCCATAAAACCATAATAAAATCCATCTAAACATTATCACAATTCTGACTGAATCAACAAGAGAGAACATGAAAACAAGTCAATGCAACCATACACATGAACACCAAAATTTTTATGTGGAAAACCCAAAAAGGGAAAAACCACAATGAGGGTTAACTCACAATATATTATATCTAGATATAAAATATTACAAGGCTCAATACTAGGATTCACTGTCCTTAAAAGGGCTCACTGCCCTTGAAAAGGCTCACTGCTAGAATACAAAAGATGGCTAACCACCAAGATACAAAGATTGTGGCTCATTGCCAAAAGATTGAACTAATAGAATACACCTTCAATGTGCAGGGTTTAGTTCCATTGAAGATCAAAATATGAAGTACTATCTCACACAATAGTGACTCAACAAGACTGCACTAATCACAACTGATAAAGCATTTAGGCTCAGATCTTCACACACCTCTTAATCCTTTTCACTCTCACACTTCTCATTTCACATTCACTGCTCATGTGTGTCTTCTTCCACTACTCCCCTTTTTTCTCTTTTTCTCTTTCTTATCTCATTCCTCAAAACATCTTATATATATATACAAGTATCTTAATCATCAATTAGGTCAGCCTAATTAGATGAACACAAAAAAATAAAAACCTTCTTTGTCGGCACCATATATGATTTAAACATTTTATCCACGTAGTGCATTATACCAAGTCAGCTATCATCCATAAAACATAATTAGTCTTCATAATATATTACATACTATTGATGGTGATTTTTGCACCACAACAATGCAAGCAGAATATTGCTATTCTGCTTCTCCTGAAAGAGAAAGGCAACACATGGATGCCTTAGCTCCCAAGGTCTTTGTAGTTGGGTCTCAACCGTGCTAATGTTACTCAGTGGTCAATGCAATAGTAATATTCAAGGGGCCTGCTGGTGTTGAGCTTCTAGATTGTTCTAAGATCAAACATGAAATGAAACCTACTTTAACTGGGGTTTTAAAGAAACCACAAAAGATAGATCAGGGTTTTGAAATAGAAAAGAACAATAGTTCATCCAATCTTAACCAGACTTGTTAACTTCAAGGAATTATAAACTAAAACTGCAGAACAAGATAAGCTTGTGATTAACACACAACCTCTTTCATTCACAGTGCTAATTCGCATAACAGAGTTTTTTTTAGCTACCATTTAAATAAAACACAAATAAAATTTCATTCCTTGAAGACTTTACAAATAAAATGATCAATTAAGACAAATATCATTCAAGAACACAACATGAAGTAGATTAAACTCTGATTGCTTCTACTGTCAATAAAACGGATAAGCAATATTTACAAAGCTGGCACAATCACTAGTGTACAGAGAATTTGTGGCTCCAGATTGTTTCCAACTACACTAAGAGAACTTAGAAAATACATTATAGTCTATACTAAAACCTTACTGCTAAACAAGAAGGCAAGAGAAGCTCTCATTACTAAGAATCAAGATGCAACTCTATCTCCTTCTGTTAACTCACTAACTCCTAATAATTCTAACTCTGAAAGTTCTCAATCTAAAAGTTCTTTAAATCTAGAAGTCCTAATCCCTCACTATCTAACCTTTACAAAGAGGCAAGAATGCCATTTATACAGAGTGTGTACCAAAAGAATGCGCTGTCCCCTGCGCTAGGGTTTACAAAATATCTGCATCCAGGAGAGTTAGCTCTCAGATCTTTTTTGAGGAAAGTCAAAACTGTATTCAATGTGAATCCTTGTTGTCCATGCTGATGAAGGATTCCTACTCATAGGAGAAGTCTTTTTAGATCTTTTGACAACTGCAACATTAACTCTAGCATCTTCGTGTCCACCTTTGAAATCCCTCACAGAGTCGCCTTGAATGCTCTAGGATATCTGCATTAATATTGATCTGCCTCTATTAGTGGTCACCACAAGTGTCCCTCTAAGTCATGGCTTCTTCATTCTTCAGCCTCCCTTCTGTTCTGGAGTCCTCTGCTCATTGAATTTCTTCTGAAAACACCATCAGGCCTCCTTAGATCTTTGCATCGTCGCCCAAGTAGATTCATCGTCAACTGTTCTTAGAAAGAATCCATCCGGTTGCACTCTGTTAGTCCCTTCCACAGGGGAAATCAATTAGTCAAAGGTCCCTCTCAGCTCCCTCTGATTGGACGATCAGCTACCACGCCATATTTCAAGCAGTCAAGAGTGGTCTAACCTAAATCACAGGTCGGTGAGACACCATCGGTGTCTCCCTAATGTGATTTTCGTCTTACAACAGGCATCGACATAGCTTGGGTCAATCGGTGAGACTTCTTGGTGGGATTCAGAAGTCACATCGAGCTCACAAAGACCATCGACAAGACCACATCCTTTCATTAAGACCACATGACGAAGCTTTTGTTTTCTTCTGGAGTCTCCCTGACATCCTCCTTATCCTTTGGGCTCAGGCTCCTCTTGCTTTGGTGTGACTTTCATAGTCGCCGAGACTTCCCGACAAGAGTCTAAATATTCCCCGAAAACCCTTGGGGAACCTTTATCGGCAAGACTTATGGCGACTCCCTTGCATGCCGCCGAGACTCTTTTGTTTTGCTGAGAGCTTCCATCGATTTCCTTCACTCTCGCTGAGCCTCCTCCTTGCCACTGAGACACCATCGGGTCGGCAAGACATCTTACCTAACCCGATCCATCCGCTCAGAGTCTCCCTGAGTTCTTTCATTTTGGCTTGACCTTCAAACTTCACTAAGACATCACACCGAAGTCTTTTCCTTCGGCGACTTTGTTTCATTTTGACCAGACTTTCTCATGTCAGCGAGACTTCTCGCTGAGAGCGTTATCTTTTGGCGATCGCTTTAATTTCAGGGAGACCTTTCTGTAGTCATACCGACATGTATTCCTTCATTTCACATGTGTCACTGTAACCTTCCTTCGTCAGGAAGACATCCTATAGATACCTCGATATCTCGGTGAAAGCCTTACTAGTTCACCCTTTTGTCGCTGTGACACACTGGTTCTCACCGAAGTTCCTTCTTGTCGCTCAGACCTTTCTCATTTAGTGAGAGTATATAGCGATCCCCTTTGTTTCCTTCAAAGTCTTATCGAGACCTTGTTTCGGTGAGACATCCACCATTCAGCTAGACCTCTGGGCGACACTATGTTGCTTTGCCGATATGTGAACCCTTCCTCGTCAGCAAGACTCCCTGTGTTCGGTGAGAGCACATACTGAAGGGAACAACTCACGCTGAAGTGTTAGACCCTTTTTGCTTAGTCGGTGAGACTTCGTAAACTCGCCGAAACATCTTGGTGGGGATAACACCTTATGCCGAAGGGATCACCTCTTGATAGTAGTCGGCGAGACATGGAGACTTTGCCAAAACCATATGCCAATGTGTTGGAATATGTGCCTCAATCCTTACTGACATGGAACTCCTGTAGGGAAAAGTCGCTGTGACAGTGTTCATGTCTGGGTGACTAACAGTTTGGAAGCTCTTGAAGTGATCCTATCACTGTGACAGGGTTGAAGTATTTCCGACAAAGTCTATCGCTATGACTTTGTGCTTTCAGCATGACCTTTTGGTGAATGGATTTCTTCGGGTGATAGTGTGATCTTATCGGGCTAACTCAGGTGTCGGCGAGAGGTCCCAGTGATTGGTGGATGTCTCACCGATAGCTTAAAGCTATCGGGGTAACACATAGGTCGTGGGGAGATGTCTCAATGATGCAGCTTGGTCACATCGACGGGAGTTCTTCGTGGTGAAAAAAGACTTCGCTGGGAAGTCTTGGTGACTTGGTTAGGTCACGCCGATGGGAGATGTCACATGGTCTTCGCGGTGACAAAAGACTTCACTGAGAAGTCTTGGTGAAAGTCTTGAGTCTTGCCGATAGTAAGTCTTCGGTAAGACTTAGGGAGCTCAGAGAAAGATCACGGTGATAGACACGAGTCTTGCAGACATCAAGTCTTCGGTAAGACTTAGGGAGCTCAGAGAAAGGTCACGGCGATAGACACGAGTCTTGTCGACAGTGTGATTTTTGGTGGAAGCTTTGTTTCAGTATGATGTCTCACTGAAACTGTGGGGTCTTGCTGATAGGAGAAAGATTTCAGAATAACACAAGGTTGTTGGTAGAATGTCTTGGCGAGATTGGTATGTCTTTCCAAAAGGACTAACTCATCGCTGTGACTGTAGACTTTGATATGAGTCTCTCTGAAAAGCAGATGTCACGCTGAATGGAAATCTCATCGGTGTGACTTGTGAACTCGACATGAGGTCTTGGCGAAGACGAAATGTCTTGCCAATGGAATGTCTGATCTCTATGACTTGTGCATTCGATATGAGTCTCGCCGATAAGGGAAACCTTTGCTGATAGGAACAAAATGGACATCAATGGTTTCAGTATAACTTCTTTGTTGTCTTGCCGATTGCTAGAGACTTAAAGCTAATATTGATAGAGGAACTTTGTGGCATTGGCGAGACACTGTGAGTGTCTCACCGATATGCCAACAAAGTGTGAACGTTGTTGACCGTGTGATCATCTTGTGTGGCATCCTGCTGGACCAATAAGAGGAAGCAATTTTTTCAAACTGATGACAGTTTTTTTTTGTAATAGTTGCAACGCTGAAAAAACTACATGCGAGGAAAAATCATCTGCTCAAAAGGAAACTGTCTATGATTTGCAATGGCGGATAAGGATGCACTAAAGACAAAATCAGAATGTGAATAAGATTTAAAGAAGATCGATTCTGATTTGGAGATACGATGAGTTGTTCGAGTTGTTGAGAGAGCATTTTTCTGAAACTGATGAACAGTGAAAAAGCTACAAAAAAAAACTGGTGCAGGAGCACCTAGGAAGCATTAGGTAGCACTAGGAAAATTTGTGAGCCTAGGATGAAATTTTGTGGTTTTAATGCTTTAAGGTCATGTTGACCATTTAGTTTTGAGTTAGAGGTGTTAGAACATGTTAGGAGGAAGGTTGATCAATAGCTCATGGTAGAATGGATGAGTTTAGCAACTTGTTTACACTAGGATTCACTAGGAATTGGAAATAAAGCCCAAAATGTTGCATTTGTGCAATTTTGGCCTAATGTGGTGGTTAATGTCTGACCCAAGGGATTGGTAACTACCTTGGAGAGGAGTTATAAGGAGTTGCTTGAGCTGAGAGTAGGGTTGGTTGGTATTTTTATTTGTAATAATTTCATGGAGTGCAATTAAGACTATGATATTGAAGAACATCTTCTGGTTTATGGTTTTGGATTTATGCATTGATGGTTTGATCAGTTGTTGAGAGTAGAGTAGGTAGTGTAATTCCTTTCCAAACATTTCTTAGTTCAGTAGTTAGCTTGTTGCATCAGTTCAAGCACTTGTTTTTGTTAGGTTAATCCATTTCTTGAAATTTTTGTTCTGACTGTCAGACCGACGGAGATGGAGCTCTAGACCGTGTTTCCCCTATACCTAGTGTATGGGTTCTTGGAAACAGAGGCTAGACTCCATGCTTGTACATAAGGTAGAGGTAGGAGTCCTTAGGAGTCAGGAATCCATGGCAAAAGATTGTTCCTAGGTGAGCTTGGCAGTGCCTGGGTAGGACAGTCAAAGAGTGCAGAGCACTAAGGTTGTAGGGATGCCAATCTCCTGGTGAAACACGGTGTGGAATGGATGTGGATTGCCTTGTAGAGGCTTGGTAAAAAGAAGGAGGCTTAACTCTAACCAGGAAGTGGCAAACAAACTGACTGATCTCAAGGAGGTCAAAAATTGGCTTAAAACAAGCCTAAATTTTCTAAGGGTTGGAGCAGTGTACGGACAGTGGAGGCTCCAAACCCCAAAAATATTCAAGGTGTGGGCAAGGGTACCATGAATCCAAAGAAAAGATTTGATTCATTTGGAGAATTTGGGCACACTCTCCATTTTTCTCGGGTTAGGAGGCATAATTGGGGCTCTAGGGCTTGTAGCCTTTTCTAACCCTAGGAGAGGGTTTGGTGAGAATGATGGAAAATTGGAGATTGGTGGATGATCAAGAACCCTAGGGGGATGGTCTTGAAGCCATGGGAGACATCACACACACTTGCATCAATTTAGTGAAGGTTGGAGATTTAGATAGCCTTTAGGAAGATTAAGGGATAAGGAGAGAATGGCAGAGAGAGCACCAAGATTGGCTTGGTTAGGGAAATGGAGATGATAGCAGGGTTGGCCAGGAGAACTAGGGGTGCCTAACAAGCATTAGGGCCTATAGGTTAAGGTGGTGGAGAGTGACACCAAAGGGGTTCGCCAAGGTGAGACCCAGAGCATGGAACAGTGAGTGTTCCACCCTACCCTACCCTATCAGATTGGTATCAGAGCAAGAAAAAGATTTGGGATAGAATCTTGTATGTCAGACCTTGAATCTAGTGGTTCTACAATCATGGTGACAAATTCTGAATTTTCCAAGATGGTCGAAGAACAAAAGGAATACAATAAGCAGTTAAAAGAAAGAATAGACCAACTTGAGAAAGCATTGAATAATGTGCAGTTGGAAGGAAGGGTACCAAAGAAAGAAGAGGTTGCAGAGGAAGACAAGATCCCTAAACTTGACCCTATTTTAGAAGAAGAGCCTTTCTCGAAGGCATTAAAAGCTTTGAGTGGAAAAGGACTTGAAGGCATACCACTATTTAGTGGAAAAATGGAAGCTGATTTAGTTGTGGATTGGATAGAGGGAATGGAAAACCATTTTGAGTGTTATGGGGTCATAGAAGCATAAAAGGTAAAGGTGGCCAAATCAAGGTTAAGAGGTTCTGCCTTGACATGGTGGAAGTTCATTTAGACAAAGAGGGAAAAGGAAGGCAAACAACCTATTTCAACTTGGAAAGGAATGGTTGCCAAAGTGAGGGAAGCATACATGCCAAATGATTATGAGATTCACTTACACAAGAAGAGACAAAGCCTAAGGTAGAAAGACCAAGATGTGAATACCTACACAAAGGAGTTCCAAAAAATTTGTATGAGGTCTAATGTTTCAGAAGATGAAAGTCTCAAGGTGGCTAGGTATCTTAATGGCTTGAAATGGAACATTCAAGAGGAGATGGCTATTTTAAGTCCTAAGACAGTA
The DNA here is from genome assembly GCA_007258455.2 of Sequoia sempervirens. NCBI lineage: Eukaryota > Viridiplantae > Streptophyta > Pinopsida > Cupressales > Cupressaceae > Sequoia > Sequoia sempervirens. The sequence continues at coordinate 185,541,504 of VDFB02000008.1, read as the reverse complement.
CATCAATGTTACCAATTAGCTATCAAGATTGAGGAAAGAAACAAGAGGAATCAAGACCAGGATTCTAAGGGCAGAGGCAAAGGTAGAGATCAAAGAGATCAAAGAGGATAGTGAGGTGGCTACCAAAGTAGAGGCAATGACCAAAGAAACCAAGGAGAGTTTAAATCAACATATCATAGCAATGAAACACCTTCCAGAGGAGGGTATAACAGAGGTAGAGGACCTCAAGGAGGTTCAAATAGAGGAAGAGGAGCAGGTAGGAGCAATTCTTACTTTGCCAATATGAAGTGTTACCATTGTGGACAAGTAGGACATCCAGCTTATAGGTGCCCGAAGAAAGCATCTTCATCAAGCAATGAGAAGAGAGTGGCTTATGCACAAGAGGAAACCATGAGTCCTAAGTCACCTGAGGTCAGTCACATTGAATATGAGATGGGAGAGAATCTGATGTTTAGAAGAGTGTTGATTAGACAACTGGTCAAGGAAGAACCAAAAAAAAGAAGAGCTCTATTTAGAGTGAAGTGCAAGATACTTGGTAAAGTATGCAAGGTCATTGTAGATTTAGGTTCAACAGACAATATCATCTTAGAAGAAGTAGTAATGAAACTGAAAATGAAAAAGGTACACCACACTAACCTCTACAAGGTAACATGGCTCAACAAAGGGCAGAGTGTTCTAGTGAATGAGCAAGTAATGGTGGAGTTTTCCATTGGAGGGTATAAGGATAAGTTAGTTTGTGATGTTTTACCCATGGATGCATGCCATCTACTATTGGGCAGACCATGGCAATATGACAAAAGTGCCATGTATGATGGGAAAGAGAATAGCATTTCCTTCGAGAAGGATGGGAAGACTTTCAAGTTGCAGTCACTGTCAGAAGAAGAAGGACAATCAAAGACACCAAGTGTCATGTTGAGTAGTGGGAAGGAGTTCCTTAACAACCTACATCAAGGGGGTGAAGGATATGTGGTTATGTTACAACCTAAAGAAGAAGACAAGGCTGAAAAGATAGTCATACTCGGAGCAGTCCTAAAGTTGTTGGATTAGTTCAAGGACATTGTAAGTGATGGTGCACCTGCAACTCTACCACCAAAGAGAGCCATAAGTCATCAAATTGACTTCATACCTGGAGCCTCATTGCCTAACAAAGCAGCTTATAAGATTACACCGGATCAAAATCTAGAGGTAGCTAGGCAAGTGCAAGAGTTGTTGGATCAAGGAATGATTCAAAAGAGCATCAACCCATGTGTAGTACCAATGGTCTTAGCAACCAAGAAAGGAGGTAAGTGGAGGTTATGCACTGATTCTAGAGCAATAAATAGGATCACCATTAGGTATAGGTTCCCTATTCCTAGAATTGAAGACTTAATGGATTGTCTTGGAGGAGCTCAATACTACACAAAGTTGGATCTCAAGAGTGGATACCATCAGATCAGAATTAAGGATGGTGATGAGTGGAAGATGACATTTAAGACAAATGACGGGTTATATGAATGGAGAGTGATGCCATTTGGCCTCTCCAATGCCCCTAGCACATTCATGAGGCTCATGAATGAAGTGCTTAAAGAATTTATAGGGATATTTGTGGTGGTATACCTTGATGACATCCTCATATTCAACAAGACAACAAAAGAGCATTTAAAACATGTGGAGTTGGTTCTTAGAAGGTTGCAAGAGGAGAAGTTGGCAATCAATCTAGAGAAGTGTGAGTTCTTTAAGCAAGATCTTGTATATTTGGGTTTTGTAGTGTCCAAAGGATCATTGAAGATGGACCCAAGCAAGGTGGAAGCCATCCTAAACTGGCCTACACCAACCACAGGGACTGAGGTAAGAAGTTTCCATGGATTGGCTCAGTTCTACAGAAAATTCATAAGGAACTTTAGTGGTATATGTGCACTAGTCCTAGATACAATCAAGGGTGGTTTAAAAAATAAGTTTGTGTGGACTCAAGAAGCTGAGAAAGGGTTTGAGAAACTGAAACAAGAGGTGGCAACTCAACCTATTCTCTTATTACCTAGTTTTGAAAAATTGTTCATTGTTGAATGTGATGCAAGTGGAGTGGTAGTAGGAGGAGTGCTAAGTCAAGAGGGAAGGCCTATAGCCTTCTTTAGTGAGAAGCTCAATGAAGCAAAGAAGAAGTATTCAACCTATGACTTAGAACTTTATGCTTTGGTTCAGTCACTTAGGAAGTGGAGGCATTACCTTCTACCCAAGGAGTTTGTAGTCTTTACTGACAATCAGGCACTTAGCTATATCAACACTCAAGAGAAGTTGAGTAATAGGCATTTGAAATGGATGGAATACATCCAAGCTTTTAATTTTACCATTAAGCATAAGAAGGGATAGTTGAACGAGGTGGAAAATGCACTAAGTAGGAGATTACTGACAGTGCAAGAGATACAGATCAAGAGCATTGGCATAGAGAGTTTCAAGGATCCCTATGGTGAAGATGGAGACTTTTTAGAGGCCTACAAGGTATGTTTAGACTTTCAGAATCATTTTCATAGCCAATACTTTGAGTATACTTTGCAAAGTGGTTTGTTGTTCAAAGGAAATCAGTTGTGTGTTCCAAGAGGATCAATGAGAGAAAACCTCATTCAAGAGAAGCATAATGGTAGTCTTAGTGGACATTTTGGCATCAAAAAGACATGGAACTAGTGTAGAGGTTCTACTATTGGCCTAAGTTGGCAAGAGATGTCAGAAAATATGTGGAGCAATGTGTGGTGTGTATGAAATCTAAGGGAGGAGCTAGTAATGCTGGTCTATATCAACCCCTACCCATTCCTAATAGACCATGGGAGGGTGTAAGCATGGATTTTGTGGTAGGCCTTCCTAAGACCAAGACTGGTTTTGATAGTTTCTACTTAGTAGTGGATAGATTTAGCAAAATGAGTCATTTTATCCCTTGCAAAACTACTCATGATGCTAGTTACATAGCTCATCTCTTCTTCAAGGAAGTTGTAAGGATCCATGGATTTCCTTTGAGCATTTTTTCAGATAGGGATGTGAAGTTCATGAGTCACTTTTGGAAGACTCTATGGAGTAGATTGGGTACCAACCTGTCATTTGGATCAACTTACCATCCTCAGACCGATGGTCAAACAGAGGTGGTTAACAGGGTGCTAGGTAACCTTCTAAGGTGCCTAACTAAGGAGTATGGACAGACATGGGATATGGTTATCTCACAAGCTGAGTATGATTACAATGATAGATGTGTGAATCGGACCACAGTGAAGAGTCCTTTTGAAGTTGTGTATGGGATGTACCCAAGAGGCATATGCAAGCTCAGAGATATTGGAGCTATGGAACATAGAAGTGGACATGCAGAAGACTTCAGTCAAACCATGAAAGAGATTCAGGAGTAGGTGAAGAAGACAGTCACCAAGGCTACACAAAAGTTGAAGGAGAAGGCAGATTTGTCAAGGAAAGATGTACAATTTGCAGTAGGAGACTATGTCATGGTCCACCTCAACAAATCAAGGTTACAGAAGGGCACATCAACCAAGTTGCAGATGAAGAGAGTGGGTCCATGCAAGGTATTAGCCAAGTATGGGCAGAATGCATAAAAGGTGGAGTTACCTACCGATCTAGTGATCTCTCCAGTGTTCAATGTAGCTGATTTGATCAAGTACAAGGGATCAGTCAAGGATTTGGATCAGAACAATAGGGAAATCTTCAAGGATGTAAGCAACATACCCCTACCTACTCCAGACAAGCAACAAGCAGAACGCATCCTGGAGTCAAGAGTGCAAAAGTCTACAAGGCATAAGGTGTACATGGAGCACCTTATCAAGTAGAAAAATAAGCATGAATCAGAAGCCACATGGGTACAAGAAGATTAGTTCAAGAAGTTTGGTATTGAACTATCATTGATCTCTCCTTCCATTCCTTAGTGTTTGGGCGGAGAGGGGGAGAATGGTGCAGGAGCATCTAGGAAGCACTAGGTAGCACTAGGCAAATTTGTGGCCTAGGATGAAATTTTGTTGTTTTAATGCTTTAAGGTCATGTTGACCATTTAGTTTTGAGTTAGAGGTGTTATAACATGTTAGGAGGAAGGTTGATCAGTAGCTCATGGTAGAATGGATGAGTTTAGCAACTTGTTTACACTAGGATTCACTAGGAATTGGAAATAAAGCCCAAAATGTTGCATTTGTGCAATTTTGGCCTAATGTGGTGGTTAAGGTCTGGCCCAAGAGATTGGTAACTACCTTGGAGAGGAGTTATAAGGAGTTGCTCGAGCTGAGAGTAGGGTTGGTTGGTCTTTTTATTTGTAATAATTTCATGGAGTGCAATTAAGACTATGATATTGAAGAACATCTTCTGGTTTATGGTTTTGGATTTATGCATTGATGGTTTGATCAGTTGTTGAGAGTAGAGTAGGTAGTGTAATTCCTTTCCAGACATTACTTAGTTCAGTAGTTAGCTTGTTGCATTGGTTCAAGCACTTTTTTTTGTTAGGTTAATCCATTTCTTGAAATTTTTGTTCTGACTGCCAGACCAGCAAAGATGAAGCTCTAAACCGTGTTTCCCTTGTACTTGGTGTATGGGTTCTTGGAAACAGAGGCTAGAGTCCATGCTTGCACATAAGGTAGAGGAAGGAGTCCTTAGGAGTTAGGAATCCATGGCAAAAGACTGTTCTTAGGCGAGCTTTGCAGTGCCCGGCTAGGACAGTCAAAGAGTGCAGAGCACTAAGGTTGTAGGGGTGCCAATCTCCTGGTGAACCATGGTGTGGAGTGGATGTGGATTTCCTTGTAGAGGCTTGGTAACAAGAAGGAGGCTTAACACTGACTAGGAAGTGGCAAACAAACTGACTGATCTCAAGGAGGTCAGAAACTGGCTTAAAACAAGCCTAAATTTTCTAAGTTAAGCGTTGGAGTAGTGTACGGATAGTGGAGGCTCCAAACCCCAAAAATATTCAAGGTGTGGGCAAGGGTACCATGAATCCCAAGAAAATATTTGGATTCATTTGGAGAATTTGGGCACACTCTCCATTTTTCTTGGGTTAGGAGGCCTAATTGGGGCTCTAGGGCTAGTAGCCTTTTCTAACCCTAGGAGAGGGTTTGGTGAGAGCGATGGAAAATTGGAGATTGGTAGATGATCAAGAACCCTAGGGGGATGGTCTTGAAGCCATGGGAGACATCACACACCCTTGCATCAATTTAGTGAAGGTTGGAGATTTAGCTAGCCTTTAGGAAGATTAAGGGCTAAGGAGAGAATGGCAAAGAGAGCACCAAGATTGGCTTGGTTAGGGAAATGGAGATGATAGTAGGGTTGGCCAAGAGAACCAGGGGTGCCTAACAAGCATTAAGGCCTATAGGTTAAGGTGGTGGAGAGTGACACCAAAGGGGTTCACCAAGGTGAGACCCAGAGCATGGAACAGTGAGTGTTCCATCCAACCTTACCCTATCAATAATCAGAGAGTGGGATCTCTGAATTGTATGTAATGTTTTTGTTACTGTAATACAAAGTGATTCAGCTTGGTGTGGTGGGTTTTTTCCCATAATGGTTTCCCACATAAATCTTTTGTTCATTGTCTTTATGTATTTGCTCTATTTCTGTAAATCTTTCATGTGTGTCTTAAATTAGATTGTAATTTGAAAAATTAAAAGCCTTGCATTGCATTCTTCCCTATGGATTTGACATTAGGAAAGAGCTTCCGCACCTCTGCTTTCCTTACACGATGAAGATGACTCCCGCTAAAGTGTTTGCTGGTGGTGGGGTAGTCGGTGAAACTTTAGGGATTCACCGAGACATCTTGTCGAAGAGAGAACATCTGCCGACAGTGTATGCCTTTTGCCACCGGTCGGTGAGACCCGAAGATCTCACCGAGACATCTCTCTAAAGGAAACCCCTCATGCCGATAAGATGCACAATGGGGAGTATTCTAATTCTTTGGATTTGAAATAGTTAGAGCTGAGCCACCAGTCGGTAAGAGTCTAGAAAAGTCTTGCCAACTTTTTCCTTAACTAATTTTCATAACCAAATGGATTGAGGGATGCACCCCAACTGAGCTCCCTTGAAAAAAATCATCTTGTATGTTATTTAATCCTGCATTCAAAGAAAACCATAGTAAAGATCACACCAACAAAAGTTAATTAATCAAAAACATCATTAAAACGAATCCTGTGCCAGTAGGGTATCGTTAAAACTTTGAACAAAATGATCATACAAATAGTTCGGGTTTCAAGTCGACCCGTGAAATCCAAGCCAAGGAGGAATTTCGGAGAATTCTGAGTCAGGCGGATTCTCGTGGAATAAACATGAAAACACCCACTAGAAACTTAATCCCATCATTATCAAACTAGGAACAACATGTGAGATCTTCAAAATAGCATGAAGGAAACATAAAATGCATCATCATTTGCTAACTAGTCCTACTATTTCATATTTCTTCACATTTCTTCAGATTCCGAGGAAATCCACACAGGATGGATTTCCACGAAAGAGAAGACATTCCTGCACATCCGGAAAAAATAGGGGACAATGGATTTTGGGAAAATCTGGTCCATGCGGAATTCCGCGTAGAACAAAAATCCCTGAACAAAAGTGCCTAGCCAGAGTTCGAGCGGGATCCGGGAAAATCCGGATTGAATGGAAAATCCCGAACTCAGGAGAAAACCAAAATTCCAACTGAGGTAGAACCAGAATTAGATCATACATAACAAAAGATAAAGCATGGAGAAATAGAAGAACCCCCAAAAGCAAAGCAAATAACAAAGGAAAAGAAATAAAAAGAGAAGGGGGACCCATTTTGTTCCAAATCAAAATGGGGTGGTTATGCAAGGCATAACACATACGTTGAGTCAGCCAAGACTAGAACACAATTCTCCAAACCAAAAAATAATCCTCAAAGCAAACACCTTCCAGATCTGAGAACACATTAATTTCCCATCATACAACCAACACAAAGACTATCAACAAAGCCACAACATAAGAATGTTCACCTTAGTAGAATGCAGAGTCTCCCACATAGTATGCCATGCATAGAACAACAATAGAATATAGAGTTAAACTCTGTTAGAGATAACTTTCTGCTCACAACAAAAGACGTCTCAAGATCCAGGATATAGCTGTCTAAATGAGTCAAGAAAACATGGTTAAGATATTAGAGTCATATAAGATCCTGTGGTGAATTCCAGACTCAAATACCAACACACTGATCCATCACCCTAGGGTATTACTGGCAGGGAACAACTTCTAGTAAAACAAATAGACTTCCCATATAGTTATCAACATGTTGACATTAATGACAACATAGGAACAACCAACACAAACCATCCATACTTCATGGTCATGTTGCAGGGCTCCCAACAATGCTATGTGCACTATCTTGTACCCCTTGATGATTTTGAAAATATACCATATGACACTGATATAGATGATATTTCTTATTTAAAAATTCTTGAATGTTGTGATGATAAAGATACTTCTCTTGTTTCTCTGACTCCTACTATTGATTCAAAGGCTTTATCTTCCTTATATCTAAGTCAACATTTTGAGGTTGAGGATTCTTCTACTTGAATAGTGCAACATTTAATAGTTGTGGTGTTGAATAAATATTGTAGTCTCCCATTGGAAAGTTTAGGGGCACTCAAAATGAAGGCCTTACAAATATAAAAACAACATGAAGCCTCTGAGTGGTGTGACTCAAAACATAGTTTTGGGACTCAATGTGATAGTGCCAAAATTTGTTTGAGTCCTAGCTCCTTTATGCATTTAGATTACATTTTATCCATCATAGATAACCAATTTGAGAGAGCTCCAAATGGTCCCCCATAGTCAAATTTGTAATCACATTGTGCTCTTTCATCCCCCGTGTTCTTATCATATGTTGGAAGTTGTTGAGATCTAAGAAAATTCTAAGTATGGGGTAATTTTGGTTTTTTTTGGTGTTTTTGTAGTGTTGTAGACTTTCAGTGGACATCTAGATATTTTCTACTAATCCAATGTCTGGTTATAGTGTCTAGTTTTTCTTAATTTTTTTGCATTGTCTCGCTACTTTCCTCATTTCTTCCATTTCCCTTCATATTCATTATTTGTAGGATTTCAAAGTGGATTTGGACATTTCTTCCACCTTTGGTCCTCCCCCTATTGCACACAGATCTATTAGTCCCTTCTATTTTTCTTCTTTCGTTCCTCTTTGCAAGATCCTCATAGGGATTTGAATAGTCCTTCCCCCTAATCCCTTTTCCACTTTCACATATAATTTTTGTAAAATCTCCAATCGCCTTTTTCCTTCCACTTCTTCTTATGCAAAATTCAACTCGAATTTCAGCTATCCTTCCATTTGGATATCTTGTCTTGATTTGCATTCTCATAAAATTTTCTTGCATCTTCTTCCATGTTGTTCATCTTCTCATTTCACCACTTTTGTAGAGTTCCAAAGTGAATATGGATTTCCATTCCCATGTCCAATTCCAATGTTTTGTTCTACAAGAATAACTTTCATCTCCTTTTCTCACCTCTAATTCCTCATTAAATCTATATGGTCTATGCACTTGCCAGATCTTCCTAGAAATAACATTAATGCTTGATTTGACTCCTACAGTTCTGCCAAATTGGTCTTTCCCACCCATAAAACCTTATTTATTCCAAAGCTATAAAATGTTTTTAAATTCAATGGTGGATGATGAAGGACACCATGCCACCATGAATGCGGTGGTTGAAATTTTAGATGTGGGTAATGATATGCTAATTGTAGGATACCATTTCAACATATTTTGTAGGATTATAACTTGTTCCATATACAACATTAATGAGATATGATTCTTAGTTAAATTATTGTAAGGATTTAGTAATTGATAAAATGTTGAAGTGCCAATTCTTTTCCAGAAGAATGATCAATCATTTCTCATTTCTCAACCATTTCTCATTTTGATGTGATTGTAATACCAAAGAGCTTCTAGGATTGCAAATCTAGTTTCTCATTTAAAAATCATGAAGAATTATCTAAATTTTAGTTTATATTTGTAACTAAATGTCTCCTTTGACATTTATGGATCTTTAGAAAAAAATTAAAGTGAAAAAGTGCGAAAAATTCTTCTTAGCAAGGGTTTAACCTCACCACATATGCTGGTGTGAACATAATAATGATTTGATATGTCACAAAAGTTCAATTCATTTTATATAATCTTTGTAATGGTAATTTCTTTATTCCATATAGATTTTTGGATTTTGAAGAGGGATTATTAAGCATGTTTAGTTATTGATATCATATATTTTTAGTCACTTCTATGTATTTATGGTAATTGTGACTTTGTAACCCAATATAAAGAATTGGTCAATAGAAGTGTTTGAACCTACATACACCTAAAATGAACATAGTAAATAGTAGTGAAAGAATAAGTTTTAGTTTTTATACACTTCATGATTCAATGGTATACCTAGGAAAAACATCTAAAGTTAACTATAATAGTTTTTTTTTTAAATTTTTAGAGAATCATGTCCTACTTATCTTCCTCAACTTAATTATAGAGGTTGTGTGTATTAGTTTAGTCCTTGATCTAGAGAATTTTTTTGGGACCAAGCATACATTGTATACTACTATAGTTGTTTCAATTTTTCCATATTCAATTTTGCTTAAATTTTATTAAAGGTTACTTTAGGAATACCCTTCTAGGTCTAGTTGATCCCAAAGTGAAGGAGATATTATCTAATCTTAACAATTTCCATGTCATCACTCACTCTTTATTGATGAGTTGGTCTATCTATTTGCATATGGATTTTAGTGTTGTCATTGATGGCAACTGAAGTCATTGATTCGGTCCGCATTGTAGTATCTGACTATACCAGAAGATAGAGTGAAGAATAGGGTATCTGGTTGAAATTGAATTCATCAAGTGGTTTGCATTATCAATTTAATAGTTTTGGTTGTGGATCTCAGTGAAGGCTATTGGATATATGAAATGTGTTATTCTTGAGTTTTGTGCTGTCGCATCAAGTGGTGTATGAGTTATGGGATCTCCAGGGTTGTTCAATTTTTTGTTCATCAATATATGAAGGCCGACTAAGTGAATGCAAGGTGTTGCAGATGTTTAAGGCAGAATTGTTTGAAATATTTTTGTGTTGGAGATTTTGTTTTGGGTCCTAAATATATTATGACCAACTTTGATGGATGCACATTAAATGTTATTCATGATTTGAGCCGACAGTTGGAAGATATTTTCTATTTTATTGAAGCTAACATATAGCAACTAGATTCTTGGTAGTGGATATATATATGAGATCGGTTAATTCATTTTTGGTGTGTGTGTGTGGTGTTTGATATGTATGGATGTGTATTGTGAATATCAGAAGAGTAGTTAAGCAAATTTCATTTGTGTAGAAGAGGATTTTGTGAAGTGAATTAAGGCAGAGCAAAGCAAAGTGTAGAATCAAATAGAAGGTACAAAATATGATCTATGAGCCTAACTAGAACTGTAATCAAGCATTTATAGATGCTATTTTCTCAGTTTAACCTTTTGATGTAATCCAAATATTTTGTAAGGAAGTGAGACTTCTTGATTTTGAGCAGTGAGCTCTAGGAAGTGTGCCTAAATGCAAGTGAATTCCCCATTTTGTAAAACACTTATATTTTGAGTACTCAAATTGTGGATTGAACTCCAACGTGGTTTTTCCCTTAACCGGGTTTCCACGTAAAAATCCTTGTGTTATGGTGTTGTGGCTTATTTTTCTATGTTCATGCATCTTTATTTTGATTAAATGTTACATACACTTGAAGAGATCAGATTAATAATGTTAATAATTGCACAACACTGATTCACCCCCCCTTCTTAGTGTTGCTTGAGTCCAACAATTGGTATCAGAGCTAAGTTCCTCGGAAGAAGTTTTATAGCTCAAGGCGGATCTTGGAATGTAACAGACTCTGGTAGTCTTCAACAACAACTTTTGGTGGCTCTTGATGACCATGATCAATCTAAAGCAAAAGTCCAAGAATTGAGAGAAAATCTTAAGGATGCTAATAAATTCATTCAGAAGTTGAAGGATCAGATTATAAAGTCTAGGGAAAAGAGAAAGGATCTCTATGATCAGATTAAGTAGAAAGAGAGAAAAATCATAGATGATGTTCACTTGAATCAAACCTTGAAGGAAATAATTGCAGAATGTGAAAAGCTTTCTAGAGACAATGCTACCCTAAAGCATGAGATGGAGTCTATGGCGATGAAGATGACTAAGGAGATTGAAGAAAGAAAGCAAAATGAGGAAAATATTATCCGGTACCTAAAAGAGAGATCTGATGAATGTAGGAGAATTAATGGAGAATTCATTCAGTTAGAGAATGAACTACAACAATCTAGAAACAATGAAGAAGAGCTTGAAAAATAGATTGTTATTCTCAGGGATGAACTCACTATTGCAAATGAATACAGGGAGAAGTTCAAGATTAGCTCTATTAAGCTTGACCAGTCGATTCAAGGACAAAAGAATGCAAATGATAAGCGAGGTCTTGGTTATGAGAAAGGAGAAAGTTATGGATTTGGACATAGGAATTTTAAGCAAGGAAATTTGATGAACAATGCAAAAAGGTATACAATAAGACAAGCTAATGCTCAAAATTTTAATGGATATTGTTTTTCTTGCAATAAATTTGGTCATATGGCTGCTCAATGTAGAAGAAAAATGAAATTAAGTGATTCATCATTTTCCAGTCAGTGTTTCAATTGCAATAAGTTTGGTCACAAGTCAATTGAATGTGGAAATGTGTCAAACAACTCTATTAATAGGAGTGTTAGATGTTATACCTGTGGAAGATTTGGGCATATTGATAACTAGTGCAGATCAAGAAGAAATCAATGGAGTAACTGGTCTGAACAAGGAAATTTTGTGTGTTTTAATTGCAACAAATATGGTCACATTGCAAGATTCTACAGAAACAAGAATATGGATAGAAGAGGTCCAGTATACAAAGGAAGAAATATGCAGAAAGATGGTAAATGAAAAGAGAAAGTGACTGTGGATGAAATAAGAGATCAGATGAAGAAGACATGGGTGAAGAAGTGTCCCTCTATTACATGAAATGAGCCAACACTAGAACCTGCTTCTAGTAATTCCTTCGGGAATTAGTTTTAGGCCTTTGGCCTAGGGGGAGCTATCAAGAAAATCTTTCAAACCCCTTGCTGATCATTGACATTGGGATGTGGATGAGTGCAGTGGTTGCACTGATGATTTACAAATGTTGTTGGAACAGTTGGAAAGGATGTCATGCTGAGTTGAGGATTTGTAGAAGAGTTATCTTTCATAGACTGAGAAAATAGGGTATCTGGATAAGTTAGGGAAAAATCATTTATTACAACAAAAGTTAAGTGTGTGAAATATAAAAGGCAACTTGAAACCCTCATTTGCCACTTTGTGTTGAAGAAAAGAAGTAGGAAAGTTCTTTGCACAAGAATTTTGAATGTGTGAAGAGAATTCGGCGGCGAAACCCTAATCCATCAAGTACTTCTGTTATATTGAGAAATTTTAATTTGGTGTTTGGTATTTTCAAGACATGTGTATAGAAGGGAAAATGGAACAAATCAAAGGAATGGTAAAACTAGATGAATAAAGCTTTGAGAAGTTCATAGCCGAAAGAAACATGTTGTCGCATGATGAATTAAAATGGTTGAAAGAGGCAAAACACAAAAGCTTGGATATTTGGAGTGAATTTCCCTATTTCAGAAGTGCATAAGTCATTGAGTTTATTTTGAACAAACTGACTGATGATATTCTCACTCTAGATAAACCCTATCATATCTCAAAAGAAGTGATTACAACTATAACTGGGTTATGCAAAATTCGAGATGTGTTGAAGAAGTCAATTTGAAACAAAGAAGTTGAAACCCTAACCGAAGTAACTAGAGATCAAAGGGCATTGATAATATCCATAATCAAAGATTCAGTGACAAGGTACATTGTGCATGGAATATCCTACAAAATATTTTTTAGAAATAGAGAAGGTACAGCTTTAGCAGGTGTTGTTTATATTTCACACAAGATAATAATTTGGAAGATCAGGATTTTGATCTATGCGGATTATTGAAAGATCAATTGATGGAGAACATGCAATTGAAAAAAGAGACAGTTTACCCTTTCAGGTTTGGTACTTTGGTTATATGCCTTGTGATGTATTATTTGAATTCCTTACCTCTGAATAACAATGTAATGTGGGAATAGAGTGAACCAGTTTGCAAGTAGATTTACATATACTCTAATAATTTGGCAAACTGTGATCAAGTTTATGAAATTTTCTTTAAGGGTTTGCTAAGAAAGTTTGGATCAACTGGTATTTCCCAGTAAGAGGAATTGAAGTTGGTTCCTCCTCCAGTGAGATGGAGAGAAAGAAGAGAAGATCAAAATAAATTGATATCAATACTCCACCAACATGCAAGACTCTAAAAGTTGAAGGGAAAGGGAAAGAACAAGTGATTCTAGACATACTAGATGAGGAATCTGATAAGGAATCTGAGGACACCCTAGGAAAAGAACTGGGAACAACTAAATCAGAACAAGAAAAGGAAATGGCAGAAGGAAGTGAAGGAGAAGGTGATTTAACCAAGGAAGAGCTATTGCAACTTATTCATGAGGAAGATGGAACGCGGAAAATTGTGAATATATGGTCTATCAGACCTTCATATGAGTAAGACATGATCTTAAGCGTACTAAGTGCTCATTTTGTGCACAATCATATTCAATTAGAGAGTTTAAAGGATACATTACCAAAAGAGTTGATTGAATGTATCAAGGAAACCATGGACTCTAAATATCAGAACAAGGAGGAAGGAGAAGTAATCCTGCACCTAAAGAAGCAATACAAATTATCACTTACCAAGCTAAAAAGGAACATGATTGAACTAAGGCAATGCATAAGCTCAAAAATAAACATTTATAACTATTGTCTTCGATGGACTTATGTAATCAACAAGTACAAGAAGAAGATGGAACAAATTGAAATGAAGCTGAACAATATTGGACAAAACTTTAACATGTCTCAGGATCAAGATGGTGCGATCAGGAAAAGGATTTAGGAATTGCAGGCAAAGCATACAAATGTTTAGAACACTAGGAACATGATTGTTGACACTTTCTAGAAAGTGAAGGACATAACTAAATGCAGGCTGGAAAAATTGATTGAGATACTAAGGAAGGGAGAAGTAATGGAAGAAGAATTTACCATTCCAAAATCCCTCATCAAGATAATCAACCGAACATCTAAAAACAACAACATGATCATAATCACCAGGATTGTAGTGGAAGCATGGAAGCAGTTTCTTCCGGAGATGAAGGAAAAGTACAAAATAATCTTCAAATAGCAGTTGTATTCCTTTAGTTTTTGCATAAGTAAGTTTTTGGTTTCACTTCATAGAGAGAGAAATAAAATATTTTATTATCTTTTTGTCATTGATGTCAAAGGGGGAGAAAGAGAAGTGAAAAATGCCTTATCAAACTTAGGGGGAGTTTTGTTGAGTATTGTCTGCTTTGGCATTTTGAAGGTTTTGACACTTAGTCATTTTTCACTAAGTGTTTCCATCAATGTCAAAGGGGGAGATTGTTGGAATATGGCTTCTAGTGTTGTCATTTATGGAAATTGAAGTCATTGATTCGGTCTGCACTGTAGTCTTTGACTATATTAGAAGACAGAGTGAAGAACATGGTATTTGATTGAAGTTGAATTCGTCAAGTGGTTTGTGTTATCAGTTTGATAGTTTTGGTTGTGGAACTTAGGGAAGGTCGTTGGATATATGAAATGTTTTATTCTCAATTTTTGCGTTGTCACACCAAGTTGTGTATGAGTTATGGGATCCGATTATTCAATTTTCTGTTCATCAATATATGAAGGCCGACTAAATGAATGTAAGGTGTTGTAGGTGTTTAAGGAATAATTGTTTGAAGTATTTTTGTGTTGGAGATTTTGTTTTGGGTCCTAACTATGCTATGACCGAATTTTATGGATGTGTATTAAATGTTATTCATGATTTGAGCCGACAGTTGGAAGATATTTTCTATTTTATTGAAACTGACATATAGCGACTAAATACTTGGAAGCAGATATATATATGAGATCGGTTAATTCATTTTGGTGTGTGTGTGTGGTGTTTGATATGTATGGATGTCTATTATGAATATCAGAAGAGAAACTAAGTGAATTTAATTTGTGTAGAAGAGGATTTTGTGAAGAAAATTAAGGTAGAGCAAAGCGAAGTGCAAAATCAGACAAAAGGTTCAGAATCTGATCTATGAGCCTAATCAAAACTGTATTCAGGAATTTATAGATGCTATTTTCTCATTTCAACCTTTTTATGAAATCCAAATATTTTGTAAGGTAGTGATCCTTCTTGATTTTGAGTAGTGAGCTCTAGGCAGTGTGCTTGAATGCAAGTGCACTCCTCATTTTGTTAAACACTTATATTTTGATTACTCAAATTGTGGATTGACCTCCACTGTGGTTTTTTGCTTAATTGGTTTCCATGTAAAAATCCTTTTGTTATGGTGTTGTGGCTTATTGTTCTATGTTCATGCATCTTTCTTTTGATTAAATGTTATAGACACTTGAAGAGATCAGATTAATAATGTTAATAATTGCACAACATTGATTCAACCCCCCTCTCTATGTTGCTTAAGTCCAACACCATCCACCTCCAAGAATGACATATCCTTGGCCTTGAAGTGGATTAATCCATCTAGAAGTTTAAAGAATGATTTTGTGACCTAATAGAATGATATCTTGGTTTATATTTTGAAAGGTCCTCTAACATAGTTATCAAAGAGGATGTCAATGTGTAAGTTGATAGGATTGAAAATTGCACCAATATAAAGAAAATAGGGATGTAAGTCCTTGTCTATATTTGGAAGTTCTGACTACTAGGAGAAAAAATTGTCTTTTCCAAGTGTGCCAATTCTATTTTAGTCAAACCTAAAATTAGTCTCCATAGAAAAATAATTGAACTTGGAGAGAAGAAGAAGCTTCAACTTATTTAGGGAGATAAAAAAAATGATGGAAGATCAAATAATTGTTGTCATTTGGACCCACCTAGATCAAGATTTAGAATTTGGGTAGAAATGATTCATTCATAGATATAAGAGATCAATACCTATATACTTATGAAAATTCAGCATATAAAATAATATAAAAATAGAGAAAAATATAGTGGTATATGAGATCAACGCCTATATACTTATGAAACTTTAGCATATGAAATAATAATAAAGTAGAGAAAATATATTGATCTAATTATGAGGTAAAAAGAGAATGGATGCTTGTTGGGAGAAGGGTGCAAAATATGATTGATGAGTATATGCAAAGTCATGGAATTTAGTATCAAGATTTGATGACACATTTTGTTGGCTACCATCTGACCTCTCCCAATATGGCATACAAATATGAAGTTAAACATGAGTATTTACTTGCTACCTTAAAGAGGAGATGTATGCCACATCCCATTTTTGAGCCCTCTAGATTATGTTATATTTTGTTATGTATTTTGATTATGATGTCAAAACTTATTTTATGAACTATTATACTATTGTAAATAGTTGTTGTCATTGATGTCAACCCAATATGGTGTGTCATTGATGTAAAATATATATACTAAAGAATGTACATCCTCTAGAGATAGTTTTTATAATGTGATATCAATTGGTGCAAGTTAGCAGTGCTACATAAGGTTGAAATGATGATCTATTTGATGTCAAAGAATGTTGTAGAGGTAGATATACATGTTTTTTTCATGTACATACAATATGCTTACATTGATATCATTCTACTATGATGTATTGCACTTGTAGATAAGGTGAAAAAGTTTCACTAAAGCACTCATAGGGTTGACTCTAAGGCAGAGTCATGGTATGTTGATCCACATTCTTCTATAGAAAAATATTTTTTCTTGCAATTATAAAGGAAAGATGATTGTGTTGTAAAGATGCCACATCCAAGAAATCAAGTTTTCACATCTTCTACAGTGAGAGTTGCAAGTATCAGCATTCTGATATGTACCTTGACAAAGGAAAGCAATGATGAAAGCTTGCTAGAATGCTCAACATTCTTCCAAAAGTGAAGGAATGATATTGCAATTTTGTAAATATGTTTTGTAGTGCTAAAAGCATACTACTTAGTAGTATCAAGTAATGTAACAGTCCACAAGTTTAGTTTTTAAATGACAGTTAACTATAGTCTGATCAAATTTCTCTATTCTTTTATATTCAATGGGTTTCTCTTTTTGTGCCAACATATGATGATCAATTTATTTAGGAGAAGGTTGAGGAGATATTGTGCACAACCTGTAATGCTTACATCTTGGTCCACATGATGTTTTTGGTATCTCCATGGTGGTGTAAAGTCAAACAATGATAATATTGATGGTATTGATACTATTAGGGCCAACATAATTTATTTGTTCCATCTGTGGTTGATCTTGATCAATTAATCTTCTTTTGAAGGTTGTGTTGTGATGAAATTGGGTCCTGACATGCCATGTACTAACCTGGATAAGTCTTCATCTCTTCAAGATTGAAGCTGACCTATGCTATATCATTTGATTTATCAAAAGTCATGTTGGAGCTGACCAAATTGAGGTGTTGTGTTATTGTGGAGGATATATATAGAAGAGAAAATAATTTGTGATGGTGAAGATGTGTGAAGAGAATAGTAATTAAGAAAAATGAAAAGGATGAATTGCTTGAAGTCAGTATAAAGGTCTAAATGTGTGAAATAATGACTACATCATCAACATGTGTTAGATGCTTCTTCATAGCAATTCATAATCAATTTTCTCAATCTAATTTTGATGTATCCTACTATGAGATAGTGGGTTTCATTAGGTCCTTTGTATCTTTCTCTAAGGTTGTATACCTTAGTCTACAAGTCCGTAGGAAGCGAGCCTTAAAATATTGTAATTCTTGTTAGCAGTGAGCTACATATATTGTGAGTTAATCCTCATTGTGGTTTTTACATCATTGGGTTTTCCACATAAAAATCCTGGTGTCTCTATGTGATGCATGTGTTATCTTCCATTCTTTTCAGTTATTGTGATTTGTTAATCTGTAATGGAATGGCTAAGTTTTAATATATTCTGATTCAATCCTCCCTCTCAGAACATCATTGTGTTCAACATATACTATGATGATGATTCAACTTTATATCAGTTTCAAATGATATTGTTTTTTATTGATGTGCATGTGAAATTTACTAACATAAGATGTTAGTGAATGATTTATATTATGCTTTAGTAATATATTTTATCAAACGCAATACCTCATTGGTTTGATGAAGTGGATCTAGGAGATAATTTCCCCCCTCTCAAATGAGGGGGAGCATTATAAGAGAGATGGAAGAAGATTCAAAAGAAAAAATGAGAACCACCATGATTCTGATAATACACATACACTCACTCACATTATTTAATGTTGGATGCAATGATTGTGGATATTTTCCTTGAGTTGTTTGACTATTGTGTATTTGGTTTTTCTTTTCTTTTGAGCTGCAATGATTAGTGATATACAAACTGTTGTTTCTACATGATTATTTTCTAAGGTATGTGCTTTCATTAAAAAAACTTATAAAAAGTTAAGCATTAATTTTATTTGAGAAAAAGGCATATTCTTATCATTGAAGAAATATGATTTTTGAGTAGGATTTGTATATATATTTATATAAGTATATATAATTGTGAGAATCTTTATATATATAGTTATCTCAATTAGAGATAATTGTTAAAAATGTAAAAATTCTAATCATTTTTTAAATATTTATAATTGTTTACAAATATTCCACTCATATGAGCATAAACAAGAGACCAATACAAGATCTTATGAGCACAACCATGAAACTAATATTAGCTCCTTTTGACCAAGCATACTAGAAACCACCTATAGAAGACAAAGAGTCACAACTTAGAATTCCATAGTAGATGTCCTATTGAGATTTGAACTATGGTATCCACATTGAGAACTCAATGCTTTCACCAACTAAACTCAACACCTTGGACATTCGTATATCTATTATACATATTATATATATATATATATATATAATATTCAGAGGATTATATTTGTGTTGTTATTATTGATGGCGACAATAAATGAATAGTACTTCATAATTTATGAACGTGCATTGAACTAATAACTCCAAAAAGTGGAGAGTGTAAGGGGAGATTTAAATATTAATTTTGCACTAAGAAAAGTAAAGTGGAGTGTCCATTACTCCCATAAGGAATGGAGTATGGTAGTTTCCAGAGGACATGTAGAGATAGAGGGATAAAGAGAAAGGGTTTTGGAAGAGAAAAAGAAAAGGAGAAGAAAGAAGAGAAGGGAGGTTGTCAATAGTGAGAGGGATTGGAGGAAATTATTTCTGGAAATATTATTCAGAATTGTAGGATTTTAGTATGTAACATGCCCTTATTTACACAATATGCTATTAAGCAAAAGTATTGTGTTTGAAAAGTGTTTTTCAATATAACTTACGGAAATATCAAGATTTGTTAATGCTTCATGATTTAGAATTTGGTTTTTTGGGTTGAGGAATTGTAACTGTTAGAGTAATCATGCATTAGATAATAATTAATTAATATTTAATTGATTATTAGTCTAATTCATTTCATGCACTTAAGCTAAACTTAGGAGTTCTTTTTTATGTTAACTGAAGTGAGCTATAATTAGATCATTTTCTCTCATTATATGTGATGTTGACACTTGTCATGATCTAATCCTTTTATAATTTAGGGTTGCTCCTAAATAACACTCAACCCTCATTGTGATATCAAAAACCTTTTGATAACCTTTGAGAACTCTTGATCTCCTTGATGACTCTTGAGGTTCATTCTATAGCTTTTTCTTATTGATAATATAACATATTATTGTTTGTAGATCTCTTGCGTGGAAGGTGTTTTTGTTTGTTGTTTGATCTTGCATCTTGTGTTTATTCACAAGTATAAAATATTTTCAACAACTCCTTTCTAGTGAACAACAGACATAATATTTCATCTAGAAAGTGCATATTTTGGCATGCAGATTTTCCAATGAGTTTTTCGAGGACAAATCCTTTTGTGCCATTCCAAAAATATTTTTTTGATGTCATGTTGATGTCAACATGATGTCAACAGTACAGACGTAGGTTAGTGCCCCCTTCATGCCATTTTTGGCCCTAAAACAACTATTGTTTCTTTTGGGCATACGATATCAAAATTGGGAAAACAAGATATCATAAAAAAGATGGTTCCATCAAATTTATAGTTGTGTGGATCTCATCACTATTTTTTTGCTACTGGTGCATTCTACATCCTATTGAAGTCAGAGGTACTATTTTCACTTTCGAGCTCATAAATTTTGACCTGTTTCTCCATTTTTTGTGATTCTAGCGATGTTGGGACGATCTTTCAGATCTTTTCACAACCATCCATTCCATTTTACAAAATTTTCTCTAGGTACATTTTATTCAATTTTTTGTATTTTCACACTCAAGTGAATTACTTGGACGTTTGAGTTCCTGGAAACTTTTTGTTTGCATGGGATAACTCGTTTATGGCTGTTCTATATGTATTTTTAGAATTTTGTCCTATTTGGGCATTGTAGGCATTATAGGTCCATCATTTGCATGTAATTTCTTGATACAGGAGCATCCAGGGTGTAAGAGCAATCTTGCATCACCCCCCCAAAAAAAATGTTGTTTCTTTTCAATAAGGGCTAAATTTGGCAGGTTTACTATTTTAGTAAGTTTACATTTATGCACAGTTGGACATGAAATCTTACACAAAACTCCAAAATGGTAAATTGAAGCCAATGGTGAAGAAATCACTTCAATACCATTTGTCATTTGAGAGATTAAAATTTTAATTTTCAAAAATCCCAGTAAAATCTTTGGGGTCAATTTTGAGGCACTTATAGGCTCTAGATGGGCCTGAAAATTGGTGGAAAACAAAAGTAGTTGGCCTTTAGGCCCTAATTTTTGGTGGAATATTTCTTGAGAGATTTCTAAAAAGGTATTATAATAGAAAATCTGATGGTCGGATCAAAATTTATGACCCCATGAAGTTGTAATACCAAAATCAATAAAATTTCAAAATATCTTCTTGAGGAAGTTACACTTTCCAGAAGATTCTAGGGCCACACTTTCCATAAGATTCTAGGGCAGTTACAACTCCAAATAAAGGAGGTAAAGGGGGAATACAAAGAGGAGGTGAGAGTAGCGTAGATGGTGGCTCCAATTTGTAGATTTGCAGATTTATGTAATCAAAAAGCCCATGTGATGGAAAATATAATGTTGTAATTTCATTTAAGTGATAATAGAAAATATTTTCTTTCCTTCTTGCATTTTGTTTGTGCCATTATCCATTGTTTATGTGAGTTTTAGATTGTAAGGGGAGTACCCTTCATCATTTCTCTTTTGTAGACACACTAATATAAAGTTCCATTTTGGTGTATACTTTTTGGTGATTTTTGTACTCACACTATGATATAAAGTGCCATGGGTGGGTTGTGAGTGCTTTTGTTTTCCCATCACACCTTTGTCAAGTGAGTGTCCCTTCTTCAACAACATCGAATCCCAGTGATTCATGCCTCATGCATGCATTCCCTCGTTTGCACACCCTTTTATTTGCAGGTACTCTTCAATTGCACATTCAAATATTCTCCTACATGCACTTATTGGTGACACATAATTTTAGTGTACCTGTCTTGGATCTCCCTTTTTGTGTTATGGGGGGGGTTTCTTCTGTTGGTGCTACTACTTCCTTGGTTTCATTTTTTGGAGTGATCAATGTATCTAGTTCTTGTTCCTATGTACTAGGTGGATGCAACAACTAGTTACCCATGCATTTCAGTGAGATGGAGCATTTACCATATTGACATTATTTGATTCCTATTTTTAGAGGTGACCTTCCTTTTTCATTTGATTAGTGTTCTTCAGCCTATTGGTACTTGTTCCATTTGTATCTTTGAGTTCCAAATGTTTGAATTTGTTTGCCATCATATTCAAGTAGTGTTGTTGTGGACACTCATGCAAATTATTTTTCTTCTTGATCCTGATCATTATCTATTTTCAGAGGAGGTTATTTATTTCAGTATTATATTAGTCATCTTTTGACAATTTTCTACAACTTTTTTGTGCTTCAATGACGTACGTTCTTCATGTTCCTCTTTTTGGGACATTGTTTTGGTTGGAGGATTCTTAGTCCTTCACACTGGTTTGAAGGCTTTTTCATTCCTTCATTTGCATTTCTCTTTTTTGGAGAGGATTTTTTCTCATGTGGTTTTCTCTTTTTTCTCCAATTGTGAGATATTATATTGTTTGTACATGGGTACCTCATCAGGCCTTGTTTGGTAGGACCCATCATATGCATTCTCTTTTTAGGGTTCATAGCTACTCCCGAAGTTCATCTTAAGGGGGGTGTTAGAGTAATCGTACATTAGCTAATAATTAATTAATCTTTAATTGATTATTAGTCTAATTTATTTCATGCACTTAAGCTAAACTTAGGAGTGCTCTTTTATGTTAACTAAAGTGAGCTATTATTAGATCTTTTCATCTCATTGCATGTGATGTTAAAACTTGTCATGATCTAATCCCTTTATCATTTATGGTTTCTCCTATCTAACACTTAAACCTCATTGTATTATCAAAAACATTTTGATAACCTTTGAGAAATCTTGAGATTTGTATGAACCAAGATCCTAGCGTATATGCATAAAATTGGTCATGTCTGATTAATCCTGGTATTTAATTAAATATTTATTATTTAATTAATTTCTCTAAAGTCCTCTACATATGATTAAATTTAATTAATTTAATTATATTGTTCATTCAATTTATTCTGCTGTCATGATTAAATAAATCAATTTTTATTTAATTATTGCACATTCATATGTCTACTTGGTTAATTAATTAAATACACTTCATTTATTTTAATTAATTATCACTTTTTGAATTTAATTAAGTCTTTTTGATTTAATTAAATTTAAATATTTCTTTTCGAATCATTCTTCTAATTAATTAAATATTTTATTTAATTAATTTCATTTACATGTCATTTCTTAAAAAGTTTAATTAAATATCTTCCATATCTTTTCAAAATCATAATTAAATATTTTATTTAATTATGAAATCTTCCATTATTCTTCAAATCTGGGGTAAATATTCTATTTTAAGAAAAATCTCCATGTCACCCATAAATGAATAATTGAATTTAATAATTCATTATTTATCTTCTTCAAAATCTTTCCAAAATCTTACAAAAAGATGATTTTTACAATTCATCTTTATCATCTCATCTTATCTCTTTTTCGAAAAAGGAAACAAAGCTTGTTTTATGTTTTCTTCTATTTTTCTTTCCGGTTTTATTCATCTTCAACTGTTCGATCTACCAGGAATTTTCACAGTCATTGATCACATCAACCAATCAGAATCTTTTGAAAACTCTATAAATATCACTGCCAATCCAAGCATTTAGGCTAATTAGAGATTACTTGCATTTTAACATTATAGCATTTTAACATCTTAGCATTATCTTTATCAACTTTTAGTATTCATAGCATTATCGTAATCTTTCATTCTATCAATCATGTTTTAGCATAGTATTGCATTCATATTAAATCTCGTTCTCTAGGAAGACTGTTTGTTGAGCCTAGCCCAAGATCTGAGAGCCAACTGGAACCAACAAAAACACTGGAGATAGAGGATGATAGGATGACATTGATAACAAAATACTAAGTTTGCATCTCTATTATTTTAATATTCTGCTTTTGAAATAATGTCTTATCGGTGTGTTTGATTTATTTGTTTTTACCTATTTATCATACTCTAAAATTGACCACACATTTTTGGCACCCACCGTGGGGCCTTGCCCCATTTTTTAACGTCTATTTGCAAGTTTTTTGACAGGATTTTGCATTTTGGAATTCAGATTTTTGGCAAAAAAATAAGTTTTAGCGCATCCAAGGTTTTCTACAGTGCATATAGGGTTTCTTTCGACACTTTTGCAGGTATTCCAGTGCATCCAAGAACTCTTTTAGTGCATTTAGGGAACAAAACGATGCTTATAAGGAACAAAATGGCACATATACTCTGCTCAGTTTACTAAAAATTCTTCAAAATTTTTACTGCATTTTATTCTAGCGCATTTAAGAGTTCTTTTAACACATTTAGGACTTTCAGCAGCGCTTATAGGATCTATTTTAGCACATTTACTTTTTTTGTGTGGTGCATATAGGGAATCTTTTAGCTCATACAGGTTGTAATTAAACAAATTTCTGAGTCTGACGCCTTCCGCAGACATAATTTTTTTCTAATTTAAAAAGAACCAATCTAGGATAGTCACATCTGGTTTTTCAAAAGAAGCAACCCTAGGGTAGGCATGTATTTAAAATGAAGCAATATAGGATAGTCATCACACAATGATTTTGCAATTAAAATTTAACAACTTGTTTTTGTGAAGCAACATCTTCACTTAGATTAGATCATTGTGATTTGGGTTTTTAAAAAGAACATTGTCTACTATGTTTGTGGCAATAGGTCTATGCTATCCCCTTAACTGGGTGACCAAAATACCAGACTTTCCTTTTACATTCATGCAATTTCAATGCTTTATTACCTCCTTTAGAAGGCTTTCTCTTGTGGGAAAAAGTACTCACCCAAGAGGAACAACCTAAGTGGGAACAACTAAAGCCAATTTTTCCAACCCACTATAATCAAAAGTGAATTCGGGGAAAGTCTACAATTTGATGGTAGTGTGCAAGATAACCATCCCAAAGCCTTTGTTCTAAAGGTTGGGAGGTCTCCTGAGGGAGTTTATTATTGCCGCATTGAATGAAAACCCTTACTACGAACCTAGTGTAGTATCTCACCTTGTCAGTTTCCGAACATCATAATAATCATAGTGCAAGGGGAGGGAAGAATCTGCCCCCAAGATACTCACCATATAACTGCCAAGGACTGTTTGCTCAAGGGATTTGGTATCCACTTCCGTCACTCTGAGTACGCACTTGGAAAAGATAAAAACACATGTACCCCTTCGGGGGTGACACGGCTGTGTGAGTCGAGACAATTTTAAGATGTGGGTTATTGATTATTATGATGACCTACTTGAGTACTAAGAGTGAGTCTATCTGAATTGTCTTCTATGTGTCAAACCTGTGAAAACACTTTTTGAATTTTTTTTTGAGCATACACTTGATGTTTAGTATAGGGCTTAAGAACAACTATTTTCAGAGTGTTTGCTGTGTTTTCAATCACACTAATTTAGATACAAGATCATCCAAAATGAACATGCCAAATTTTAGCTGAAACTACTCACAAACTGTTTAAAAAAAAACCTTGGAAAAATGTTTTAGTGCATATAGGGTATATTCTAGCACATATGAGGTCTATTTTAGCACATTCATTAGTTAGTCCAGTGCTTTTAGAGTCTGTTTTAGTGAATTGAGTGTTTTAGCACATACACTGGATATTCTAGAAATAGTTTTTAGGTCACTGTCACATCTTTTCTGTAGCGCATATAGGACACAGAGTAGCGCATCTGGGACATATTGTAGCACATTTGACTATTTCTCTGGCGTATATGCTTGTTTTTGCAATGTATACAGGGAACAAAGTAGTGCATCTATCACTTTTTCTGAATCATTATTTTTAACAGATCTGAGTCTATAGAATCCTCGGTTTAGTAGCATATCAACATTTCTCTCATGCTTAGGGAGTGGAAATCTACCAAATTTGTCAAGAGGTCAATTGCCAATATAACCAAGAAAACCTTACAACGAAGGAAGTTTTTATACAAGTGTCAAAACGTCTTGCTCCATTACCACAAATTTCTCCATAGGTACCAAGATTTTGTTAGTGGATTTACTGATGAATACACTATAGACCCTTTAGATTCACAAGATTATTTTCAGAGACGAGCTCTATCACAATGACACAATCATAATCAACCTCTTGAGTTCAATTATATACCACAACCTTCTATTGAATATCCAACACATCCTAGTCAAATCCTTCAGTGAATTAGGCTATACTTATCATTCTTCGAAAACAAGGAACAAAATCTTAAACAGTGCACCTTTCAAACAAATTTTTGATTATTTGATTCAACTTCCCCAATATGATTCTGATATCCTTTATCATTGGAAGCCACAATCAAGAATTAGGAACATCTTTTGATCATATCATAATATTTTCATCTTATCAGTTCAAAATATCATCATTTGTGCATTTATCAAATTGTGATCTAAGTCTAGAAGAACATTTCAAAATCGTATGCCTATTTTTACAAGATCTCAATATAATAAGCTGAAAGAGGATATTCAACAAGAAGGTCATACCCGAAGAACTCAAGAAGAAGGTGAGACTAGTAATACCCTTTATAGTGTGTCATAATCCCATTTTTAAAGATAACATGGGTGAAAGAGAAAAAAATCCATTCCCTTTCAACAGGGATGGGAGAAAAACTCTTGTGGAGAGTGATGATGAATGGGATGAAGAATGTCTTAGAGAGGCTGAGCAAGATCCCAAGTTTCACAAAGCCTTGTAAAATATTTTGGAGCGCAATAAAGAAAAATATTTCTTGTATCTAGCTGACAAAGGAGTTAAATTGCTCTATGATTTCGATACCGAGAACATAAAGAGTAATCCTAATGAAACACCCTTGTCTGATCTTAGTGCCTTGACTCAACAAGTTAAATCACTACAATGCAAAATTAAATATCTACAAGGGGGAGCCACAACAAAGATATACATTCTTGATGACATCTGTCCTTATCCTTTTGATAGACACCTCAACATGATTCCATTTCCCAAACATTGTGAAATCCCAAAGTTTGATTGTTACAATGGGAAATTAGATCCAATTGATCATATTAGGGACTTCCAAAATATGACTTTAGAGTTTTCTCATGAGGACACATACTTGATGCATTTGTTTCCTAGAAGTCTTGGAGGCCAATCTATGGAATGGCTATCAAAAATAACACCGCCCGTCAAGACATTTGAGGAATTGATTAATGAGTTCATATCACAATATTCCTACAACATACAACATCAGATAACCATGAATGCTAAACATAAACCTGGTGAACCATTCATTACATTTCTTTAGAGATGGAGAAGGTTGTTCGCTAGATATCCATGCCACATTCCTAAAAAGGAAAAGATCACCACTTTCATAAACAACTTAGATCAAGAGATGAGCTATCCTCTTAATGAAAAATCTAAGTTTTGGACTCGTAACAAAAATGTGGTAAATGATGGTGTTGTAGATGAAAATAATGTCTCAACTAAGCCATTTGTTCTTAGTGCTCCAAGTGCTCCTCACAACAATAACTATAACAACGTCAACTCAGTCACAAATCAAGGAAACAATCCTCCTCCTCCGAGGAATAACATGAGTCAAAATTTTACTCCCAACCAAGGGAATGCCAATAATCAAGGTTACCGTGGAAACAATAACAACAAAAATGTCTTAGGAAGTACCTCGAACACAAATCCACAACAATCTTCATTCTTCTCTAGCAGAAGAACTTTTACTCCACTGGGTCAATCTCTAGAATCTTCCCTTAAAGAGTTGATGGAAAAGAATGTTATCACCCTACCGCCTCAACGAAATTTTGAACCTAGTGTGAAGCCTCCATCATGGAATGACACATACTATTGCGAGTATCATCCGTGCAAGGGCCATCGCATGAATAATTTTCAAGCCTTGAAAAATGTGATCCAAGATTTGATAGAAAATGACACCATCAAAGTAGGACAACAACAATCAAATGAAGACCACCAAGCATTTCACAACACTTTTCCCAATTATCAAAAGGGTGAGTCTTCAGGAAAAAGTGTGAATCATATCAATGATCATATAATCAATCATATCTACACTGACGATGAATGGGTCAACATTATTAAAGTTAAAGAAAAGATGGAATATAGAGAGGTCAACACAACAACAAGAGCACAAGCTAAAGTTTTCTTCAAGGGAAATTCTTCAAAAACTAATGTGCCCCTACCACAACATCAATATGACTTAGTCAATCAACTTGGGAAAACTCCTGCTCAAATTTCTATCTTGGAACTCCTGAAGATTTCCCCAGCACTCAAGGAAATTCTAGAAAAGGCCCTCATTGAAACAATTGTATCCACCGATCTGGATGTAAACCAATTTCAAGCCATGGTAGGACACTTGTCCTCACCCACATGCCTTTCATTCTCTAAAAAAGATGATGTTTCCATGACACATCCTCATAATTCATCATTATACTTAGAAGTCATGGTCCATAAGTTTTGTGTCAGATGTGTATTAATAGATGGAGGTGCCGGTTTGAATATATGTACTATGAAGTTAGTTCAAGATTTAGGATTTTCTAAGGGCTCCATTGATCCCAGAAGAAAGATTACTATTAAATCCTACAATGATGAGGAAAGAGCATCTAAAGGTTTAATCATGCTACCAGTCAGAGTAGGACCTGTTATCAAAAATACCTTCTGTCAAGTGTTAGATCGTGATCTTGCATACAACATCTTGTTGGGTCATCCTTGGATCCATGAGATGCAAGCTGTCCTGTCCACATATCATCAATTTCTTAAGTTTCCTTATGACAGACAAGAGATCACAATACCCACTGACAATTCAAACAGTCAAACTTGTGCCAACATCAAAGCTAGTCAAGATACTTTGGTTCCTAACAATCGAGAAGCTCCTACTCATACTTCTCTCAAAGTTGATATGCAAATCAGTCAGTTAACCAAAATATTCAACAAGAAACTATGGTTCAAGGGAAATGGAGTAGAGGAGTACTCTCTCTACCTTGAAAATATACCTATATCACCTTGATCACATGGAAAACCCTCTCTTACGCAACAACAAATATCTGTAGCATCCACTTCAACACAACTACCAACAGAGCCAAATACAAAGTTTAATAGACTATTTATCAAAGAACAATTCCCTATGGAAGATTCTGAAGATAGAGAAGTTTTAAGTTGGCTCTATAAAGATGAAGATGAAACAATTATTAATATCAAATTACCAACTGATCAATATGGTAAAGGGTATTCAATCATGCAAAAGATGGGCTATGATGGTAATGGTCCTATCGGAATGAGAAAAGGAGTGGTTGAGCCTATTCACCTTCCAAGACTTGCTACGAAGGATAAAAAAGGACTAGGCTATGCTACTAACTCAAAAGAAAGATCACCTAAATAGTTGCATGATACTATCCTCACATTGCAAGAAGGGTCTAATACAAGAGAAGTCTATTTGGCAACAATTCAGAATTTTGTGGATAATAACTCTGACACAGATTCTGGTGAATATGAATGGGACACCATCTACAATGATGAGTTTTGGAGGGACAAAAAGGTTAATGTGGTACACAAGTACACACCAAATATAATTGTAGGAGAAGGGTCAGGGTCCCAACTGCAAGAATTCGGACTACAAGGTGACTATGATTCTAGTGATACTGAGTCTGATTTAATCGAACAAGATTATTGTGATAACAATACCATAATTTATTTTCCTCATACCTCGGATCCTACAGAGAACTCTGTTATGAACTTAACCATAACCGATCTCATGCAACCCAATGACTCGCTACCACTGATCCATCCCAATCTCATTGACTGGGATTCATCCAGACCTATCGATCTACCTATGTTCCCAAGCGATGAATCTATCGTGAACTTCCTTTCCACAAATAATGCAAATGATTGTTCCGCTAGCGATTTTCAGCATTGAGTCTTTAATTAGGAGAGTGTCAAATCTCCTAGCTACAAAAAAAGAAAAGAAAAAGAAAGATCTAATGGTGAAAACCAGAATCTAGCAGTGTTAGATCAAACAAAAGATAAAACAAAGAGCGTATCAAATGGTGAAAACCTTTTTAAGGAACTTGATGATGGGATATTTGACACTCTCCTAGAGCATTATCATGAGTGATCACCTATCTTGATTAAGCCTACAAAAGTAGTTAATCTTGAAACTTCAGAAAAACCAAAGATTCTACAGTTAGCTACATCAATGATGGATAAAGAAGTGCCAGAGTTCATGGAATTTCTCAGAACAAATCAAGTCAACTTGCTTGGTCTTATGCAGACATGCCAGGTCTTGATCCTGATCTTATAATGCATCACTTTTCCATCAAACTAGGAGTTAAACCGGTGAAACAAAAACTCAGAAAGATGCATCCTCATGTTGTACTACTGGTTAAAGAATAACTCAAAAAACTCCTTGATGTGGGATTTATAAGATCAATCGACTATGTAGAATGGATCTCCAACATTGTTCCAGTGTCCAAGCCCAACAAAAGTGTCAGAGTGTGCATAGATTTTAGAGATCTTAATAAGGCATGTCCTAAGGATGACTTCCCTCTTCCAAACATTGATACTATAGTAGATCTAATAGCTGGACATTCCATGTATTCACTAATGGATGGTTTTTCTGGTTATAACCAAATCAAAATTGCACCTGAAGACTAGGACAAAACAACTTTCACATGTCCCTAGGGGACTTACTATTGGAATGTCATGCCTTTCAGTCTAAAGAATGCTGGGGCTACTTACCAAAGAGCTATGACTACAATTTTTCATGACATGATGCACACATTCATGGAAGATTATGTAGATGATATATTAGCAAAGTCATACACAAGAGAAGGACATCTTGAGGTATTATCCAATATCTTTGCGAGGTTGGAAAAGTTCAAAGTTTGCCTTAACCCCAAGAAATGTGTTTTTGGAGTCACATTTGGGAAGCTTTTGTGATACATAGTATCAGCAAAAGGAATTGAAGTAGATCCTGCCAAGGTGCAAGCAACCATGGAAATGCCTCCACCAAAGAATATTAGTCAATTGAGGTCATTACAAGGATGACTTCAATCTATACAAAGATTCATTGCACAACTAGCAGATAAAAGCCTACCCTTCACACATATATTGCATAATAATGTTCCTTTCAAATGGGACGACAAGTGTGAATTAGCCTTTCAACAAATCAAGCAGTACTTGATGAACCCACCAGTTCTAGTACCACCAAATCTAGAAAAACCTCTAATTTTATATATTGCTGCAACAAAGACATATTTAGGGGCATTATTAGCACAAGAGGACTCCATAGGAAAAGAACGTGCAATTTATTGTTAGAGTAATAAGTTATTACATGCTTAATTAATTATATCATACTGGTTAATTAATTAAGTCACTTATTCCTTTAGTTTCTTAAGCTAAACTTAGGCACATTAATAATTGATTAATTATTAAGTGTGCACACTAGGGTTTCATTTAGGGTTTCCCTTTTATGGTTTCTTGATCTCCTTCATAAGGATTGATCTCTTTGTAATAATTGATTCTCAATAATGCATTTTTACTTTGAGGTTTACAAAACATCTTCTTTGGTTTTGCATGTCTTTTGCATGTGACAGGTGATTGCATGCAGGTGATCTTGGTTTCTAACATGGTATCAGAGCTCCAGACCTGCAACTTCCTGTTCATGATTTGAAGATATGGCCTTTCAGTGAGTTTCTAATGCAAGGGTTTCCGTAGGCATCTTTTTTACAAGATCTAGGGGTAGCCAATTTTTTGGGACACTTTGGGCTCAAACGGACACTGCCATCACATTCGCAGTGGCCAAAACTCCTAAGAATGCCTATCGTTTCATCGATTTTGGTGCAGTTGATCCGAGAGGCAATTTTTTTTGTCTACGGAGCCGTACAGCCTCCCCAGCACGCAAATCGAAGTAGGAAAATCAATTTTTTTTGGAAAACATGTCATTTTCGGGATCTGTGTGGCACTCACAGTGTATAAAGTTTCAGCCACTGGGCGGCCACTGGCCCGCCGCCGCTTGCACACTTCACCACCGACCCGCCACCTGCAAGTTTCAGCTCCCAGCTGTGGGCATATGGAGAACCGGGTGCTGAGATCCAGCCCCCGGCCGGTCCGAGCACCCAGCCCTAGTCATATCAGAGACCAGGGGCCCATGCCCAACCTCCAATCGCATGCAAAGGGAATATTCCTATCGGCCAGAGAATATTCTGGTGGAAATGCGAATATTCCGGTTGCCGAATTTATTTTTTCCGGCAATGGGGGCAATTTTTTGCTCTGACGGCTAGACGGCCGTCAAATTTTTTCCCGTGACTTGCTGACATCAGCATGACGTCATTGGCTGTATGGCCCCTCTTTTCCCCTTCCTAGCCCTAATTTTCCCTAAAGGAGCACTTTTTTTCTTTTGGTCATAACTTGGGCATACGGTATCAAAATCGGGCAAACGAGATATCACCGGAAAGCTGGTTCCAAGTAATTTCATGTGGTGTAGTTTATTTTATAGTATTTTTTTGTTTTACTACATTTATTTCTGTTTGAAGTCAGATGTTTATTTTGGACTTCCGAGCTCATAACTTTTTGCCATGATGTCCGATTTTCACCTCGTTTGAGGTATTGGAAAGGTATTGAGGAGCTCTATGTTGCTGTCCATGCAATTTTTATGTATCTATTCTAGGTTGATCTCTTAGTCCAGATTTGGCCTGATGGGTTGTTTGGAGATTACTTGGATGTTTTGGCAGTTGTGAGGGTGCATCTTGCATCTTTGCACTTCGTTTTTAGTAATACATCATTCATAATCACTTGCTGCTTCATAGATTCTAGGGTTGTTCCCATTTGAAGATTTTGAGAGTTCTATGGCATCGGGTCTGCTGTTGCATTATTATTATGATTCCGATATGGTTTCTTGTAGACAGAATTATCTTTCCTTGCTTGCTGGATTACAGTTCTAGTATTACTCTACAGAGTTTGTCCAGTGCTTCTTTGCAGCATGTCATCTCATTGTAGGGGGGTTTTGTCCCACTAGATTTTTCCTTCTCTACCTCATTCTTGCATTTGTAAATGGGTACTTGATCAAGCCTAGTTGCTGGGACCCATCTTTGCTTTCATGCATCTTATTCTAGTGTTTTAGGTTCTTCCTAAGTTCATCTTAAGGGGGGGTGTTAGAGTAATAAGTTATTACATGCTTAATTAATTATATCATACTGGTTAATTAATTAAGTCACTTATTCCTTTAGTTGCTTAAGCTAAACTTAGGCACATTAATAATTGATTAATTATTAAGTATGCACACTAGGGTTTCATTTAGGGTTTCCCTTTTAGGGTTTCTTGATCTCCTTCATAAGGATTGTTCTCTTTGTAATAATTGATTCTTAATAATGCATTTTTACTTTAAGGTTTACAAAACATCTTCTTTGGTTCTACATGTCTTTTGCATGTGATAGGTGATTGCATGCAGGTGATCTTAGTTTCTAACATTTATTACATAAGTCGAACACTTATAGGTCATGAACTCAACTACAATTTTATCGAAAAGGCTTGCCTTGCAATAGTCTTTGCATCACATAAATTTTGACACTACATGTTAACTCATACAATCAATCTTATTGAAAAGATTGATCAACTCAAGTATTTGTTAAGAAAAGCTACATTGACAGGATATCTAGAAAAATGGGTTATGATCTTAAGCGAGTTTGAAATCCATTATGTTGATCACAAAGCAATCAAAGGGAAAGTTATCGCTAATCAAATAGCTGAAGCACCACTACAAGTAGAGCATCCCTTGCACATTGACTTTCCAGATGTTGATGTCTTCACTACAGAATCAACACAACCTTGGAATTTATACTTTGATGGATCTTTCTCTCAACACAGATCGAGGGCAAGCATATTCTTTGTCACCCCTCAAGGAAACACCATTCCTCGATCATATCGGCTAATGTTTCCATGCACTAATAACATAGCTGAATATGAAGCTTTAATTATTGGACTAAAAATAGCATTGGAATGGAGGATCACATAACTACAAGTTTATGGTGACTCATAGTTAGTCATTAATCAAATCAATGATGATTATCAGACCAAAGATGACAAACTATTGCCATATAAGAAGATGGTTGATGATTTCAAGAACTACTTCATAGATATCAAGTTCATACAGATTCCAAGACTTGATAATAGGGTAGCTGACGCCATGGCCATGATCACATCATTGCTACAACTCCCAAAAAATCAAGCTAGCTATGAATTTCTGGTGGAACAATCATTTATACCTGCCTATGACACACCCAAAAGCCAAATAATTTTCCACTTAGTAGGTTCTGATTCACCTTGGTATGGAAAGATTTATGCCTACCTAAAAGATGACATTTTACCAATTGACTTATCCCGTAACCAAAAGCGTAACTTTATCCGCCAATCCTCTCGCTATACCCTCATCGCTGACACTCTCTATCGCCATGGTCTTGATGGTACTTTACTTCAATGTCTTGAATGTGACAAATCTGACAACGCTTTACAAGAATTCCATGGTGGCATTTGTGGTACTCATTCGAGTGGAGTGACCTTATCCAAGAAATTGATTAGAATGGATTACTACTGGCCGACTATGGAAAGGGAATCCTTCACTTTTGTAAAGAAGTGCTCTAAATGTCAAATACATGGGAATCTCATTCATGCTCTTGCATAGGAACTACAACTGTTTACACCAACCTGGCCATTCTCTCAATGGGGGTTAGATCTAGTTGGAAAAATTCATCCTTCATCATCGAATGGACACAAGTTCATCATCATAGCAATAGAGTACTTTACCAAGTGGATTGAGGAAGTACCTCTCACTAAGGTTAGCAACAAACAAATATCATTGTTCATACTCAACTATCTCATTTGTGAGTATGGCATTCCCAACTCCATTATCACAGATAATGGACGACCATTCAAGAATCAAGATGTCAATGAAATTTGTGAAAGATTCCATATACAACACAAATATTCAATACCTTATTATCCACAAGGGAATGGCCAAGTAGAGGCCTCAAACAAAACAATACTGAAAATATTGAAAAAGACTGTGAATGATGCAGGGAAAGATTGACACGTTCAACTTAATCCTGCATTATGGGCCTACAGAACTAGCATCCGAACACCAACGAGAGCAACACCATTTGCTCTTGTCTATGGAGTAGAAGCCATTTTTCCACTAGAGGTTGAGATTCCATCACTACGGGTATCTTTAAAGGGTCTCGCAACAGATGATGAATATGAAGTTTCTCGACTGCAAGAGTTGGAACTTCTTGATGAGAAGAGACAACAAGCAGCTGAACATTTGAAAGCATATCAACAAATGATGTCTCATAGCTACAATCACAGAGTCAAGCCACGTACTTTCAAGTCGGTGATCTTGTTCTAAAGGAAAACCCACAGAATCAACAAGATAGAGAGAAGAAAGGAAAATTTGAACCAAATTGGCTGGGTCTGTATGTGGTCATAGCAGTATATGGTTCAAGAGCATATAAACTATCAACACTAGAAGGGGACCTATTCGATGAACCCATCAACAACATGCACCTGCAAAAGTATTATGTCTGAAGCAGTTATTCTCATCCATAAAAAGTCCTGAAGAAACACCAAAACAACATAAAAAGTCCTGAAGAAACACAAAAACAACAGAAAAAGTCATGAAGAAATCACAAAAACAGTAGAAAAAGTCTTGAAGAAATACAAAAATAGTCGAAAACATCTTGAAAAAATAAAAAAATAAAAATAAAATAAAAAAGAAATCAGAAAAATGAAATAAAGACAAATAGTGAAAATCTGGCAAACAGACACTATTTGTAGCTCTCCATCTATTAGTTCATGTTCTGCACTTAGCTTCTCAACCTTCATTTTCATGCATTTTCCCATCATCTTAGGGCCATACCAGCATCATACTATCATCATTTTTCCTAGAGCGATAACGTCTTACCATGGCTTGATCATTGTACATATCCATCTTAGCAAGTTGTGTCACTACTGGGGGAAAACATTGACAATACTGGGGACAATCAACTTTCAGAGTTTACTAAAACAACTAGACAATGACATAGACTCAAATCATGCAAACAAACAATCAAATCCTATGAGCAGTTATCCAATCATTGATCCATATTATGATAGTTTTCAGCAAATTCATATCATGACACATATCTGTATGATCTAAAATCTGAATAATTTTTGGAATAACAGTATTATATTTTAAACAATGGTTGTTTAAATTTTCGATATCATTTCTCTAGAGCATGCTCGATGATGTACTGAACTAGAGTGGCAAGGAAAGAGAATGATTTTTCTTTGTCTGTTGTCTTGAGGTTAACTATCAATTTGATGCAAATATGTCGCGAGACATGATTTCCAAAAATGTATCATTGATGACAGTTCCACATTTGCATCATAAAGTGGTTAGTCTTTGTCTGTTTATGCAAGCAATGCTTAGGTATTCTCGGTTCAATTATACCTCAATGCTTGTGTTCACTTGCTATATCAAAAATCATGATAGTTGTACTCAGGTCATCATTGGTGCTAATTACCCTTCTGATGCTTGTACATACTTCCAACATTTTAAAAATTCTCTATGATGATTCAAGTAGGCTAACAAAAGGCTTAACAAATAGCTAGTTTCAGTTAGTGGCATTTCATTTAGATCAATAAACATATCTGCATATTGGATTCACATCAGAGTTTTGAAAGGCTGAATAAAAAAATTAACGGCTGTCATGTCTCTTTGGACTATTTGTGGAGGACATTCGTACATTTTTTTCATCCATTATTATCATTTCATCTAGGTCCTATACATATCCTCTAGTTCATCATTTATCATTCATTATTTTTATCATCTCAAGTACTTTATCATTTAGTTATCCATCATTATGCATTTGGCATTTTTCATATCATATAGTTTCATTGCATGCCATTGATCATTTTCATATCATTCATTTGCATGCCATTTACATCCTTTCATTTATCATTCATTTCTCCATTTCCCATCATTTCTATCACTTTTATCATTTTACTTCATTTTGACATTTCGTTTCATTATCATTTCATTTTCATATCATTTTCATTACACTATCATTTCATTTTCATTTCACTATCATTACAAAATAATTTCATTACACGCTCATTTCCTTACCATATTATTTCATTGCATTAACATTTCATTTCATATCATTTCATTACAATATCCTTTCATTACAATATCATTTCATTGCATTAACATTTCTTTTCATATCATTTCATTACAATATCATTTCATTACAAAATCATTTCATTATATTATCATTTCATTACAATATCATTTGATTACAATAAAATTTCATTTCATATCATTTCATTACAATATCATTTCATTACCCTGTCATTTCATTACATTATCATTTCATTGCATTAACATTTCATTACATCTCGCTACATTATCATTTTATCATTTCATATCATTTCATTTCATTTTCATTATCATTTTTATCATATTCTTATCATTTATCCTTTACCATTTCATAACATTTCATTATCCTTTTTTTATCATCATTTCATATCATTATTATCACCATGTCATTACATTTCATTACAATTGTACATTTCATTTCATTATTGCACTCATCTATCATTTTCATATCATTTATTTATCCTACCATGCATTTATCATTTTCATATCATTTTCATAAACATAAAACATCTATTTCCCATCACATCATCATTATTTATTGCATTCAAAAAATCCAAAAACACAAGAATTCATACAAACATTACATTTCCACATCATTAACAAAACATACATTCATATCATATATCATATATCATATCATTTCCACACGCGAAATTTTTTTCATCCTCATCCACCTGCATGATATCATTAGTACACATCATATTTTATCATCATCTTATCATTATCATCTCAAATCATCCTACAAATCATGTTAGTCAATAAATCATCAAAACTACATAATGTGGAAATAAATGCATAACTATATCAAATCATCATATCAAAAAAATGTAACACATCATCAAAACTCATCGCCGCTGCATATCATCACTCATCAACATAAATAAAAATGTCCAAATGTCCAATGAAACTCAAATAGTATAGAGAGATACATGGGATATGATGAAAAAAATAAAAAATCGGATAAATCAATAATCCTGCATCAATGGCTTAAGGCTGGCTGGTGGACCCCCTTAATGGAGATGGTCTCGAGGATGATGGCCTGCCACTCATCCCTGCATCAGGATCCCATCGAGGCTCGGTAACCCCCATTCTCTGTGTAGCTATCTGTGTTCTACTCCTGGTCCTACTGTGGGACTGTGGGAAAGGCTCTCCGCGCTCAGGAGGACACAACTCCTCATATCAGACTCAATAGTACTCGGTCTCCCTGGCCATCTTAAATCCCTCTGCAATAGCCTCTCGCAGGGATGCACTCTCCACAGTTCCCATGAGTCTCTGTGCCACACCCTCTACCTCTACTGCTCGCCACCTAAATGAGTCTCTCTCAGAAATCAACTGGGCTACTTGTGGGTCTAGGGCAGGAGGAGCTTCCTATGCCTGTGCGTATTCCTGTACCTGTACCTGTACCTATTCCCACACTTATGTCTGTGATAACTATGTCTGGAGTTGTGCCACCAAACCTTGTGCCTGAGCCAACTGACTCTGTAATTGCACCTGCTACCCCTGCAGTGTCTGAACCTAGGCCTATAGCATGTCTATCTATCCCTGCTATGATGTGGAGGCAACCCTGATCACTGTCCTCCATCCGATACCAGTCCTAGGCCTCCACATAACCTGAACACTACCCAAAAAGTATAGCCTTGGTCTCACTGACCTCTGCTCTCAACCTCTGCCCTCTCTGCCGTTGTCCCCATCACTATCATCTAAGATTTCCTCTCCACTCTCCTCCTCATCACCACTCTCCTCCTCCTCTCCCCCAACAGCTGCCTGCTCACCACCCACCACATCCTCCTGTCTCCAAACTCCTTGTTGAGGTGCCACCAAAATGGGTGCTAGCTCATTTGGATATGTAAACCACAGAAACGGATGTGTGTGATAGTACACTAAATACTCCTCTGACATGCTGGCATCCACGACATCAGGTCTCAGATCCCATACCTCATGCTACAATGCCATATCCTTAGTATATGCGACCTGGTAAGCAATGCAAGGACCCCATCCAGGCTCAACCTTGCATCGTACG
The DNA here is from genome assembly GCA_007258455.2 of Sequoia sempervirens. Lineage (NCBI taxonomy): Eukaryota > Viridiplantae > Streptophyta > Pinopsida > Cupressales > Cupressaceae > Sequoia > Sequoia sempervirens. The sequence continues at coordinate 185,502,531 of VDFB02000008.1, read as the reverse complement.
TAGTGTGCAACACCTTGAGGCATACCTTGTGTAAAACCGAACTGCCTCTATACTCGCAAAGCCAAAAATATCTCTATGATAAAAGGTGCATGACCTATCAAAAACCTGGGTATACCTACATATGACATATCCAAAGGATCTGTGTCCAATACATCACAATTACTATACGACCTCCATATCACTGCATCCATGTTGTCCAAGGTCCGTCTCTAATACTCCACCTTGCCCAACTTGGGTTGGACAAGTGCAAATGAATATGCATACATATATGGCCTACCTAGCGGCCTAGCCCTTAGACACAATGGTCTGGTAACATCAATATGCTCCCATGCCCAGATCTGGAGCAACGTGACACCACATGATAAACTCGATGAGCCTCTGTAGACTACCTGGTGTAGGTCATGATACAAGTGAGCCAACATACAGCTCCCCCAAACATATATCCTTGGCTAACCCATCATCTACTTGATGATCCTACCCCATCCAACTGATAACCCCTTTGACCAGCGATTCAGACAAAGGAAGCCTCCAATCAAAGTGCCCAACACTGCAGGTAACGCCAAGTATCCTTTGAAGTCTACCCATGGCACCCAGTATCCTTCTATATGAGAATCTCTGAACACTCTCCTAAGTGCATCTATCCCATCCACCTCCTTGTGATCATAGACCACAAGGGAACCTACTACTGGGATCCCCAAAATCCTGTATACATCCTCTGGGGTCACCGTCAACTCACCAGTTGGAAAATGAAAGGTATTATGCTTGGAATTCCACCTCTCTACTAACGCAGTCAACAAGCCCCTATTGGCCTGAATAGGAGGCCTCACCAATAACGATCCCAACCCACAACTCCCTATCAGCTGCACATCTGCAGGTGTAAAATATTGAATCCTAACCCACCCTGCAAGATGACGCTCTCTAATCTGGAGGTTTTTGAAAACCTCCTATTTTTGATCATCACAAAAGAAATCTATCAGACTCATATCAATCAGACTCATACCAAGTGACTCATATCAATCAATGACCCATATTAGTGAACCATATCAAAGGCTCTATCTAAGTGACTCATATCAAGACATCAATACAAAATCTATCTATTTTCACATCGAATCAGTCTATTCTATCATCATTTACTATTTGTTAAATTCTTTTTCAGGAAAGAAAATTTATCACACAATCAAATCATCCTATTTGTATTTCAATCACAAATGCAAATATGTCTACTATTTGTTTTCTATCGCAGAAAGCAAATTTATCAAAAATTCATATCAATCATCTACTGTTTATTTTTTATTTTTTGGGAAGCAAAGTTATCAGCTATCTACTCTTTGTTTTCTATTTTGGGACACAAAGTTATCAATTTATCAACATGATGACATGGCAATTTCACTATCTATTGACCAAGGAAGCAATAAGTCATCATCATTTTCATCATCAAGCATTCTATTTATTTTTTCTAAAAGCGCTACTTTGTGGCCTAAAAGCGCTAAAACCCTAAATGCGCTACAGTTTCCCCCATATGCGCTAAAACCTCATGTGCGGTTCTATGCCTTGAATGCGCTACATCATTTCCTAAAAGTGCTATTTACCCAAAAGTGCTACTTCACATCTCAAAAGTGCTATTTCACCCCTAGATGGGCTAAAACCCTGTAAGCGCTAAACCGCTACCTAAATGCACTAATGTACGCAATTCAACCCTTGCCTCCTAGATGTGCTACTTCATTCATCGAATGTGCTAAACTGTGAAAATCTAAAAGCACTATTTTATGACCTATATGTGCTAACAAAAACCTCAAATACGCTATTCTATTTCCTAAAAGCACTAAAATGGCCCATTCAAACCTAAAACCGTGCTATAATCATTCCAAAATCAACTAAAACCAAAAAATTTCAATACAAAATGATTCGAATTGACTCACCAGTGGGCCATACATGGCTGGTCGCTGATATCGGTGGGACCGCTCGAATCTATGTCGATGAGTAGGGATCTCCATCATGCCACATCTCTATAAAAGAAAAAGGTTCCTCGAAAGTCAAAAAGTGCAAATGACTTTTCTTTTTACCTTTTTACCTTTTAAGGGTCAAACCAAGGGGGTTTTTGGTGGCATTTTTTTTAATGGGGCATTTTCTTTTCATCATTTATCGGGAGCTAAATCACTGCGTCCCTTTCATCACCCAAATTTTTCTCACCATCAGTGATTTACCTCCCGGGGGGGCAACATCAATATCAGAAACATATCAGAGTCACATCAGGGGCATATAAGTTAAATTTTTCAATCATGGGATAAATCAAATGTGGCAAAAATTTCAAAAAGCAGGAATATTTTCTTTGAAGCATTGCATTTCACACATCACTTCAAAGAGGGGAAAAATGTATATGCATAAAATTGGTCATGTCTAATTAATCCTGGCATTTAATTAAATATTTATTATTTAATTAATTTCTCTAAAGTCCTCTACATATGATTAAATTTAATTAATTTAATTATATTGTTCATTCAATTTATTCTGCTGTCATGATTAAATAAATCAATTTTTATTTAATTATTGCACATTCATATGTCTACTTGGTTAATTAAATAAATACACTTCATTTATTTTAATTAATTATCACTTTTTGAATTTAATTAAGACTTTTTGATTTAATTAAATTTAAATATTTCTTTTCAAATATTTCTTCTAATTAATTAAATATTTTATTTAATTAATTTCATTTACATGTTATTTCTTAAAATTGTTAATTAAATATCTTCCATATCTTTTCAAAATCATAATTAAATATTTTATTTAATTATGAAATCTTCCATTATTCTTCAAATCTGGGGTAAATATTCTATTTTAAGAAAAATCTCCATGTCACCCATAAATGAATGATTGAATTTAATAATTCATTATTTATCTTCTTCAAAATCTTCCAAAATCTTACAAAAAGATGATTTTTACAATTCATCTTTATCATCTCATCTTATCTCTTTTTTGAAAAAGGAAACAAAGCTTGTTTTCTATTTTCTTCTATTTTTCTCTCTAGTCTTATTCATCTTCAACTGTTCAATCTACTAGGAATTTTCAGAGTCGTTGATCACATCAGCCAATCAGAATCTTTCAAAAATTCTATAAATATCACTACCAATCTAAGCATTTAGGCTAATTAGAGATTACTTTCATTTTAACATCTTAGCATTATCTTTATCAACTTTTAGTATTCATAGCATTATCGTAATCTTTCATTTTATCAATCATGTTTTAGCATAGTATTGCATTCATATTAAATCTCGTTCTCTAGGAAGACTGTTTGTTGAGCCTAGCCCAAGATCTAAGAGCCAGCTGGAACCAACAAAAACATTGGAGATAGAGGACGATAGGACAACATCGATAAAAAATACTGAGTTTGCATCTCTATTATTTTAATATTTTGCTTTTGATATAATGTCTTATTGATGTGTTTGATTTATATGTTTTTACCTATTTATCATACTCTAAAATCGACCACACACCTAGTACCTACAAAACATAAAGAACACACACATTAGAAGATTGAAATGCAAGTTATAATCTAAGTTCCCCATGAAATCCATTCACAAAGCTTAAATTAGGAAATGAGATGAAGAACACAATAAGAAAGCAACAAAAAGAGATTGAATCCTAATTAAACAAGCAAACTCTTAGTCCCATGGGGGAATTGGTGCCAATTTGATGTGAAAATCAGCCCTTTCCCAACTCCAATGATGCAATGTTGATTGGTGATGAAGAGTGATCCACTTTGTTGAAGATTGAAGTGTGCTCCAAGATGAAAATATGCATAACTTAGCTAAGACTTGATGAAAATGGATAAGAATTGCTATGGATTTGAGCATAATAACTTTGCTCAAATTGTGGATGATCAAATGAGGAAAGAGACCTTTTATTTATAGAATGATAGGATGGAGCAATGTGGGACTAACATTCAACCAATGGCAAGGTGCCACTTGTTCAAATGTGAATGGATGGAGGATGTGTGCATTTTGATGAATGTGCCCATATATGCAATTAGGTGATTGATAGGGTAGGGTTGGATGAGACACTCACTGTCCCATGCTCTGGGTTTCACCTTGGAAAACCCTTTGGTGTCACTCTCCACCTTCTCAACCTATAGGCCCTAATGCTTGTTAGGCACCCCTGGTTCTCTTGGCCAACCCTACTATCATCTTCATTTCCCTAACCAAGCCAACCTTGGTGCTTTCTCTGCCAATCTCTCCTTAGCCCTTAATCTTCCTAAAGGCTAACTAAAACTCCAAGCTCTACTAACTTGATGTAGGGGTATGTGATGACTTTCATGGCTTCAAAACCATCTCTCTAGGGTTCTTGATCATTCCCCAATCACCGATTCTCCATCGCTCACTCCAAACCCTATTCTAGGGTTTAAAAAGGGCTAGTAGTCCTTGAGCCCCAATTAGGCCTCCTAACCTGGGAAAGTAGGCTTAAAATCCAAACTTCCTAAAGAACATCACAATATTCCAAAAGAGACCCTGGTTCATTTTCCTACCTCTCCAATATTTTTGAGGTTTTAGGCCTTCACTGGCTGTACACAGGCGTAACCCTCTTTTTGTAGGAATTAGGGCTTTTTAGGCCATTTCTTGAATACATAGTGAACTGTTTGCTTATTTCAACCACTAAATAGATTGGTGAGACCAATTCCTTCATGCAAATCCTTTGTAAGGCCTCCTGCATCCACCACACACCTTGGTTTTCTAGGGAATTGACACCCCTGCAACGTTAGTGTCTATTTTCACTATCTTTCCTAACCGGGCATAGCCAAGCTCGCCTAGGAAGAGACCTTTCTCATAATAACTTGTCTCCTACAGTCTCCTAAACCTATTCTATATACAAACATGGGGCCTAGCCACATTTCCCACAAGCCCATACTCCAATTACGGTGGGAATGTAGACTAAAACCCCATTTTTTCACAGTTTACCAGTTAAAACAACAATTGAAAAAAGAACAAAGTATCTACAAGAAAACTTGGAAATGAGTAACCTGCTATCTACTACCTCATAAAATGATTCAAAGCCAATTTCACAACATTATAAACTGTACAATTTTCCTTGATCAGTCCATTAATCTACCAAAGCAGAAACAACAACAAAACAGGGAAATACACAACAAAATATCACTGTCTTCTCAATTTCAAACTATTTGCATACTCTAATGTTTTTCCCACCCTCATTCCAAGTCGAGACCACCTTTTAAAGGTTCTCAAGGTGGTTACATCTTCCCTTGGTCAGACATAACCACCCCATTAGGCCAAAAATGCACAAATGCAACATTTTGGCTTTATTTCCCAAATCCTAGTGATTCCTAGTGGAAACAAATTGTGCAACTCATTCATTCTACCATAAGCTACTGATCAACCTTCATCCTAACATGGTCTAACACCTCTAACACAAAAATAAATGGTCAAAATGACCTTAAAACATCAAAATCACAAAAATCTTCCTAGGCTTCCAAATTTTTCCTAGTGCCACCTACTGCTTCCTACCTAATCTACCTAGGTGCTCCTGCACCATTCTCCCCCTCTCAACCAAAACACTAAGGAATGGAAGGAGAGACCAATGCCAGGTCAATACCAAACTTCTTGAACTAATCTTCTTGTACCAATGTGGCTTCTAATTCATGCTTGTTCTTCCACTTGATAAGGTGCTTCATGTACACCTGATGTCTTGTAGCCTTCTTCACTCTTGACTCCAAGATCTTCTCTACCTGAGGCTTGTATTGATGAGGTAAGGATACATTGCTGATATCCTTGAAGATCTCCTGACTGTTCTGATCCACATCATTGACTGTCCCCTTATACTTGATCAAATCAGCTACATTGAACACTAGAGAGATGCCTAGATCGGTAGGTAACTCCACATTGTAGGCATTATTTCCATACTTGGCCAATACCTTGTATGGACCCACTCTCTTCATCTGCAACTTGGTTGACATTCCCTTCTGCAACCTTGACTTGTTAAGGTGGACCATGACATAGTCCCCTACTGCAAATTGTACATCTTTCCTTGACATATCTGCCTTCTCCTTCAATTTTTGTGTAGCCTCAGTGACTGTCCTCTTTACTTGCTCCTAAATCTCCTTCATGGTCTGACTGAAGTCCTCTGCATGTCCACTTCTTTGTTCCATAGCTCTAAGATCTCTGAGCTCACATATGCCTCTTGGGTGCATCCCATACACAACTTCAAAAGGACTCTTCCCTGTGGTCCAGTTCACACTATCATTGTATGCATACTCAACTTGTGAGATAACCATATCCCATTTCTGTCCATACTCCTTAGTTAGGAACCTTAGAAGGTTACCTAGCACCCTGTTAACCACCTCTGTTTGACCATCGGTTTGAGGATGGTAAGCTGATCCAAAAGATAGGTTAGTACCCAACCTTTTCCATAGAGTCTTCCAAAAGTGACTCATGAACTTCACATCTCTATTTGAAACAATGCTCAAAGGCAACCCATGGATCCTTACAACTTCCTTGAAGAAGAGATGAGCTATGTAACTAGCATCATGAGTAGTTTTGCAGGGAATAAAATGACTCATCTTACTAAATCTGTCTACCACTACATAAACACTCTCAAAACCAGTCTTGGTCTTAGGAAGGCCTACCACAAAATCCATGCTCACACACTCCCATGGTCTGTTAGGAATGGGTAGGGGTTGATATAGACTAGCATTACTATCTCCTCCCTTAGCTTTCATACACACAACAAATTGTTCCACATACTTTCTAACATCTCTTTCTAACTTAGGCCAACAATAGAATCTTTGCACTAGTTCTAAAGTCTTGTTGATGCCAAAATGTCCACTAAGACTACCATTATGCTTTTCCTGAATCAGATTTTCTTTCATTGACCCTCTTGGAACACATAACTGATTTCCCTTAAACAATAACCCACTTTGCAATGTATACTCTGAGTATTGGCTGTGGAAATGGTTCTCAAAGTTAGAACATACCTTATAGACCTATGAAAAGTCTTCATCTTCCCCATAGAGATCCTTGAAACTCTCTATGCTGATGCTCTTGATCTGTATCTCTTGCACTGTTAAAAATCTCTTGCTCAATGCATCTGCCACCTTGTTCAACTGGCCCTTCTTGTGCTTGATGGTAAAAGTAAAAGCTTGGATGTATTCCATCCATTTCAAATGCCTATTACTCAACTAAATGACTGAACCAAAGCATAAAGTTCTAAGTCATAGGTTGAATACTTATTCTTTGCTTCATTGAGCTTCTCACTAAAGAAGGCTATAGGGGTGCCCTCTTGACTTAACACTCCTCCTACTGCCACTCCACTTGTATCACATTCAACAGTGAACAACTTGTCAAAGCTAGGCAATAAGAGAATAGGTTGAGTTGCCACTTCTTGTTTCAATTTCTCAAACCCTTTCTCAGCTTCTTGAGTCCACACAAACTTAGTTTTTAAACCACCCTTGATTGTATCTAGGACTGGTGCACAGATACCACTAAAGTTCCTTATGAATTTCCTATAAAATTAAGCCAAACCATGGAAACTTCTTACCTCTGTCCCTGTGGTTGGTGTAGGCTAGTTTAGGATGGCTTCCACCTTACTTGCATCCATATTCAATGATCCTTGGGATACTACAAAACCCAAATATACAAGCTCTCGTTTAAAGAACTCACACTTCTCTAGATTGATTGCCAACTTCTCCTCTTGCAACCTTCTAAGGACCAACTCCACATGTTTTAAATGCTCTTCTGCTGTCTTTTTGTATATGAGGATGTCATCAAGATACACTACCACAAATATCCCTGTAAAGTCTTTAAGCACTTCATTCATGAGCCTCATGAATGTGCTAGGGGAATTAGAGAGGCCAAATGGCATAACTCTCCACTCATACAACCCATCATTTGTCTTAAAGCTGTCTTCCACTCATCTCCATCCTTGATTTTGATCTGATGGTATCCACTCTTGAGATCCAACTTGGTGAAGTACTGAGCTCCTCCAAGACAATCTATCAAGTCTTCAATCCTAGGGATAGGGAATCTATATCTAATTGCGATTCTATTTATTGCTCTAGAATCAGTGCATAACCTCCACTTACCACCTTTCTTTGTTGCTAAGACCACTGGTACTGCACATGGGCTGATGCTCTTTTGAATCAATCCTTGATCCAACAACTCTTGCACTTGCCTAGCTACCTCTAGATTCTGATCTGGAGTAAGCTTATAAACTGCTTTGTTAGGCAATGAAGCCCCTGGTATGAAGTCAATTTGATGACTAATGGCTCTCTTTGGAGGTAAAGTTGCAGGTGTCCCATCACTAAATATGCTCTTGTACTTCTCAAGTAAATTTTGGACTGCCTCCGGTAAGACTGTCTTTTCAGCCTTGTCTTCTTCTTTAGGTTGTAACATAACCACATATCCTTCACCCCCTCGGTGTAGGTTGTTAAGGAACTCCTTCCCACTACTCAACATGATGTTTGGTGTCTTTGACTGCCCTTCTTCTTCTTCTTCTTACAATGACTGCAACTTGAAAGTCTTTCCATCCTTCTTGAATGAGATGCTGTTCTCTTTCCCATCATATATGGAACCTCTGTCATATTTCCATGGTCTACCCAATAGTAGATGGCATGCATCCATGGGTAACACATCACAAACTAACTTTTCCTTGTACCCTCCAATGGAAAATTCCACCGTTACTTGCTCATTCACTAAAACACTCTGTCCTTTGTTTAGTCATGTGACCTTGTAGGGATTAGTGTGGGGTACCTTCTCCAATTTTAGTTTCATTATTGCCTCCTCTGAGATTATATTGTCTATTGAACCAGAATCTACTATGATCTTGCATACTTTACCAAGTATCTTGCACCTTACTCTAAATAGAGCTCTCCTCTATTTTGGTTCTTCCTTGACTGGTTGTCTGATCAAAACTCTACTAAACATCAGATTCTCTCCTACCTCAGATTCAATATGACTGATCTCAGATGACTTAGGACTCATGGTGTCCTCTTGTGCATAAGCCACTCTCTTCTCATTGCTTGATGAAGATGATTTCTCTGGGCACCTATAAGTAGGATGACCTACTTGACTACAATGGTAGCATTTCATGTTTGCAAAATATGAATTGCTCTTGCTTGCTCCTCTTCCTCTGTTTGAACCAACTTGAGGTCCTCTACCTCTGTTATACCCTCCTCTAGAAGGTGTTTCATTGCCATGATCTATGGACTTAAACTCTCCTTGGTTCCTTTGGTCATTGCCTCTACCTTGGTAGCCACCTCACTGCCCTCTTTGATCTCTTTGATCTTTGCCTTTTCCTCTGCCTTTAGAAGCCTAGTCTTGCTTCCTTTTGCTTCTTTCCTCAATCTTTATGGCCAATTGATAGCATTGGTGTACTATCTTGGGACTTAGAAGAGTCATCTCCTCTTGAATGTTCCACTTCAAACCATTAAGGTATCTATCCACCTTGAGACTCTCATCCTCTGTCACATTAGACCTCATGCAAAGTTTTTGAAACTCCTTAGTGTAAGTGTTTACATCTTGGTCTCTTTTCCTCAAGCTCTGTCTTTTCTTGTGTAACTGAATCTCATAGTCATCTGGCATGTATGCTTCTTTTACTTTGGCAACCATTCCCTTCCAAGTAGTTATAGGCTGCTTTCCTTCCTTTTCCTTCTCTGTTTGAATGAACTTCCACCATGTCAAGGCATAACCTCTTAGTCTTGACTTGGAGTCCTTTACCTTCTATGCTTTAGTGACTCCATCACATTCAAAATGGTTTTCCATTCCCTCTATCCAATCAACAACTAAATCAACTTCCATTTTTCCACTAAATAATGGTATACCTTCAAGTGCTTTTCCACTCAAAGCCTTCAATGCCTTCAAAAAAGGCTCTTCTTTCAGAACAGGGTTAGGTTCAGGGGTCTTGTCTTCCTCTGCAACCTCTTCTTCCTTTGGTATCCTTCCTTCTAATTGCGCACTCCTCATTACTTGCTCAAGTTGGGCTATTCTTTCCCTCATTAGCCTATTTTCTTCCTCTTGTTCTTCAACCATCTTAGCAAATTCAGCATTTGTCACTATGATGGTAGAACCACTAGATTCAAGGTATGACATGCAAGATTCTATCCCAAATATTTAACTTGCTCTGATACCAATCTAATAGGGTAGGGTTGGATGAGACACTCACTATCCCATGCTCTGGGTCTCACCTTGGCAAACCCTTTGGTGTCACTTTTCACCTTCTCAACCTATAGGCCCTAATGCTTGTTAGGCACCCCTGGTTCTCCTGGCCAACCCTACTATCATCTTCATTTCCCTAACCAAGCCAACCTTGGTGCTCTCTCTGCCAATCTCTCCTTAGCCCTTAATCTTCCTAAAGGCTAACTAAAACTCCAAGCTCTACTAACTTGATGCAAGGGTGTGTGATGAATTTCATGGCTTCAAAACCATCTCTCTAGGGTTCTTGATCATTCCCCAGTCACCAATTCTCCATCGCTCACTCCAAACCCTATTCTAAGGTTTAAAAAGGGCTAGTAGTCCTTGAGCCCCAATTAGGCCTCCTAACCTGGGAAAGTAGGCTTAAAATCCAAACTTCCTAAAGAACATCACAATCTTCCAAAAGAGACCCTGGTTCATTTTCCTACCTCTCCAAGATTTTTGAGGTTTTAGGCCTTTACTGGCTATACACAGGCGTAACCCTCTTTTTGTAGGAATTAGGGCTTTTTAGGCCATTTCTTGAATACACAGCGAACTGTTTGCTTATTTCAACCACTAATGGATTGGTGAGACCAATTCCTTCATGCCAAGCCTTTGTAAGGCCTCCTACATCCACCACACACCTTGGTTTTCCAGGGAATTGACACCCCTGTAATGTTAGTGTCTATTTTCACTGTCTTTCCTAACCAGGCATAGCCAAGCTCACCTAGGAAGAGACCTTTCTCATGATACCTTGTCTCCTACAGTCTCCTAAACCTATTATATATATAGAAATGGGGCCTATCCACATCTCCCACAAGCCCATACTTGAAGTACAGTGGGAATGTAAACTAAAACCCCATTTTTTCACAGTTTACCAGTCAAAAGAACAAAATAGGGAAATACACAACAAAATATCACTATCTTCTCAATTTCAAACTATTTGCATACTCCAATGTTTTTCCCACCCTCATTCCAGGTCAAGGCCACCTTTTAAAGGTTCTCAAGGTGGTTACATCTTCCCTTGGTTGGACATAACCACCCCATTAGGCCAAAATTGCACAAATGCAACATTTTGGCTTTATTTCCCAAATCCTAGTGATTCCTAGTGGAAACAGATTGTGCAACTCATTCATTCTACCATAAGCTACTGATCAACCTTCATCCTAATAGGGTATAACACCTCTAACACAAAACTAAATGGTCAACATGACCTTAAAACATCAAAATCACAAAAATCTTCTGAGGCTTCCAAATTTTTCCTAGTGCCACCTAATGCTTCCTACCTAATCTACCTAGGTGCTCCTGCACCAGTGATAATTGAAAATGTTGAAATGACATTAAAGAAGGAAAAGAAATGCCTTAAATGACACTTGGCTCAAGGAAAAAGGACTTATTAGGTGAAGTAAATGCCTTGTTGGAAGGACAAAGTCCACTTGGATTTTGAATTCAAATTTGAGAGAATATTCCTCCATTATGCCATGCTGAGAGAAAATAGAGATTTAATAAATGAATTAAATCTATTTTCATGTGCAAGTGGAAAAAACTAAAGGATGGGACATGGATTAGGATTAAATTAATCAAAAGTTAATTAATTTAATGAGAGATTTCATAATGTGACAAATTTGACTTAGATTTATGGGTTAATTTAAATCAAATATGAGAAGAATGTGATTACGATAATAATTAAATAAAGATTTTTGATTTATTTAATTAAAGAGGATAAAGTTAGATTAAATTAAATAAGGTTTTAATTTATTTAATTTAATAGGTGGACTTTAGAGATTAATTAAATAAAATGAATTATTTAATTAAATAGGGATAATTAGATCAGATTGGTTGATTTAATTAACAAGAGAGAATGACTTAATCAGATAAATTATTTATTTGATTAAGGGAGGAAAATTGATGAATTTAATCAAATAAGGGTATTCTATTAAATGGTTAGACCGAGGGATGATTTAGGATGCAACAGTGTTAGTAATCGGGATCAAGTGTGTCGGTATATTTTCCATGTGTACATTTTTCCCCTCTTTGGAGCAAAGTACTCGTTGTGTTGGTTCAAAGAATAAACTGTCTCGATCAAAACCCAAAATTTTCTGATTTCACAACTTGCCCCAATTGCTGCCCCAACAAAGGAAAACATGCCAATATATTTCCCCCTCGAGAGATTAGAAAAAAATTCTGAATTTTGGGTGATCTTATGAAAAAAAGAGGACTAGGTGCTCAGCGGGTCCAGAAAGGCTCCAGGAGGTCAAAAGATGAGGTAAAACACAAAAAATGATGCAAAACAACCCTTGGATGGACAAAAACGAGACTGGGGGACCAAAACTCTAGCAAGATAAATAAACAGGGTAAAAAAACCCTAATTTTCAGGCTTAAATAGGCCTCGAGGGGCCACTTCCAATTCATTTTCACATTCAGCCTTAGGAGATCCTGTGATTTTGAGCTTTGACACCTTGATGAGATGGTGCAACGACAACTCTCGATGCACATTTCTGACCGAGTCCAAACGTATAAGAGGATTTGCGACACTAGACCATCGGTGAGTTAACTTGACCCAAGCTTATTTTTCTTTTTTTCATTCTCATTTAATGCTTTCAAAACTAGGTCCCTAGGCGCAAATTTCAAACTCCACTACTCGGTGTTTTAAAGTACACCACCATTGCAAGATGTGTTGCTGTGGTGCTATTTGGAGTTTAGGTCTAAACTCCAAACTCTGACGTGTTTGTAAAGTTTATTGCCACAACGGACTTTGAAATTAGGGTTTCCATGAAAACTGAGACGCTCTAGCAAAGTGCACCGCCGTGGTGCAGTTTGAGGATTTGGAGCTCTAGCGTAGCAGTTTGCATATTTCAAACTGCACCGCCCTCACAGGTAGCGACGCTGGGGTGATTTTATGAATGTTGAGACAAGTTTGGGAAATTTTTTTGATGAATTTTTAACATAGTGACCTTTCCTAATGCAAGAGGAGGTGAGAGAGATCTATTCATGTGAGCACAGGTCTCGAGAGATTTTTGGGTATTTGCACGATTTGACCAAGACAGAGCAGGAGCGCCTAGGGGAGATGGGGCTTTGGTATATCACCTACGCACCACGTGTGAAGACACACCTAGGGATGATGACGACACTTTCCAAGAGGTGGCATAATGAGACCTCTTCTTTCCATTTTCTGACTGGTGAGGCCATAGTCATGTTAGAGGATGTGTGGCAGATTTTGAGATTACCCATTCATGGCAAGTGGGTGATCTATGACATTGCTGCTTGGACAAATGCCTGCTATGCCATCTTGGAGATTGATCAAATTGTATTTTGTGAGGGGTAGATCAAGCTGGAGTGCCACAAGCCCCTAGCCTCACTCTACTACTTGGTGATTGTTGCTATCATATCAGGCCTTGTTGGCCTAGATCGGCGAGGCCAATATTTCAGACTTGGTTGGGGGCTTGCTTGGGAGCGGATGGTCCGACGACGATCGACACTTTTTGCATGGGGCCTAGTTTTGCTAGCTTCTCTTTATGGGGATCTACATGAGTTCGCTTACTTGGATGGCAGAGAACTCAAAGCGGGGGTCCCACTCCTACATATGTGGGCATGGGGGCACATCCTCGTGCTTCATCCTTGAGTTGTTCCAATTTCGATGGAGCCAGATGATCCAGTGGTCTAGTAGTATAGAGGGGGTCTTTCTTTTACCCACATAGGACAACATGAGATTCCTGACTGGAGGAGGGTCCTCAATGATATGCGCATGTTCGTATGGTGGCCCTACCTTGGACAACCAGCCTATTTTGATGATGCAGAGTAGTTATTATTTGCTCGTCAAGACCGCCTCATGCAGGGGTGAGAGCACACTATGTTGGGGATGTATCTACCTAGTCGGGTCCAAAGACAGTTTGGCGAGCTGTAGGATTGGCCCGATGATCAGTTTATGGCTATTTTTTCCAAGATGATGATGCAGAGCTCCTGGGGACGGTATATACCTACCCACAAGGAAATTTAGAGCTTCATGCAGTTGGTGTCTAGGCTGTGGCCATATGACTAGTGTCAGGAAGATCCTGGGATGACACAGGAATACCGAGATTGGTTTAGGCCACCTCTGAGATTGACAGTGCCAAGTACACCATCTGCTCGATAGAGAGCAAGAGGCAGGGGGCAAGACGAGGTCGAGGACACAAAGATCAGGACCAGGGTGGCAAAGGACCAACACCGGATTAGCTGGTCGGGGACCAGGTTCCACCTGTTCAGCCACCTAGGGATCAATAGGACCAGCCCCACCAGGATCTCTCAATATAGGATTAGGAGTAGGGGTAGCACGACAGACATGATGGCACCAAGATTGGGATGCGACACCACCCAAACATGGTGATTAGGATCAACCCCATGTGTAGCCTCCTCAACAACCAGATCTGAGGGATGGGAAGATTCTATAGTTATAGGCCTAGATACAGGTACTGACGGCCAAGAGGGACTAGGCTAGGGCCTAGAGGGATCAGGCCATTTTGTAGAGGCAGGCCGTGAAGTTACAAGTGGCAATTGAGATGGGCCACTGACAACAGTTAGAGATTATGGCTACATCTTCCTCCTGGAGCATAGTATCACTTCGGTCATATAAGGAGGCCATCTAAGAGGTCGATTATTATAGGATGCATTACCATTAGGCCATGTCGAGAGTAGGACGAGTTCCTAATTTTTCACAGAGGACCAACCATATACCTGTAGAGGGCCACAGGGATAGAGCAGGTGGTGAGGGCAACAACTAGCATGGCTAGGCCTTCATTTTGCGCCCTTTGGGCTCATTTTGGATAGCCCCATGGGCGGATTGTACTTATGTTTTTGACACTTGATCCGATTCTTTATTGTATCATGATAGTGTACATATTTTAATGATATATGAGATGATGATTTTGAGCGGATATGATATGTGATGCATTTATGGATTTCTTTAGTTTTATATGCTATGTACTGATGTTCTATCCTATGTGATGCAATGTTATGTATGATGCTATGCTGTTATGATGTGATGCAGTGATTGATGAATGGATGCATTTATTTTTCAACATCTTTTTATGATGATTATGTATATTATGCAATGATGGATGATATAATTTTATATGAATGCAAATGTTGTATAGTGTATGTGATAGCGTAGCGAATGCTTATATACGTTATTTTATGCAATGTTATGGTATGATGATATGATGGATGTAAATGATGCTTATGATGTGGGATGACTATGTTATGCTTATGATGGATGCGGATATGTGATATGATGATGGAGATGTTCTTATAGGATAAATGATTTATGTAATACTTAGAATAACCAATCTATATGGATGGAAATGCAATATATGTTTCTATATGATATGATATGCAATATGCAATATACTGTCTGTTTATGGATGTAATGATATGCAAAATATGCAATATGCTAACAGTTTATGGATGCAGGATGGATGCAATGATAATGATGATTAATTGTCATGGTACCATTGTTAGCACAAAAAGAAAGAAATAGAAGAAAGCAAGAGATTCCAACAAGACATGAGACAATGATGATGATGATTTGCTTTCCAAGGAGTTAGGATTTTCAAAGGGCCAATTATCTTATGTTTGATAACACACATAGGTATGATGCATCAAGGTATAAAGAACCAGGATGGCGTTGTACCTAGTGTGATGGAATTTGACTTAACAATCAGAGAGGAGTATCTTTGTTCACACCTGACATATAGAAACCTTACTAGGATGCATTTCAGGTACTTCAAACTATCTCAGACCAAAACATAGGAAGGAAAGCCTTCCTATGTGGTCAACAAGATATCTAAAACACCCTCCATACATACGTAATAAACCAAGTATTCATCAAGGTTATTTTACAAAGATATTCAACAAGAACACAGATAAAAAGATAATGATCATTGCCCCATTCCTATCTCTCTAAATATTTTTGTTCGGGATATCATTGAGGGGTCCTTGGAATAAGCATAATAAGATAAATCAATAGATCAAGATAAAGCAAACAAACAAGCTAATGTTCTTCAAGACCACTAGCCAAGACTAAACTATTGTGATGCTTGATGTTGATGTCCATTGTAGGAAGGATGCATCCTATGACAAGACGATATCAGATGATTTGATATGGGATTGATTGGATGATAGGCTTATTGACCCAAAGAGTTGACTAACTTGTTTACGTACTGACCTAGACTTGAGATTTTGACGTTTTGAGTTTTCACTTTTGAGCTACGAGGCTTGTGTTAGAAACCAAGATCTGATTGAAAACCAGAATAGACCCTCCACAAAAGAGAAAAATAGAAAAAGCAGAGATTTGCAAAATATGTGTAAATTGATATATTCGAAGTACAATAATTACAAGAGATAATTTGCTTTATAAAAGAAAAGATGCATAAACCTAATCTTATCTTGAGAAACAAGATAGCTCAACAAGATAAGGATAAAACCTATAACTTAAGAATTAAATAAAGCCTAAGTAAACTTATGCAAAGTGTAATTAATAATTAATTACACCAACACCCCCCCATAAGTGCAACTTAGGGAGAAGCAAATTATTATGCAAATATGAGTCCCGACAACAAGGCCTGATTAGGTAATCATGTACAAATGTAAAGAGAGAGAAAACCCAGTGGGAAGAACCCCACCTTAGAGAGATGAACTGTTGCAAAGAAGCACTAGAAGAACTCTGATGAAGCAACACTGTAACCCCAATTCCAGCAAGCAAGGAAAGATAATTCTGTCTACAACTGAAACCAAAAACGGAATCACAAATGCAACAACATACTTGATGCCAAGGAACATAGGAAACTCACATACTGGATCAACCCTGGAATCTGTAAGCAACAGTAGATGAAAGGATGAATGGAACCATAATGATGACAAATCTGGAAGTTGTGTCTCTCGAAGCCAATGCCAAACTAAAACTAAAACTGCCCATAGGACGAGTACCATTAAGATTCTGGAACATTAACCATAAAAACATGGCCCTTAAATGAGAAAAATCTAAACCAATGTGAATCAAGAACCATAAAATCCCAACTGAAGTGTGAACCGAAGCAAACCAATGATGTGTCTAGCTAAGCAAGAAAGAAGCTAAGGGAAACAACAGGAAACCAAAAAAAATCATGCGAGTTGTCACCAATATGAAAGATGGATGCAAGAACCCCCCTTAATGGAACTTTATATCAGTTCGATATTACAAGGCCCAATGATTGCATAAGGAGATAATGCAAAACTACAGAAACATAAGTGAAAATGCAAACCTAGAGCACAAAACAAAAATTGAATGCATGCATAAAATAAGTTACACATTTTCTATAAATGACCTCAGATTTGCATAGAGGCCAAAACTAGCTTTCCAATGCCACAAAAATCATGAGAAAAGGATAAGCGAGTCAAAAGATATGCTTCCTGGAGTGAAAACGGTAATATCTGACTTTCGAGGCTGAAAAAGACATCAAAAAAGAAAAACAAAAAAATTAAACCTGCACCATTGCGTAGAGCTCGGAAACATATTTATGATGATATCTTGTTTGCAAAAAAATGACGCCGTATGTGAAAATTATGATCGTTTCCGTGAAACTACTCCGAAAATGTCCGATTTGGCCATGTGAAGCCCTGAGGGGCTAAAAAAACTAAGGCCCTTGGTTGCCTGGACGGACCAGGGGCTGAAGTGTAGGGTGCTGGGTGTGGCCCCTGGTCACCCACGTGACCACCATAGGGGCTGGAGGTCTAGCCGGGGGCTGGCGCGTGGGCGCTGGTTGCCCATAAGACTTGGCTGCTATGTGTTAAGCCCTCAAGGGCTGGCAGACCACTCCGGTGGTGCTGCATGGGGGAGCCACCGGTGGCAGTGGTGCATTGACAGCCACCTGGTGGTCATCGGGTGGCGCTTCCCATTAAAATAGGTGGCGCTAATTTTTTTTAAAAACTTTGATTTTTTGACCTTTTTTTGAATTTTTCTCAAAAGATGTGCCTCGGGACGTGAGTTGGGGAGGCCATATGGCCTCCCTGGCAAATTTTTTATGCCTCTCAAAATGAATTTTCCCAAATCAGACAAAATTTATATGGAAATAGGGGTTTTTGGGCACTGCGAATCCAACGACAAGGTCCGTTTGGGCCCAAAATGCTCCAAAAATTAGGTGACCCCCAGATCTATCAGAAAATCCACCGAGCTTGAGACCCTCGCAGATCTGGGAAACGGTGACCAAAATGAATAAAATAAAAGCCATTTATGAATTTTTCCAGCGCTCTGAATCCAATGGAAAAACTTGATCTGATCCAAGACGTTGCATAAAGATGCTCAAGGAATGAAACCCTCGAGGGACTCCAAACAAGCTCTGCAATGAAATCCTCCAAAAAAGCTGAGAAGGGGCTACAAATCGAGGCTCTGATACCATGTTAGAAACCAAGATCTGATTGCAAACCAGAAAAATCACCTTCCACAGAAGAGAAAAATGAAAAAGCAGAGATTTACAAAAGATGTGCAAATTGATATATTCGAAGTACAAAATTACAAGAGATAATCTGCTTTATAAAAGCAAAGTTGCATAAACCTAATCTTATCTTGAGCAACAAGATAGCTCAACAAGATAAGGATAAAACCTATAACTTAGGAATTAAATAAAGCCTAAGTAAACTTATGCAAAGTGTAATTAATAATTAATTACACCAACAACTTGTTTCCAATTGTTTCACCAAAGGTTGAAGATGACAACGATTAATTATGAGTGATGTTTATTGCGGGTGAAAGCAAGATGAGACATGAATTTTTCAAATATTTGGATGTTTTTGATGCTTTTGAAATGTTTTGAGGCTGTTTTTGGTATTTTCAAGATTTTACAAATGTTTTGATTTTCAAAATTTTAAATGTTTTGGGGTTTTCTGAGATTTTGACCAAGACCTATCCTAGGGGCCTTGGGGGCTGATCAATAGATTAGCCTTGCCAACGTTATACATGTAGAGACCACGTAGTTCGACTGACACATACTCGATTATTGATGAGATATGACCAAATGGATTGTTAGTTTATTATGAAGGACTCATAAAGGACTGACCTAAGTGTCTTAGGGGATGATCAAAGATCAAACTTGCCTACGTTCAAGGCTCAGAGACCCGTAGTTCAACAAAATGACTCTGTTTTTGACTTTTTGACTTGTTTTTGGATTTTGATATGATTTGGATGTTTTTGGATTTTCTTGGTTTTTTATGAATGTTTTTGGTTTTTTGGATTTTTTGTCTCGGTGGCTGATTAAAGATTAGCCTTGCCTATGTTTAAGCTCATAGACGATGTAGTTCAGATACCATTTTTTTTTGACGTTTTCTGACTTTTTAAGTGTTTTTTCTTGATTTTTGATATGTTTTGAATGTTTTTGGATTTTCATGTGATTTTGATGATTTGGATGTGGATATGCATGATAATATCAGTGCTCTGTTTTGGGATTTTTTTGAAAACCAAGCTAAGGTTGATTGATCAGATTGATGGATTGATGTTGATAACATTGTTGAGGATACACAACAATGCCAGGATAGTGTTAATAAACATGAGGATTAGGATGGATGTACCAAGATGATGATGGATTGATTGGATTTGATTGATTAGGATTGAAGCTTGATTTGGATTTTTTTTTTTTGAATGATTTGATGTGATGCTAAAGTGGACATTAGATGCGATTGATATTGATTGTTTGGATTGATGTCCGATGAAAGATAAAACTTGATAAGGAACATCTTCTCGTCAAAATATGCCATGGGCTAGTGAATTGGATTTTGGCTCACAACTTCTTGACCAATTTGATTTCACATTTTCCAATGTTTGGATCACCACATAAGTTGGAGGATATAGATCAAGATTTATTCTCAAAGCAAGATGTAAATATCTGCCCCCAGTGTTTAGCAATGTATGGAATGCCATGAGTGGATGCCTTGATAGGTGTGTGGATGAATGGATATGGTAAGCATGCAAAGGATTCCAAGGATCATCTTGTGATAAGGTTTTCAAATAAAGAATTCTCATTTGGATAATGTTTCATGGCTCAAATAATGTTGGGTAGGATAGGATCAATGAAAATGACTCATGTCAAGATTTTTTTACCATAAGCAAGTGTAAAGTGTGCACCAAAGTTTTATCAAGATCAAGATAACTTGAAATATGGATGCAGATGGATGCAAATGGATTGAATAAATGGTTCATGGATGAATGGATTTATTATGGATGAGATGGATGGAATGCTAGATTTATTATGGATGGGATAAGATGCTTCGAATTCAACTAGTGCACATAGATGCTCGATTCTACACATGACGCCTGTTTTCCAGGTTTTCATCATGGTACCTGCCCAAAGCACCACCATAGTGGTTTTCACTTTAGAGGATGATTTTTCTCTTTACTTTTTTTAATCCTTTTTTCTAATGTTTTTGGATTTTCATTTTTTTTTTGTATTTTTGATTTTTGAAAGATTTTAAGATCCTACTGAACCACCTGGTGGTGTCGATGTAGATGCTTCTATCATAATGTTCCATTGATATCCTACACAAAGAAGCTGCTTTGCCAAGTATGTGCACTTGAATGCAACTTTTGAGATTCTTGATTTTCTTTGTTGATACTAGAGTTAACTTTTTCTTGGTGCACACATCGCGATAGAGTGCCTTCTGAATCCTTATGATGAAGGGTTGTTGCCAATACATGGTCAATGTGAGAATTGGATATCATATGTGGAGGCATGTATGGAGTGTGTTTAGGGATAAAAGATGGATTGGTTGATAGCTTGGAACCTTTGACTCTCCAAACTTGGGAAGATGAGAAATGATGGGAGGATACGAAAGTGTGTATGAAATTAGGACACACTGCTTGATATACTTTGTACATCACTTGAGAAGCTTGCTATTGAATTTTTGGACATCTTTGATGGATAATTTTCCCTTTTTTATTTTTCCCCATAGTTTCTTTGACTAAAGGAGTTTGATAGGGATAATCTTTATTTGTATTTTTTGGTATCCATATGTATTTGTTTTGTCTGATATGCTTCTTAACTTCTTTTTCTTTGATAACATTCTTTTCACTTTGATTCAAATATTTCTTTTGATGTTGGTCCCAATTCATGGATGGGATGATGGGTGGATGAAGATTCATGACATGGCTGGTTGTAGTTTTAACATCGGTTTCATCATAAGGATTCTTCGTGCTCCCTATGTTGATGTTTTCCTAAGACATAGTTGCCCCCAGTATGGTGGTAGTGGCACCTTCGTTCCTTGATTCTGCTTGTTTTGACATGTCTTGTTCTGTAAGGATGCTCTGATAAATGACCACTACAGATGATGTTTCAATTTGCTACTCTGCTATCTCTAGAATGTCTTGTTCTATCTGACTTGTTTCTTTGAGTGGATAATGTTGGATATCTTCATACATGATGTCCTTAGTCTAAATTTGGGATATATTTGACCCTAATGTTAACAACTTAGTTTGACTATAGGAATCAATAACTTACTCTTTTTGTGTAATAATATCAGGAGTAAAGGAATCCTGTTCTGAATGAAGATCATCTATGTGTCCATCCACATAAAGCATCTCATGAGTAGATGGAGGAGTATGTGATATGTGGATATGATCATCTTGTATAGATAGGATTGTATCCATTAGATCATTGTAGTAGCTTGTGGAGAATTGCTTTCGACATGCTTTGGATCAAGTTCTTGACATGGGTCCATTTTGAAGGGTTCTTGGATATCTTCTTTAGGCATGGGAAATGGCTCAATATCCTCTTCATCTTTGAGGGACTTGGATCAAATTTTGAGTTGAATATTCCTTCAATATCTGCAAACATGTCTTGGAAAGGACCATTGCTAGAATTTGGTGATAGATGTTGATCATGCTTTGGAATAAATTCTTGAGATATGTCCTCTAACTCATTGGATGATGTAGAGACATTTTCAACATGATCATTGGTTGATGGATCACCAATAGTTATTATTTTTTGATCAATCAGGTCTTGGATGAGATTTTTGAGTTGAATGCAATCTAATGTTGTGTGTCCCTTTATTTTGTGATACTCACAAAGGTGTTTCTCGTTATACCATGGTGGTTTTAGCAAGGGCTCTTGATAATTCTCATAAATGGGGATTTTGATGAGATTCTCTTTTACTAGTTGCTTCATGACCAATTCAATTGGTTTCCCAAGTGGTGTGCATTTTCGTTTGTTACCTTGTGAAATTTGTACTCTAGATTGACCTTGTGGTGATTGATTTTGGATGATGTTATGATTTGGGATGATGTTTGGATTTGGCATGATAGGTTGAAATTGAAAATTGTTGTGGTTGGGAATCACATTGCCTTGATTTAGGTAACTTTGATTTTGTATGGTGTTACCTTGATTTGGATCAATACATGGAGCTATTAACATATTGCTTGGACCTTGAACAACATTGGTGTGATTCACAAACATATCTATCCCAAAGTTTACCAAGTGTGGATTTGAAATGGTCATGTTTGTACTTGGTATATTCACATTTGGAATGTATAGATTTGGTGGGATGGTGTTGTTTTGTTGAAGACTCATGCATTGATTGTTTGGTTGATAGATTTGTAAGTTTGGACTTGGATTTAAATCTATCATAGGGAAAGGTGTTCCAAAATTTAGATTGGGAATTCTCACATTTGTTGTGCCATTGAGGTTTGTAGGAGATAATGATCCTATGTGTGGATTGTATAAATGTGAGTTTTGATAATCCACTGGTTTTGTAAGGCTTTGATAGTTTGGTTGATTTAGACCACTCATGATGTATGAATCAAGTTTATATTCCATGTTCTTCTTGTGTTTTGACCTTGTTGCAAAAGTGACCTCTAAGGTGTTTAAGACCAATGATGAGATGAAGGATGGAAGGGGTGAATGATATGGGTATTGAACTTTTAGGAACCTTGGAGGGATACTAGACTTTAGGACTTTTGGATTTTTGATTTTGGATTTGATTTGGATTTGGATTTCAATTTGGATTTTTGGATTTGGATTTGATAATGAACTCATAAACTCCAATAGGTTAGATGTTTTCTTGGAATGGATTTGTACACAAGGTGATAATTCAACTAAGTGTATGAAGAAGGATTCATCTACACACACCTAGTCAAACAAGATGATTTTGTTTTGATTTCAAGAGGATTTTTCCAAAAGTATAGTATGAATGATTTTTCCAATGGTTCAAAAGTTATTTTTGAGATGGGATTTGATTGATGTTTGAGATGGATGAAATGATTGGTTTCTTTGATCCTAAATGAACCTAAGAGGGACCTTGTTTACAAGACCAAGCTATTGAAGAACATGCTTTTCCCAAAAAAGTAGTTCAAACCAAAAGATCAATGTTTTCTCCAAAAGACCATCATACAAAAGACAAAAAAGCACATGTGTGGGGTTCAATTGATTTCATCTTGATTATTGAATTGATTTTACCACAAACACTCTCTTTATTAAGTTTCAAACTGAATGTCTATGTCTCAATTTCTTTTCATCCCACAAGGTCCATTATGTGGAAATCAAGGAATTTAAGGAAAAAGTTTCCTATTGTTAACTTTAGTAAGAAAATTGAGAAATAAATTCAAATGTTTAGAAACCTCTAAGGATAAAATCCCTAGGGCAAGCAATAGCACTCAAATTTTGTCAAAGGTATTTGCTCCTCTAAAAGGTTTGAAATTTGATGTTCATGTTAAATGTTTGTTTTCCCAATGTTTTTGATCAAGCAATGTGTTTTTATTTCAAGAAAAATCACAACCCTATGGATATTTGAGACAATATTTGTTGAATCCCCACTTGGATAATTCTAGCTACACCTACTTTTAGCAGATGATTAGATGCTTGGCCACACATGCTCCCCCTTATAGTTCACTCATGTATTAGGTTAGCCAAGCATCAATATCCATGAATCTCCCATGACATACTTTTCATCTCTACTAAAAGCCATAAAATTGTGAGGCAACTTTAGAACAACCATTCTTGCACCAACAAATAGATAAAGATTTTGGCCTTTCTAAACAAGGGGTTTTAATTCAGGCATTCCGTTCGTGGCCATACGGCGAGAGACCATTGCTACCCTTCTCATTGGAATAATCCTCATGATACTTTCCTTTCCTCAAGTACCCACACTTATATCCTGGGTGGAAGTCGCTTGGCTTTAGCGTGTTCCTTGTTGGGTTGTTCTCTTGGGTGATTACTTTTTTCCACAAGGCAGACCCTCTAAGATAAAACAAAAGAGAGAAAACACATCCGTAGTTTGATCAATATTCATTGAGAAACAAATAGAGAAAACACGTGATATGTTCCACTCACACTCGCAAGATTTGTCCAATTTTAGAATCCAAATTGAAATGTGGAGGCAATCATTTACACAACCTAATATCACCAAAAGGTTTTTAATTCTCAAGATCACTATGAGGCATGAGAGAAGTGCATATATCTTTTAGGTGATACTATTTTGGGTATGTGATTACAAAACATAAGTGCACATGTTCATTTTAAACCTTCAAAGAAATGATTTGATTCTTTTTAGTGCACCAAAAGGAAAAATGAGAGTTGATTGTTCAATTTTTAAGTCCCAAAACAAAATCCAGTAAGTTTTCCTATGGTTCTTTTTAATCCCTTCGTCTTGCTCTTTTTAAGCCCAAACAAAAATTAGTGAGTCTTAAAAGCTTGAAAGTGACAAAGTCCTTAAAAGAAGGGATTATAATTTCTCCCCAAAGTGTTCAAAAACACTTGATACAATGATGTGATAATGCTTTTTCTTTGACTTCCATGCTCCATAATCCTTTAAAACCTGCAATAAAAGTTCCAAATATTAGAATAAATCAACAGACAAGAAGATATGAGGGTTAGATAAATGATTAAGCATAAAAACCCTAAAATTTAAACCAAGTTTCATTGTGATTTGATATTAGGTGAAAATTTGAAAATTTTAACTCTATAAAAGTTAAAAAAACCTACACCATTGGATAGCTTATGAAATTCTACCCCATTTCAAAAAAAAAATCTTTGAAAAAGACCAAAATATGACCAAGAGACGACCTTTTTAAGTTTGAGTGAAAAAGCAAGAAAGCAAAGCGGCGTAGTTTGAAAAGGTCAGCGGTGTAGTTTGAGCCCTAGTGGTGGAGTTTGAAAAGGTCAGTAGTGCAGTTTGAGCCCCAACGGTGTAGTTTGAAAAATTGATTTTTTTGGGCAGGAAGACCTTAGCAGCGGAGTTTGGAATTTGAAGCGGTGCTGTATGGTGGTGCTGGGCTGCCGACGGCTTTGTATGGCGCCGCTGGACTATCAGTAGCTCTGTTTCCTGTAGACACTAAAAACAAAGAAAAAACATGAAATTTTTGATAAAACATGATTTAAACATGAGATTTTCCCTCCTTCTAGCGCCAAATGTATGAACCAAGATCCTAATACCTGCAAGAGACAACAAACAAACACATTAGGGGATTCAAATGCAAGTTAAGACCAAAGTTCCCCATAAAATCCATTTAGCCATATTCAAAATAGAAATGAGAGCAAAAATAAAATGTAAAAGCAATGAAATAGATTAAATCCTATTGAGAATATGCAAACTCTTGATCTTATGGGGGAGTTGGTGCCAATTTGATGTGGAAATTGACCCTTTCCCAACTCCTATGCAAGCTTCGGTGATTTGATGAAGATGTGATCCACTTGGTAATTTCTTTAAATGAGTTCCATGGAGAAAACTTGCAATAACCAAGCTATGCTTTGATAAAATGGATGAAGATGCTTAAACTTAAGTATGGATTTGAGTATAATAACTTTGCTCAAATTGTGGATGATCAAATGAGGAAAGAGACCTCTTATTTACAGAATGATAGGATGGAGAAATGTTCAAAATGGAGCAATGTGGGACTAACACTCAACCAATGGCAAGGTGCCACTTGTACAAATGTGAATGGATGGGGGATGTGCACATTTTGATGAATGTACCCATAAATGCAATTAGGTGATATTTGAAAATGTTGAAATGACATGTAAGAGGGAAAAGAAATGCCTTAAATGCCACTTGGCTCAACGAAAAAAGACTTATTAGGTGAAGTAAATGCCTTGTTGGAAGGACAAAGTCCACTTGGATTTTGAATTCAAATTTGAGAGAATATTCCTCCATTATGTTATGTTGAGAGAAAATAGAGATTTAATAAATGAATTAAATGTATTTTCATGTGCAAGTGGCAAAAGCTAGAGGATGGGACATGGATTAGGATTAAATTAATCAATGATTAATGTATTTAATGGGAGATTAGATGATATGACAAATTTGACATAGATTTATGGGTTAATTTAAATCAAATATGAGAAGAATGTGATTTAGATATTAACTAAATAAATATTTTTGATTTATTTAATTGAAGGGATAAAGTTATATTAAATTAAATATGGTTTTAATTTATTTAATTTAATAAGTGGACTTTACAGATTAATTAAATAAAATGAATTATTTAATTAAATAGGGATAATTAGATCAGATTGGTTGATTTAATTAACAAGAGAGAATGGCTTAATCAAATAAATGATTTATTTGATTAAGGGAGGAAAATTGATGAATTTAATCAAATAAGGGTATTCTATTAAATGGTTAGACCGAGGGATGATTTAGGATGCAACAGTGTTAGTAATCAAGGTCAAGCATGTCAGTATATTTTCCATGTCTACAAGGTTCATTATGTAGCTTTTTCTTATTGAGGCTCATTGTATTATTATTCACATATGTCTTGTGTGGAAGGTGTTTTTTTCATTTTTTTGATCTTGTGTCTTGTGTTTATTCACAATTTTAATAGTAACCCTCATCTAGCTTAATAGAGTTAATAAATTTGTTGGTTTGCATTTTGTTTGATCATTAAAGAAAAATCTTATAATGACTATATCTGTATCATGTGTTTCTAAACCAAAGATTATTAAGAATCATATGTCATTGAGCTTAATCTTGTATTTTCATTAAGAGAGTAGTTTTATCTATTACTTTGTTGAGTTAGGGATTAACCACAATTAAATGGTATCTTCTTTGATATAATTAATATGTGATAATGTTGGTTTCTATTTATAAGCATTACAAATGAGTTATTCATATATATGACTATGTTGGGTTTTTTTTCTAAGCATTTTGGCTATGTCATGAATATATGATTGTGTAGAAATAATATTTTTGTGTGGTGGTTGATTAATGACTATGTGGCTTTGTTTACAAGCCTTTCAGCTTTGTCATTTCTATAATTACTATGAGAATATCTTTTGTAAGCCTTTTGTCTTGGTCATTAATAAATAATTGTAATGTAGTTGCTTGTGAAATATTTTAGCCATGCCAATGTTAATGGACCAAATTATTAAGCCTTTCGACTTAAACACCATCAAATGAATTTTTTGACCTCATGAAAAATTATCTTAACCATTTAGTTTGGTTACCTTTAAGAAACTAAGAAGATATGTTTTATTTTCATGATCCTTTCAACCCTATGACTACTGATAAACTATCTTAACATGACATTTCTTTTATTATGCCTATTCTAAGCATATGTGTTCAGCCCTATTATTGCTATGACTATGTAAATTATATGTTTAGGCCTCTACAATATTATGATGATACATTCTATTGGTGAAATATCTCCATTATGAATAATTTCATAAACCTCAGTTTGAGAAGATCAAAAGGGATATAAATTGAAGATATTTCAAGTCTTATTATATGTTGCAATCATCGACCATTAAATTCTATAATTTTGTATGACTATGAATACTTTGTTTTGGTTCTATGGTGAACTATAAATGAATAGAGGTTGTAGAATCTTGAAATATGACCTTACCCAACTAGACCTCATTTCAGCCTATCCTTAGCCAATAATTAATTAAATATCTATTATTTATTTAATTATTCTCATCCTTTCCCACATTTATCCTAATCCATCAATTAAATAAATATTTATTACTTATTTAATTAATATCCATTGTCATAATCCTTTAATTAAATACATATTTACTATTTAATTAATTATCATTCCTTCATCATAATCCTATTAATTAAATAAATACTAAATATTTATTTAATTAATTTACCTTTATCCCCAAATCCCCCAACTAAATTAATCAATTAATTTATGCTAATTAATACCCATTACCCTTTTCCTCCATTATTTTATTCACCTTTATCCCTTATCCTTATCCATTTAATCCTATCCCTCCATCTTGTTCACATGGATCATAATCTAAATTTATCCTCATGTGACAAGTGTCCCCTTCACATGTCTAACTAAGCCCTTGTCTAGATTCATTTAACCTAGAAACTTCCCAAAAGTAAAACTAACTTTCGACCCATCCCTTCATTTAATATCCCACCTCTTAATCCTATTCATGGACACATAAGGATGTTTCACTAATCCTAATACTAAACCTAGCCCTTTGTTGCAAGTATGAAGGTGTTGTCATTGATGTCAACAAGCTTGTTTTGTCATTGATGATAGTTGTGCTGTGGTTGAGAAGAGATTATTGCTTTGATTAGTTGCATTATGTTGTCATCAATTAAGTTGCTAATGTTAACCTCTAGTGTTGCTTTGATAAGCTTCTATTTATGGTTTAGATGTCAAGGATATTGAGAAAATTGATAAAATAAGGAAATAGGGTGTTGCAGAGGTGTTTTGGTTTTTCTTCGTATTTCTTCTGGGTTGAAGATATGCTTGTGTGGTTTGGATATGTTGGTTAGATGTGTTCAAATTTTCTATATCTATAATTTTGGCTTCTGGATCGATGGCCAGAGGAAGTTATGTTCGCTGGTGTGTGGACTGGTTTTGTAGTGTTGCTTATAGAGGTGTCTAGGAGAAATGTATTTTCTCCACATTTCTCTACAGTTGCTCTTCAAGTCTTGTGATTCTAAAGGTATGTTAATGGTGTTGATCTCTTGTTTGTGTCAAGAGGATTTGTGGTTTGGTACTCTAGAAGATGGATTTTAGAGTCGCAATGTTTGACAGTATAGTCTGAATGTACAAGCTGTGTACATTCTAAAGGTGTGAGTTGTTGCAAAGGAGTTTGATGGATTTCAGGAGGATAGAGGAATATTCTAGATCATGATGCAGTGTGGTATGTGGTTTGTAATTGATCCTTGGAAGTGTGCAATTCAAAGTTTAATGGTGTTTGCAAGGGTAACGACCGACCTGGTGTTTACATTACATTCAAAGATGCTTGAGTATTAATGAAGGCATAGTGTGGCATGTGAGAGTTGATTTGGGTCCCAATTAAGTTTTGTTTTGGTCTACTTTTCATTCCTATCCACCACGAGAATGTTTAGTGCCAACCTAATTTGAATTTGTAGTGTAAAGCAAGTGTAGCCAACTTGAAGACGTTTTTTAAGTTATAGATGGTATAAATGCTAGGTGAATTGATGTGAGATGAAGTGTGGAATGTTGAGTATTGTGATGCAAAATTAAGTGCATAAGTGTGAAATGTAGTATGAGCTATAATGCAAGATTGATGAATGTAGTGGGCTGAGGTATCTTGATCTCTTGAAGGCTACTAGTGTTGTTGGAGCTATTGTGGTGGAATCTCTGTTGCATTGAGATTGTGTTCTCTATGTAAAATTCTATCTTCTTTCTTTCTATTTTGGCAGTGAGCCTAGGTTGTGAGCCTTTCTAGACAATGCATCCTATTTTAGCAGTGAGCCTCTTTGTATTATTTTTTTTATAATTACTTATATTGTGAGCTAATCCTCATCATGGTTTTTCCCTTTAGGTTTTTCCATGTAAATCTAGTGTTTTCTTGTGTATGGTGTTGGTTATTTCAGTTTTTGTTATTTTCTTTTCATGTTTCAACATTATAATAGATTAAGGGTTTACTAAATGCATGTAGATCTAATTACTAATGAGGGTTTTAATGTTTTAATTTGATACAACTGATTCAACCCCTCTCTTAGTTGTCTTGTTAATTCAACACCCTTATATCTCATATGACACTTGTTAGATGACTACAAATTTGATCCGAGCCCTAATCCTCAACCAATCCTAGCCATCCATCACCCAATGCATCTTGGCCCTTGATTTATCTCATATAATTTCTATAAATGAGAGGCCTCCCATCCCATTTGAATAATCCACTTTATGCTAATGTTATTCTACCCAAATTTCTATTGAATCATATTGATCATACCCTTACGCTACAAAAAACATGAGAAACCATATCCAAGCTATCAATCTATCAACATACTGTTAGAAACCAAGATCTAAAATGCAAACCAGAAAATCCTTCCATAGAAGAGAAAAACAGGAAAAGAAAAGCTTTGTAAAAAGATGTGCAAATAATATTATTCAGGAATTCATAATTACATGAGAAGATTTGCTTTATAAAAGAAAAGTATGCATAACCCTAATCTTATCTTGAGCAACAAGATAGCTCAATAAGATAAAGATGACAATAATTAACCTAGGAATTAAAATATTACCTACGTAAAGTTATGCAAGTGTAATTAAATATTAATTACACTAACACCCCCCCATAAGTGCAACTTAGGGAGACTAACAAAGCATGCACCTAAAAAAAAGATGAATGCAAGAAAGCATGAATGGGTCCCGACAACAAGGCCTGATCAGGTACCCATGTACAAATGCAATAATGAGGTAGAGAAGGAAAACCCAGTGGGACAAAACCCCCCTACAATGAGATGACTGCTGCAAAGAAGCACTGGAAGAACATTGTGGAGTAACACTAGAATCACAATCTGAAAAGCAAGGAGAGATACTTTTATCTACAAGAAACCAAAGTGGAATCATAACAATGCGACAACAGACCCAATGCCATAGAACATTAGAAAACTCACAAACTGGAACAACCCTAGAATATGTGAAGCAACAGTAGATGAAATGATGACAGAATCTAGAAACCGTGTATCTCAATGCTGATGCCAAACTGTGACTAAAACTCTTCCATGGGAATAAGTACCATAAAGACTCTGGAACATTAACCATAAAAACATGGCCCTCAAATTGAGAAGGATCTGAACCAATGTAGATCAATAACTAGAAACCCAATCTGAAGTGTGAACTGAGGTGAATCTGATATGTGTCAAGCTATGAGCAAAAATGTGGCCAAAAGAAACTAAGAAACCAGATATAACCCATGCGAGCTGTCATCAATAACAAGATGAAGATGGAGATCAAAGTGCATGCACACTCTAATTAGATCATTATGCAAGAAACCCCCCTCATGGAACTTTATCTCAGCCCATTTATTACAATAACCCAATGATTGTAAAAGGAGATAATGCTAATGTGCATAAACAAAAAATAAAAATAGACCTCAAATCTATGTAGAGGACTGAACCAGCTTTCCAAGGCTGCAATAATGATGAAAAAAGGATCACCGAGTCAAAATATATGCCCTTTGAAGTGAAATATGAATATCTGACTTCAACAGGTAAAAAATCCCACCAAATTTTTTTTTTTTTTGAGAACAAACTACACCATCAGAAAATTGGGCTCACCAAATTTCTGACTATATCTCGTTTCAAAACTTTCACCTCCGGGATCAAAAGTTATGCGAAAATGAAAAAAAGGGCTGTAAAGGGGCCATCCAGGGTATTGCAAGGCTAAATGAGTGCAAAACTTTAGCATCTTTTGATTCGGCCGGCGGTCCCCCATGTGACCTCATCCTTCGGCGGGGAAAAAAAGAGCCCACCGCCAGTGGTCGCAGTGGGGCTGAGAGCCAGCGGCGGCCGGGGTGGCGCCACCCCCATGGGCGGAGCCCCCAGTCGGTAATATAACCGACGCTCAGGCAATGAGAAGCAAGAAGGGCTGACGGTGGGGGATAGCCGAGACCGGTGGATGGGGAAGTGAAAATAAATAGTGATGGCCATAAAAAATGAGCACCAACGGATGGAGGGATGAAATAAGGGTGGCCAATAGAGAAAGCGGGGGCCGACATGGATGTGACCGGTTCTGATGAAAAGCTGGTACAAATGTACCATTGAATTCAAAATAGTCCGTAGGAAATTTGAAAATCAAAGCCTCCAAATAAATTTAATCCACCATTTTAATAAAAACCCCACAAAAATATTTCGCCCACAATAAATATTTAAATAGCCCGATATATAAAAATATGTAGAAACATTTTTTTCTGCAAAATAAATATCGTACCTTGTACCTGGCGGTCCATACGACCTGTTGGGTAAATATTTTTTGCCTCATGAACAACTGACGCCTAATATAGGCGAGTTATATGTCATTTTTCATCTCTCAGACGCTCTGGATATGATGGCGAGGTCCGATTTGCCTGAAAATGCACTAGAAGCTTCACAACTCCCAGATTTGACAAATATTCAAACCCTAATAACTTTGGCATAAAATGTCAGATTTAGGTGAAATAAAAGTTGATCTTGACTTTTTTGATAGCCCTAGACTCGAAAATGAGCTCATATTTCCTCCAACATGCGCCAAAAGTGACCATGCAAGAGCACCCAAATAGAGAGACAATCTCAAGGTATGAAACCCTTGAGGAATCCCGAACGAAATCTACAATGATTTTCTCAAAAATCTGAGAAGGGGCTGCAAATCAAGGCTCTAATACCATGTTAGAAACCAAGATATGAAATGAAAACAAAAAAATCCTTCCATAGAAGAGAAAAATAGAAAAAGAAAAGCTTTGCAAAAAGATGTGCAAATAATATTATTCAAGAATTCATAATTACATGAGAAAATTTGCTTTATAAAAGAAAAGTATGCATAACCCTAATCTTATCTTGAGCAACGAGATAGCTCAATAAGATAAAGATGACAATAATTAACCTAGGAATTAAAATATTACCTAAGTAAAGTTATGGAAGTGTAATTAAATATTAGTTACACTAACACATACTACACTTGATCTTTTTAGGTTTGCATGTTTTTTGTTTGATTTAGGTAAGATTCTATGCATATCTCACTTATATCATTTTCATGCATATAGAGGCTATAGGCTTGAGTTCTGGACTTTTTATAAAAATTTATGATACAATAGATTGGATTACTACTCATACGAGCATATATGTTGTGAACCCTAATCTTAGACTTGCACAAACATAGCAAACAAACACAATATTAGATTCATATGCAAGTTAGAACTAAGATTCCCCATGAAATTCTTCTACAATGCTCAAAATAGGAAAGAAAGTGAAGAACAAAACAAGGAAAGCAATGAAATCCTATTTAAACATGCAAACTCTCAATCCCATGGGAGAATTGGTGTCATTTTGATGTGGAAAATGGCCCTTTCCCAATCCCTTGTAAGCTTTGTGATGATTCAATGAAGATAGAGACTCCTTGGTTGAATTCCTAAATAACCTAGCTATGAGATTATAAAAATTGAAGAATGGATGAAATTTGCTTCAAAAGATGATAATGACTTTGGCTCCCATTCTCCTCCTCAAATGAGCATTATGATTTCACACCGATTGTGGCTCCTTCAACAAATAGAGAAGGCCTGTATTTATAGAAAGAAGGATGGAGGATTTGAAAGATATGGAGGATGTGGGACAAAAATATAAGCCAATGATAAAGCGCCACTTGTCATCATGCTAATGGACAAAGGTTGAGCACATTTTGGAGAATGTGCAAAGAGGGGGGATATTCAAATTCAAAAGATGGCTTGAAGGATGAGGTGAAAGGTGAAGTTAATGCCACATGGCTCAAGAAAAGGACATGTAAGATATTTTAAATGCTTTGTTGGATGTACAAACCCTTTTGGAGGGATTTTTTAAATTTTGGGAATATTCCAACCATTGATGCCTTTTTGAATGAAAATAGATGATTTTATAAATTGATAAATTTATTTTCATGAGCAAGTGGAAAAAGCTAGAGGATTTGATGGATTAAAATTAGCATTAATCAGGATTTGATTAGTTTAAAGAAGATTAGCTGATTTGACCATTTTGACTTAGATTTTATGATTGATTTAAATCAAAATGAGAGGAATATGATTTAGAATTAAATAAAGATTTTGATTTATTTAATTAAAATGGGATGATGTTAGCTTTAAATAAAATAAAGATAAATTTATTTAATTTAAATGAGATGACTTTAGAGATTAAATAAAATTATTATTTAATTAAAAGAGGCATGATGACTTAATCAGATAAAATCAATTTATTTAATTAAGAGATGAAGAGTGATGAATTTAATCAAATACAAATTATTCGATTAAATGACTAGAAAATGAGATGATTCAAGATGAAATGGTGTTAGTAAATCAAGATCAAGCATATAGGATCAATTTGGTACATTTTCCATGTCTACATATGTATACCATATACAAATGTACATACTAATATGAGTACCATTCTTAAGTATCATTTTCATTTTTGGATGAACATTAAATACACACACACATATGTATATATAATATTAAAGTGTGTTTAAATATGATTAGATGCTTATATAAACTCATGATATTTTTTTATGAGAAAAGTTTACTAAACATATATATATATAACATAGAAAAAGTGAAATCCTAGGATTTAACCTTAGGGTTTAGCACTTTTCCAAATGTTTCATTAGAGCTTGGAGGTAGCAAGGGTTTGATGGATTTAGACAAGGTATACAATGACTTACAACCTAAAAGGTGAGTCAACCAACCCTTGACCAAATCTAGGATAAATTTAGGGATGAAATTCAATGATCTAACTAGGCTAACGATGCAATCTACCATTATGATGTACACCAAACACAAAAATTCAAAAAAATTCAGATAATAGAAATAGATAGAGCATGACTATGCACCTATAGTTCAAATTTGGGGCTGAAACTAGAGGACTAATTTTCCTAGGGTGTATATGTCCTTGTAAAGGGATTTCAGATATGTTTTCATGGTCCTTTGGTGCTAGATCAGGGATTTCTGATTTTGTCTACAAATTTTTTGAATCACTGTTGAATATTTCTATAAGTGAGTTTCTATGAGTTGTCAAGATGTAGAGTTTTGATTGCAACAATGGATAATTGATCTTCAAGCTTCCTCCAATCTCCTTCAAACCTGAAACCTGCACATTCAAAGAGAGAGGATGGGTTGTGTCATTTAGGGGCTTACCCTAGTCAAACCTAGTTTTAGTGTTTCCACTTCCACAATGTCAATGTAAATAATAGAAATATAAGTGATATGGAATGATGAATCAACAAAGTGTTTCAACTCACCACCTTTCAATGGCTTCCTTGAAGGATTGAATTCATGCACATCTCCTCAAGGTTTGAATCTTTCTTGCTTGAATTAATTGAATTTCTTGAATCACTTGAATTGCTTGGAGACCTACAAATGATTTGATGTGATGCTTGGATATTGAATTGCTATAATAAATCACTAAAATTCTACTCTTGACTTGCTTGAAAATGATCTTGACAATAATTCTTTTACAATCATTTCACTTGATGCCAAATCCTTTCACTTAGTTTTCAAATGATGTAATAACTAGGTATTTATATGCAATTATTCTAATTTTCTACAAGTTAAATCCAATAGTCGACTTTGGACACTTGAATTGCAAATAATAAAGTGCCAACATTGAAATATTTGAATTTGGAGACAAAATAGGGGGACACTTTTGCAAAAGGGGACCAATTCGCCCAGGGCGTATGTGTCCCAACCCTATTTATTAAAAATTAAGGAGCTGAAGGAAAAGTATTACTTTGCTTTCCACTTGCAATTTGTCAGTAATGGTTAAAAATAGGCTATAGAATCCATAATTTAGGAAATTAGGTTTTCAATTAGGTCTGATAACTTAAGTGGGGAGCAAACCATAGTGTGAAATTGTCAAGGATGACAATTTACATATATATATATATATATATATATATATAACATAGAAAAAGTGAAATCCTAGGATTTAACCTTAGAGTTTAGCACTTTTCCAAATGTTTCATTAGAGCTTGGAGGTAGCAAGGGTTTGATGGATTTAGACAAGGTATACAATTGACTTACAACCTAAAAGGTGAGTCAACCAACCCTTGACCAAATCTAGGATAAATTTAGGGATGAAATTCAATGATCTAACTAGGCTAATGATGCAATCTACCATTATGATGTACACCAAACACAAAAATTCAAACAAATTCAGATAATAGAAATAGATAGAGCATGACTATGCACCTGTAGTTCAAATTTGGGGCTGAAACTAGAAGACTAATTTTCCTAGGGTGTATATGTCCTTGTAAAGGGATTTCAGATATGTTTTCACAGTCCTTTGGTGCTATATCAGAGCTTTCTGATTTTGTCTACAAATTTTTTGAATCACTGTTGAATATTTCTATAAGTGAGTTTCTATGAGTTGTCAAGATGTAGAGTTTTGATTGCAACAATGGATAATTGATCTTCAAGCTTCCTCCAATCTCCTTCAAACCTGAAACCTGCACATTCAAAGAGAGAGGACAGGTTGTGTCATTTAGGGGCTTACCCTAGTCAAACCTAGTTTTAGTGTTTCCACTTCCACAATGGCAATGTAAATAATAGAAATATAAGTGATATGGAATGATGAATCAACAAAGTGTTTCAACTCACCACCTTTCAATGGCTTCCTTGAAGGATTGAATTCATGCACATCTCCTCAAGGTTTGAATCTTGTTTTCTTGAATTAATTGAATTTCTTGAATCACTTGAATTACTTGGAGACCTACAAATGATTTGACGTGATGCTTGGATATTGAATTGCTATAATAAATCACTAAAATTCTACTCTTGACTTGCTTGAAAATGATCTTGACAATAATTCTTTCACAATCATTTCACTTGATGCCAAATCCTTTCACTTAGTTTTCAAATGATGTAATAACTAGGTATTTATATACAATTATTCTAATTTTCTACAAGT
This sequence comes from Sequoia sempervirens, assembly GCA_007258455.2. Taxonomy (NCBI): domain Eukaryota; kingdom Viridiplantae; phylum Streptophyta; class Pinopsida; order Cupressales; family Cupressaceae; genus Sequoia; species Sequoia sempervirens. The sequence goes on along the minus strand of VDFB02000008.1, from coordinate 185,465,524 downwards.
TAAATCCAATAGTCGACTTTGGACACTTGAATTGCAAATAATAAAGTGCCAACATTGAAATATTTGAATTTGGAGACAAAATAGGGGGACACTTTTGCAGAAGGGGACCAATTCGCCCTGGGCGTATGTGTCCCAACCCTATTTTTTAAAAATTAAGGAGCTGAAGGAAAAGTATTACTTTGCTTTCCACTTGCAATTTGTCAGTAATGGTGAAAAATAGGCTATAGAATGCATAATTTAGGAAATTAGGTTTTCAATTAGGTCTGATAACTTAAGTGGGGAGCAAACCATAGTGTGAAATTGTCAAGGATGACAATTTACAATGCTACAATATATATATATATACATACATATATTTACATATATATATGACATAGAACAACAATCCTCTTCACTCTCATTCAAGGAAACCCTAGAGATCTCAATCCAAGGATGAAGTAGGAGAGAGAGATCATGCAACAGGATTTCCTAGGATATGATCAATGACTACAAGAGGGTTCACCACCAAGCTAAGGCTTGGAAAGATTATGGAAATGCAAGACCTAACATGTTTGAATTTAATGATATGCAAGGCTTCACTAAATGACCTAGAAAAGAGTACAAATCTAAACAACAAATTGAGAAAACACAAAAGTGCACCTGGAAATCTGAGAGTCTGGAGTCAACTCTAAAATGATGCAAATGCTACTTTTAGGGCACATTGGGATTCATATGCCACTTCTGGTGTATCAGTCCTAATCTAGGGTTTTTGGACTGGTATAGGTTTCTAATAATGTAGATTCAGGATCTTCAAAAATCTAGAAATTTTCCTGTAGTGGGACTCATATGCCACTTCTGGCATATCAATCCCATTCTAATTTTTTGAGAATTCAAAGTCCAAATTTGTGCTCCAATCCCTGCTCTTCCTTCCTAAACTGATTTTTAGATTTGAACCTGTAAAAATACCTACAAAACAAAATATAGTGTTGATTTGCTTATGGGGGGTTTTCCTCGGTCAAACCCATAGTTCAGTAATGAAACCTTGATAGAAATAATTGATCATGAATGTAAATATGAACAAAAACCCTAGCCTTAAGTGTGTCTAAGATTAGGAAATCAAAAATGCAATGCAACCCTATTCTAATGTGCTAGAATGAGATGCATGTATGAAGCATGAAGATTAATGACTCACTTTGGGAGATCTCTAATCATCGTAATAAGCCACAATGAGACATATACCTTCCTTAGGCTGAAAGTAGAGTGATAATGGAGGATGGAATCACTTAGGAAACAAGTCATTAGGCTTGTCTTGATGGCTAGTTGCATCTCCCCAACCTACAATCCATCATGATTCACCATAGGCAACCATAATCAACCCTTGAAAATGCTAGATCTTGAATGAAAGTGAGCTTGAAGACCTGCAAAAGCACTATAATGCTGCTCCAAGACTTCAAATTTGTTTGCCACTTGCTCTTGAATGCTCTTGTGAAAGAATGCTTGAGTTCATGTGAATGCTTGGAACTTGAATTGCCTTCTCTAGATTGAAAATAATGACTTGACTTAGAAGTTATTTTATATAGGCATTACACCTAATTTACTGTTATTTAGATCTCAAAAGCTGACATCAACCAAAAATTTGAATTAAAAACTTGAATTTCCCGCACAAACCCTAAAAATGGGCCACACGAGACTCACACCACTTGTGGCATATGAGTCCCACCTAGGGGGACTCATACGCCCAAGGTGGCGTATGAATCCCACCCTAGATTTTTGGGGTGGGCCAATGATGGGTTGTTAGAAAAATTGATGTTTTTGTTGATTTTTTTTAGGATTTTAGTTGAAATAAGCCTTGAGATCTAAAATAAAGGGTCTTAGGGGCCTATTAATGATGATTTAAAGGGTATTTAATGCAAGGGTGCTAAAATAGACCCAAATTAAGTGTGAAATTGTACCATCTCCAATAGCTTATAATTTTCTACAGTACATTTAGCCCCCACTTTTGAGCCCATATGACTCTAGGTGCATATGTAAGCTAAATGAATCCAAACAATAAACTTCATTTCATGAAAGGATACTCATACATGTTCATTCAAAATAGGAGAGAATGAAGCCCCCACTATAGCTATTTAAAAAACCACAATGTTAGGAACCACATCTTGCAACATGAATTCATCCTAGTTGTTGAAAAATCCTCTTTTCTAACTTCTTTACAATATCGAATTCAAGGGTAGATGTATGCCCCCCCTTGATTTTGCTTGCTTTATGGAGGTGGAATCAAGGTAGTAGTCTAACCACATTGAATGAGATAAGTCATACTATAGGGTATTTCCAAGTACCATACCGCATAATGATAGACATATGATGAGTATGGGAGTATAATCACGATTCCAATGCAACAAATGACATCAAAAACAAAGTTCGCTAGCCTAGGCTAGTATACTAGTCTGAATGGGAAATTTTAACCCTAATATAGTAAAAACCTAATTTTAACATATACAAAAGAAAAAAGTGAAGTAACTTGAACTAATTTTATCTTTTACCTTCTTGCAACTTGACTTTGTTGGAGAGTGATTGAAGATGTTGAGCCGATGAGAGTACATGCCTTTGAGACTTGAGGTCCTGCAAGAGGAGGTAGCTTGAGGTGAGCTACAACATTAGGTGAGTTAATTTTTCTGTGCCTTAGCTTTGTCCTTACACATTTATTTTATGTTTTTATGCATTTCTAGGTTGATTTAGGACCCTGGAAGAAAATTTTACAAAGCATCCCTTTTTTTCACGAAGTGTCCCCTTTTTGCAAAGTGCTCCACTTTTTCACGAAGTGTCCCATTTTTTTGCAAATTGTCCTATTTTATTGCGAAGTGTCCCAAATAGGGAATAAAATGTTTAGAACCCTTAGAAAAGTGTCCTTGAACAACTTTAGCACACTTTTTGACTGTTGATGTATAGATTTAAGATTTTATAATGCTTATAGGACATATTTTTGCTTTTTTCTTAGATTCCACCTTGGTCTTGACAGCGTCTCGACAACAGACAATTTTTTCGCTTACGAGACCTCGTCTCAACTTTATCAGAGGCATATACTCAAACTTTATAGAGCACTAGATTATATTGTGTGTACCTCATGCCTCCCATGAGGTACCATGATGCTATGCTGATGGTGTTTGTTGCAAGATGGGATGCTAACACCTACACATTTTTCCTACCTACTAGAGAAACTGGAGGATGTAAACCATATCCTTCGAGTCCCTGTTTGAGGTGAGACCATGTGGTTTGCTAGGGATCGTACTTATGTAGAGATGTGAGAAAAAATAAGGTATTTATTGGGAGAACTAGTTTGAGAGGACATTTTGGGGCCATGTATTGATCTAACGTGGCTACTCTATGCACAATTGACTATCTTGAGATGGATTATGATTTTCATAGTGGCCCTAGTACTCGTCCTTGATGGGAGAAGAGCACACCTAGATGGAGGTCTTTTTTATATGATCAAATAGATGGAGCACCACAAGACTATATATTCCTAGGGCCACAACATCCTTGCACAATTATATTATGATCTAGGGAAGTTTGCATACCATGAGGTTGAAAACATGGTACATTGTACGCTACTACAGGTTTGGTGCCTAGAGCATATCACATGCACTAGGAAAAAAGGGTTTCCATCTATATCAGCCCTAGGATATCTGCATGCATTTAGTTATCCATTGAGGTGTTCATGGCAGTATGGAGACTTACACTTTTGAAGAGTATAGTTTGACTGACTAGATTAGGAGGAGGTCCTTTAGAGACCATACTAGATGATACTTGATAGATAAGGAGGATGCAAAGGGATAGGTTTCTTCAAGGGAGACACGATTATGTAGTAATACCATTCTACTATGATCATGTGATGTGGCAGTTTGGTTAGATACAAGTACCACCAACACCACACCCCTTTTACAGGTGATTAGTGTGGAGTGCCGGAGGCTAGGAGATAATAGGTGACTGATAGTGGATGGTGTTAGATTCAGTGATTCAGAGGACTCAAATCTCAACATGCCCCCAACCTTTGACATTGATGACATCAATGCTACTGATGCATATGAGGAGTGGTGGGAAATAGCATGACCAACTCCTGTATTCCCTATGGATCAACCTATAGGCTTTGCAGGACTGCTTCTAGAGCAGAGGGATGAGGAGGATGATACAGGTGAGGCTACAAGGTTCAAGGCATCATATATATTTTTAGATGATATTGATGAGGATTACAATGAGGGAGAAGACCCTGATTATTAGGTAGGGGAGGAGGATGATGAGGAGGATGAGGATGAGGATGAGGAGCATCTTATGAGTGAGGGTAGTGATATGACAGATGAGGGTCCAATTTCCCATGAGTGGGGAGATCCATCTCCTACTTGTGTTACCAAATCATAGTTGGTAGCCACAACATGTGCCAACACAAATGAGCATGGAAAGGCTAGCACATCCTCCATGCATCCTATATAGGATGAGGTTGTCTTTACACAACCAACCAGGGATCTAGGTGGTGAAATTTTATTTATTGTTATGGTTTGTGCTTATGATTTTAATATATATATACATATATGTCATGATGCGTACTAATTATATTTATGATTTATATCTTGCAGGTGTTGGGAGAGATTTACATGATCTCTATTGATAGGTGGCCGTAGTCATAAATATCCTGGTACCGGGGAGAGTTGATACCAACAAGTTTTACAGACCATCTCTGACTCTGGAATGTCATAGGCAGGGACCATCAATTGCTCTATTAGAAATTCCAGCTGAGGTAGATTACTTCGAATGTCGAGGAGAGAGCCTATTGTAGCCATGGCATCTGCCACTTTGTTTTGTGCTCTTAGAACTTGTTCAAAAGTTACCATATGAAAGTATGTTTGGAAACTGTCAACCATCCATTTGTAGGGCATCAAATTCTCATATTTTGTGTCATAGTCATCATTAACCTGGTTGATGATGAGCTGAGAATCCCCATAGACATGTAGTGCTCTGATTTTCCATTTTATTGCCATTATTAGTCCTATAACTAGTGCCTCGTATTCTGCCACATTGTTTGTGCATGGGAAGGAAATGTAGAAATACTTAGGAATGGAGTCTCCTTGAGGGGTGATGAACAAGATTCTTTCCCCCGAGCCATTATTTGTGTGTGATCCATCAAAGTAGAGTCACCAAGGTGCATTAGGTTCCATATGGAATATCGAATCATCTGGAAAATCTTCCACTAACGGGTGATCACTTTGCAAAGGTCCGTCCTTGAGCTGGTCCGCTATGACTTGTCCTTTTATTGCCTTTCTTTCTACATATTCAATGTCATATTCACTCAGAATCATGACCCATTTTTCCAAATGTCCTGTTAATGCTGCTCGACTTAACAAATATTTGAGGGGGTCAATCTTTGCTACTAGTTGTGTCTAATGGCTTAACATATAATGTATTAGCTTCTATGTTGCAAAGACCACGACTAGACAAGCTTGTTCAATTGGTGTGTAGTTTAGTTCATACCCGACCAATGTCCGACTGATATAATATATAGCTCTTTTTTTTCTTCTTCTTGGTCATTCTGTGCTAGTAATGGCCCCAATGCTGAATTAGTTGCTGAGATGTATAGGATCAATGGCTTTCCGTGAATGGGAGGCATGAGGACTGGTGCTGACAATAGGTAATCTTTGATTTGTTGAAAGGATTCTTGACATTTATCTGTCCACACAAAGGGGATACCCTTGTGCAACATATATTGGAATGGGTGACACTTGTCAGCCAATTGGGCTATGAAGCACCGAATAGATTGTACCCTACCTTGTAGAGTTCTGAGTTCACTGATTCCTCTGGGTGGAGGCATGCCTATGATGGCTTTGAATTTTGCTGGATCAACCTCAATGCCTCTTTGAGAAACTATGTATCCCAATATTTTTCCCAATGTGACACCGAAGACACATTTCTTAGGATTTAGTCAGACTTTGCATTCTTCTAGTCTCTTGAAAATTGTGTCTAAAACCCTAAGATGATCTTTCCTGGTTACTAATTTGGCCAATAGGTCATCTACATAATCTTCCATTATTTTATGCATCATGTCATGGAAGATTGTGGTCATATCCCTTTGATATGTGGTGCCTACATTTTTGAGACTGAATGGCATGACATTCCAACAATATGTACCCCATGGGCAAGTAAATGCTATTTTGTGCTGGTCTTTAGGGGCAATGCGAATCTGATTATAGCTGGAGAAACCATCCATGAGGGACAACATCTCATATCCTACTGTGAGGTCAACTATAATAACAATAGTCGGTAAAGGAAAGTCATCTTTTGGGCATGCTTTATTTAGGTCTCTAAAATTTGTACAGACACATATTAGCCCATTTGGCTTTGTCACTGGCACTAGGTTAGATATCCATTCAGCATAGTCCATAGACCATATGAATCCAACATATAGAAGTTTCTTCAACTCAGCCTTGACCAATAGAGCGACTTGAGGGTGCATTTTGCATAACTTCTACTTGACTAGTTTGGCATTAGGTAATAGTGGTAGATGGTGCAAAACCAGTTCTGGGTCTAATCCTAGCATGTCAACATAGGACCATGCGAAGTTGATTTTATGTTTTGCAAAGAATTTATGAAATTCCTATCTCTCTTCTTCAGTCAAGGATGCATCAAAGAGAACCATCTTGGGATCTTCTGCAGTTGCTATGTTGTCTTCTATTGTGTCTTTGATAAGCATAGCTAATTTCTCTTGTTGTACGGGAAGAAAGTCCAGTCCTCCATCTTTGGGCACCTCAGAGAGGTTTTCACCCACAAATACGTTCTTTGTTTTTACTTTTTTGTTGTAAGAAGGTGCCTTTCGGTTTTCACCTAAAGATGTTTCATTTTTATCTTGTTTTTATTTCTAATTTTGCGACTGGAGGACTGAGCAGTCTCACTGAAGTATGCCGTGCAATCTAAATCAATGGCGAATCCTGACTTATGATCACCACTAGGTATTCCCTCACGTAATCCCATAAATTCTGTAATTGCATCATCATTTTGAAATGTATCTAGCACTGGCGGGCCTTGTTGGTCCCAATCGACTAGCTGAGGATAAATTAAGGAAATGCCATCGTCAGTGTTGGTGAATTGAGGGGAGGATGCATAAAGCATGAAGATGGGTTCAATGATGTTGTAGATGAGATTATCATCGTCCAACTACACATTGGACTCTATCCAATATTCCCCTTCACTAGTCTCATATTCGTTGGCAAAATAAAGGTTGAAGGACTTAGAGTCCTAGTTGTTAGTGTCATCTGGTACTTCAGATGGATTGGATTGAAGGGATTCAGATGGTGGGTCTTGTATGTCATGGGGAGTAGTAATGGGACTTTGACTATTTGGTGCCTGATCAATTTTAAATGTTTTCCAAAATCTTTGTTTAGAGATTACTTCCCCTGTTTCGACAAACAAATCATCGAGGCAAAAATCACTTAAGGATCGCTCTAAGCCAAATTCCCACTCTTGGCAGTCAATTTCGGTGAGGGTTTCCCTAGTGGTCTCAGCACTTTCCAAAACATGTACTCGCTTACTTGAAAGTCCAATAGTATGTCGATCGTCATTGTCGGGCGATCCAAACCCTAATCCAAGATACTTTGTTATTTGGAAAGGTTCTATGGGCTCTCTTCATCCAACTTTATTTCTGCCTAGGCCACTAGTACCATCATAGCCCTTAGCCTTCATTATGTCATAACCCTTTCCATATTTTTGAACTGGTAATGGGGGTAGTGTGATAGTATCCTTATAGAGCCATCCTATGATGTTAGCAAGGTCCTCATTACTCATGTCTCCCCATTTGATGAAAACTATTTTTGGTGGAACTTTAAAAATTACTTTAGGTTCCATTCTGAAACATGGCCGACCATAGACCTTTGGAGACTTGGGTATTGTTGTTATGTTGTATGCTATATGTAGTTTGATCTCTCCGCAGTCGAGGTCCTGGATTTTGACAGTGGATTCAGCCGTAGGGTTTGTGGAAGGTGGTGGTGTGGTGTAAGATGTGGATGGAGCAGATGTGGAAGATGATGTGAGTGTGGATGGGTCAATGTATTTGGATGATGAGGAGCCAGGTGCTTCTCGATTAATAGGCACTCGATTTTCAAAAATACCCCTTAGGTTGGTACAATATTGGAAAGGGTCGGGGTCTCCATATATGGTTATTTCCATGCCGTCAAATGGAAACTTTAGGCATTGGTTATATGTGGACAAAATGACTTTTAAGGCATGAATCCATGGACGATCGAGCAAGATGTTATATGGTAATTCCAAATCCAAGACCTAGCAGGTTGTGTCCACAATGACTGGTCCCACTTTGATAGGGAGAGAGATAATGCCACATGAAGAGAATTCTTTGTCATCATATGCTTTGATCACTATACTCTTTGTCGGGTCCACACATGCATCAAAGAATCCTAGAGTCTTAACCAATTTGAGGGAGCATATGTTCAATCTTGCTCTGCCATCTACTAAAACCTGTCTAACTTTGTGCTTGTGGAAAAAAGTTTCTATGTGCAATGCATTGTTGTGGTTGGTCTTAGGTGATGAGTAGTCTTGATCCGAGAAGGTGATATGGTGAGGCATAGTGAGGTATCCCACCATGGTCTCAAACTGATTGACATCAATGTCCTTGGGGACTGACGACTCTTGCAGGGTTTTATCTTGTATATCCTTGTGCGCAGGAGAGATACGAAGTAGCTCAAGTATAGAGATTTGCGCGGGAGTCTTGCCCAGTTGGTTGATAAGGTTGAACTGACTTTTTGGTTGCCACTGCTTTGTGGTGGGGACATGTTTTGGCTATTTAGCAGATGGGCTAGGTATGGTGATTTTGGGTTGTCTAGCGGGAGGTGGGCCAGCTATGGTGACCTTGCCACTACGAGTAGTAGCATTACATTGGGGTGCTCTCTTGACCGTAATGGTATTGATGTATTCGTCATCAGTTCAAACATTATTTATAATAGGTCCACCATAATAGTCGTACTTGGCTTGGGTGAAGTTAACTTGATTATTATTCATCTGTGGACCTGAAGTGTAAGCATTATGAGAACCATGGTCCTGTAGTGGATTCTTATTGATAGTATGATCTGAATTGGAGGAAAATTGTGATCCACCTACTTCAATGATATGACTTTCGATAAGATCTTGTACTAGGTTTTTGAGTTGTCGACAGTTAGAGGTTTTATGTCCTTTTTCCAGATGGTACTCGCAAAATGCATTATCGTTCCACCATACTGGTTTGAATTGTCCTGGGTCATATGGTTTTGGTTCTTAAAGTGTGATGACCCCATTCTAGAGGCATTTCTTGAGGACTTCTTCAATGGGTTCACCCAAAGAAGTGTATGTGCAACCCCTAGGAAATTGTCTCATCTGATGGTATTGTCCTTGATTATTTTGGCTGCTTTGGTTGTTTGAAGGGACATTGGTAGTAGGTGTCAATGTCGTTGTTGGTTTGCTTTGCTGTAGAACCCCTTTTAGGGCCAGTACAGGACCCACAATGTTTGCAGTCTTGGCATTAACAACACCGTCATTTGTAATGTGTTTATTTTTGACCCAATATTTATTCTTGTCGGTGGGAGGATTTGCGTTTGCATTTTTGGGACTGTACCTTAGTTCTCCCTTTGAGATAAGGGATTTCTCAATCTGGACCCCTTTTTCGACTAGGTCCGTGAAGATTGTGCAGCAATGCACTTGCAATGCATATTTTAGGGCACCCATAAGTGTTTGAATGAACATGTTAACCTTTTCCCTTTTAGGTATGTCGATGTGACATCAACTAGCTAGACTTCTCCATTTTTGAAAGAATGGGATGAATGTCTCACCAACATCCTCCTATGTGAGATTGCACAAGCTAGTGATAGAGGTATCCATGTCAATGTTGTACGCATAATTTTTTATGAATTTTTGCTTAAGCTCATCCCATGTTTGGATATCCTTTTGAGTGGAAAACCATTCGAGGGCAGGACCCGCTAGACTTTTTGAAAAAAGTCTCATCAAGTATGTTTGTTCATAGGTGACGTCCATACAATTGGTTGCAAATTTTTTCATAGGTGACCCATCATTTTTGCTTGTAAGGCCTCTATTATAGGGTTGTTTGTGGTCGCATACATTGTACCATAGGTCCCCATTTGTTGTGTGTGAATATTGGTGTATTGTGGCAATATGGATTGTTGTGACATGTATGATGTGTTCGGATTGGCATGTTGTTGGTACTGAAAGTTAGGGTTGGGGGTATGTTGGTGAGTATGAATGTGGGATGAGTAAGTTGGGATGTGTCCCCCATCTAGTTGTGTTGTTATTTGGGGAATATGGTGAGTATGAACATTATGATGTACTAATGATGCCATGGGTTGGGTTATTTGGCCACCTTGTGCAAATTGTTGGGTTTGTGCAAGGGGAATGTTTGTATTTGGTCCTTGGGAGGCAATGACATTTGACTGTGTTGGCGTGTTAACATTTTGTTGTTGTCTTTGGATAAAGATACATCTTTTGCCTCCTCCCAAAGGATTTTGTGATGTACCAATGAGTGGATACATCGAAGGTGTGCTCATGGTAAGATGTAGCTGTCAAGGGGTGATTGTTGTGACTTGATGATGCCCCTGTTGCATTTACCGTATTGGTAAAAAGAGGATTGGAGTGACTTTCCCACATTGCCGTGGAGCTAAAGGTGGTTCCAGCTGATTGTGACAGTGTTGTGGATATTGTGGGCACTATGGCAGATTGTGATCCTCCAATGGATGTAGTGTTTATTGTATTGGAGGTGTTTGGGATGTTGGAGGTAGCATGCACAGTCGTTGTAGTGTCAAAGAAAGTATTGCTCATAGTGTTTGGAGGTTGACCACTATGCGACATGTTATGCATGTTGTTGTCATTGGGGTCAGGAGATGTTGATCTCAACGTGTTGATGTTGAATCCATGTGGTAACTTAGCTCCTTGACTTAAGAGTATGGCTAAGTATCTGTCTCTGTTGTATAGGACCATTTGTTCGATGAATTGAGAGGCCTCTGGATCTTGTGCCGCTACCTCTAGTTTTTCCTCAAGTATTTGACCATATTCATCCTTATGTAAGAATGGTTTGAATGGATTGTTTGATGAGGATGGTATTGTCATGAAAGGTTGATTGTTTGTATTGCCAAATGGATTGTCGAAAGTCCAATTTGGGTCATACGTGGAATTGTTGATGGTGGAAGTGGGGTCTTGTTGAAAGTTTTTCATTTGTTGTTGCTTTTTTTGGAGTCTAGTTTCCACCATAAAATGATATTTCTCAAAATGAAAATGACAACTAAATGCAAGGATGACACTATGCAAGGTCTAAGTTCGAAATGACGACTAGGATGAATAATACTTTTGGATTTTTGGGAGTAAAATATGCAATGTCTAAACTTATAATGCAATTTAAGACAAGGGTACCTAAGCACTTCTAAGCTCAATCTTTGTTTTCAATTTCGGTTACTAAAGGACTTTGTTGAAAAGGAGAAGATGACAAGGTCTAAATGACTAGTGAGTTTTCATAACTAGATTGTTGAGTTGGAAAATCTCACAAAAGGGAAAATGACTGAAAAAGGGATTGATAACTTAGTCCAAGAGAACCTAGTTTTGAAAGCAATGACATTGCAAATTGTGCTGAGATTTGCCTAATCCAAAGTATGCGAGATGTAAAACCTATGGTCAAGCTAATGCCTAAATGTATGCCACTAAAGTTTGGAAGCTGAAGCCTATGATCAAGATTTCGACTAATGGTTGAGAGTTTGAGCAATTTCAAAATTGGTTTTTGATAGAATCCTTTTGGACATAGTGTTTGACAAATGATTGACAAGGTGTAGACTTCAGATTTGTCTTTGTATGAAGTTGTATGAAGTTTTACTTGTGACAGGCGAATGCATCGTTTGAGGCCGTGAATGCTTCACGATTTTGCAAATGCATTTCAGTTTGAATGAATGCGGCTCATGGACTGACAAATGTGACTCAGTTTGGTAGATGCGACTCTATAAGTTTCAGATGCATTGCAACATAGACAGATGCAGTGTTTAAAATGTCAAATGCGGTTTATTAGATTGATTGCATCTCAGAAATGCGAATGCGGTTCAACAGATGCGACACAATTTGTGAAAATTGAGTTTCTTGTCATTTTGATGGAAAATTTGATCTATCTAATGGTGAATGTTTTGTTCAAAAATGTAAAATCCAGAAAGCACTTGACAAGCACAATGTTTTGAATGTAAGAAAGCACACATAAGACAAGTACAATCCTAAAAGGCCAGTAGGCCAAGGGTTTGTATACTTGATACAACCCACCTTTATACCCCAGATTGGTGATAGACACCTTTCCTTCTTGAGAGCAAATAGCTTAGAATTTTGGTGGCATTGGCTTCCCTCCACAGCTCATTAATGTCATTTGAGTGCACCAAATATAGATTCTTTGGGTAATGACTTCCCAAGAATTGCTATCTCTACTCAAGGGGATCAGTAGTGAGTGTCTCCGGGCATGATACTATACCCTACACTATATCAAGCAACAGCCAAAGAACGGTTGGACACTAAGAAAAAAGTTTTTAATACGAGAATTATGTTCGTAGGGCATGATCCATGCAGTGAGAGTCCCCTTTCAGATCCATCTCATCGGAACCACACGTGTGATTCTTGGGCTTTCCCCAAGAATCCACTTTTATATGCCAGCTGGAAGTCCCTCAGTGTTAGGGTGCTACCGGTCTGAGTCGTCTTGGGGTGAGTACTTTTTACCACCAGAACAGGCCCAAGTTCTAGAGTTAGTAGCCATTTCTCTTACACCCAGGATCCCTCGAAAGCTCAAGGGGAGAGGATACTTCGATTACTAATTCATGAGGGTAATAACATATAAAAATGGGTCTAGTTTTTTGATCACCGAGTTTTCAAAAGGTGAGAGCATACTCACCTACCATTTTGTAAACACAATCATGCAAATTAGAAGACATTGTTCTTTTTAATTGCACTAAAAGTAAGTGTGTAATAATCTAAAAAATATAGGCACAATGTTTTAGTGTTTATTCTTTGAAATTTAGACCTGCAAGACCACACGTTAGGAGTTTGAATTTTTTCCTTTGACCCATGAAAACTAACCGCCAAATGCTGCAAATGAAAGTTTGTACCACAAAAACCTAACTAAGCAGAATGCAAAAGAACCAAAATAAAAAGAACAAAGAAAACATCAAAAAACCTAAATGCAAATAAACAGAAAATGTTACTGTAGATAAGATAAAAATCAGCAAATTTAGTGTTTAATGAAAACAATAATCTAATTAGATCCTATCAACCACAATAGAGTACAAACTAGCATGAAAATTAAAACAAGAAAGCAAAGCAAACCTATTTCTAGGCCAGACTTGATTTATCTCCATTGCTCTTCTCCACCTGCATGAGAATACGAGATTTTGAAGGGTTGACAATGGAGGAATGTTGAGTGCTCATTCCTGCAGCATAACAACTTGACAATGACAATGACAAATAGAGAGAATGATAGATAGAGACAAAAGACTGATTTTGACAGAGTCTGGATGCTAGATGAATCAACCCCCTCAATGGATTGCGAGAGGCCATATTTATAGAGACGTGACGTTGACGAAGATAAGATTTGACAAGATTCGACAATGATTTGATTTTTGAAAAAAGAGGAAATACAACGAGATGAGATAAGATGTCAAAAAAGATAGAAAGATTTCATTTCCTGTTTTAAAGGAAATAAATCTTGAAAAAGATGAGAAGGATAATTGATGAATTATCTAATTAAATAAATTAATTAGATGCACACGAGTTTAGTTTTGGAAAGAAAGCGAGAAGATCTTTTTAGGATTTTATTAATTAAATAAATTTTGAATTTATTTAATTAACGTTGAATTTATGATTTCATTAATTAAATAACATAAATTATTTAATTAACATTAGAAGAATGAATAGAAATGATTTAATTAATTAAATAATATAAATTATTTAATTAACATTAGCGAAATGGATGGATTATGATTATGAATTTAATTAAATAAATAAAATTTATTTAATTAAATAGATGATGACATGGGTACCTAGGGCAGAGCGTGCTACAATATGCCTAAATGATGTAATGCCGAGATAGGTGTTGCAAGAGGACAATTTTGGGTGTCTACAGTTTGCCCCTCTTTGAGATGATGTTCGAGATGATTAGATTTGTGTCGAGTAACATCATTTCAAAGAAACTAAGGTATGGATAGAGGAAAATGTATAATGATATCAGAATATGATGATGCCCCCTCGAGAGGATAGGCGGGTTGAACAAACACGGGTAGGCTCTCGAAATGAAAGGGATGGGTCAAGAACTAAAGATGAAGGAATGGATGATATGTTATGCTGCAATGAAAGATGAGAAACCATGATGTTTGATATAGCACTAGACGTTATGCACCAAGATATAAGGACCAAGGTGACAATGTGTCTCGTGCCCTAGCGTAATACAACCTTGTCTAGACGTATGAGGAAAGAGGCTTAAAGCATTAAAGTCCTAATGCACAAAAGGTATTATGTGACCTTAGATGCAAAGGATAATGCAAAAAGATATTCCAACACACACAAGATATGAATATTAGCTAGAATGATATGGATTTGATACAAATGCAAGATAAAATGATAACACACACAAGCAAGCAAGCAAGCATGAACAAATGATACAAAAACAAACAAGGTATTGCCCCTATCAAGTTGTAAACCATTTATTGATTGACTGATTTTGATTGATGATGATAACTAATGATGATAGTGTTGTCATTGTGGGGAAAGACATATCCCTAGATCAACACAAGGATGACTGACAATTGATAGATTGACTTTGACTGATTGGGTTTACAACAAGATTAGGATTAAGACCAAAGGATGTGATTGGATAATTTGACAAGATTGATCGACTTGATTGGTATGGATTAAGGATTGACTTGCATTTGAATTATTGCTTGAATTTTTGTTGGCTATTTGATTTTTTTGTATTTTTGGGGATATGTTGATTTTTTTGTATTTTGAAATGCTTTGATTTTTTTGGACTTTTGGAATGTTTTTATTTTTTTGGACTTTTGGAATGTTTTGATTTTTTGGACTTTGGAATGTTTTGATTTTTGTATTTGAAATGTTTTGATTTTTTGGACTTTGAAATGTTTTGATTTTTGGACTTTTGGAATGTTTTGATTTTTGGACTTTGGAATGTTTTGATTTTGATTTTGATTTTGAATTTTGACATGTTTTGACTATTTTGGACTTTTGACATGTTTTGATTTTTTTGGACTTTTGGAATGTTTTGATTTTTTTGGACTTTTGGAATGTTTTGATTTTTATTTTTTTTTGAATTTTGACATGTTTTGACTATTTTGGACTTTTGACATGTTTTGAGGTGCCAAAGGATGAAAAATTTGAATAGCCTTTGTGCTAGATACCAATGACAAGGGGAAAACCAAGTCTAGGTGTAAGGGTGGGTGATGGGATAAGGGATAAAAGGCTCATGATAGATGGATGGATGGTATTGATGTATGCATCATAAGACAGCAAGGCTGTGATCTCCAAAGACTATGTCGCATAGGAATAACATGCCCTATTTTAGGTACAAGACTTAGGATTTTTCTGGACAAAATTTATGACAATAGGATAATGACATGATTGGTTTAGATAAATGAGGTATGTCAAGAGATACTCAAAGCATGTTTCAACCTTTGCCCCTATATCTTCATCAAGATCAGAAGAAGAAGGGTGGATGAATGGACTCGATATGATAGGTATGTATGATGGCCAAAGATGGTAGGTAGGATGGAAATGATATGACAAGAATGATAGGTTGGATAGATAAGACATTGTGCCCCCAAGTGTAAGTGACATAGAAGATCAACCTACGCATGATGCCTGTTTGCCAGGTTTTCATCATGGTACTTATCCAAGGCGCCTGTTTACCAGGTTTTCACCGTTGGACGAAGGGATTTCTCTTTACTCTTTTTGTTTTATTCTTTCTTTTATTATTTTTGACTTTTTGACTTTTTGACTTTTGGATAGGAGGGACTTAAGTGTCTAGTTGCATGAAAGGTGATAGTCCCACTAGGGATGGATGTCATTGCATGGACCATGTCAAATGTCATGATGCTCATAGATGTTGGTAAGGGATGACATGAAAGGGAGATGGAGTAGGTAGATGATGGATTATGATGTGGATGATGGATTATGATGTGGATTATGGAGGACAATAATGGATTATGATGTAGATTATGTCGGGAAGATGATAGGGATTATATGGGACTTATGCCAAAGATGAATAGGGAGGCTTAGCCAAAAGCATGGGCCATAGGAAGATGATGGTGGAGATATGTAGGGTAATGCGTGAAGGGTGGGGAGATGGAGGTATGTGGATTTGTTTTGAGATGGAAGGGAACCATGACCAATGGTTGCACACACTGTGATAAACAATGAAGCTTTTGATGTGGATGAGGTGTAGGAAGCAATGGAGATGTTTGCTTAGGAGATGGTGGATGAAGTTCCTTAGGTACCCACATAGACTTGATATTTGTATAATTTTTGTTTGGCTTGTAGGATGGAATATGATATTTTTGAATGGAAAGTGCATTTTGGATGGGAGGGGATGGTTGGGATTTTTGTGATGTAGATGCCTCGGTTGACTTGATTTCTTTTTCCTTAGGTACCCAAACCATTTTAGTGTTGGCCTTTACTTTTGGAGGTATGGGCTTATATAGCCTTTGAGATGTACTTGGCTTTGACTTTTTGAAATTGTATGCTAAGGCATTAGGACCATTAGAATTTTTGACTTTATGTGTAGAGGCATCCAAATTTTTATTTTGGAATCCCTTAGGTTTGGTGGAATGAGTGGAAGCTTTATGTTTAGACAATGTGTGCATTGATTGGTCATGATTAAGATGTTTAGAGGATTTATGGATAAATGGATATGAGGATTGAATGGTAGGGATATTAGGTGTTGGGAGTAATGGTGGTAAAGTTGATGGAGAGACATTAGAAGTTGGAAGCAATGGTGGTAGAGTGGATGGAGGGAAGTGTATGGTCACATGCTTTTGACATTTGTAGGATGACGGTGGTGGAATGGAAACATATGTTTTAGGCGTATGATAGGATTTATTATGGAAAGTGGACTTAGGATGTATGGAGGAAATACCAAAATATTGAGATTGGTGTCCTTGACGTGTATGTCCAAGGCCATAAGAGCATGCAGGGATTTTGACATGGATGGGCTCCAAAATATCTTGTTCATGAAGGCCTAAACCTTTACCTTGGTGGTTCATATTTTGAAGTGTGCAATGGACAATGGGACTAGGTGTAGGTGAAACACTAGACATGAGTTCCTTATTGGATGGAGAAGATAATGGTTGTTGTTGTTCGAAGGAGGAACATTCATGAATGAGGGTAGAAAGACCAATAGGATATGATGGAGGACTTGTAATGGGGTCGATAGTGGGTGATATGGGATCATTGGGATCTTGATTAGCATTGTGTTCACTTAGATCCACGGTATTTGTTTGATCCTCTATGTGTGCTTGGGAGGCACTTGTCTCATCAAGGGAAGTGAATGTTGATGGATCATGGATAGGACTAGGTGGAGGTGAATTTGGAATATCTTTCTCATGGATGGGTATAGGATCAAGTTTCTCATGGATAGGATCTCCATCATTATGGATATTGTCTTGATCATAAAAATGATATGGATTATGGATGGGTTGGATGAAAATGATTTGATCTTGATTAGGATTAGGGCTTGATGTTTCCGCATGCTTGGGAGTAGACTCTTGAAATAACTCTTGTGTTGCTTGAATGGAATTGCAAGGGGATGAATCTTGGAGAGACTTGACATGTTCTTGATGGTCAACAACATAGGAGCATGAAAGAGGGTGACTTGGACTTATGAAGGGAGACTCTTGAAGTGGCTCAAGGGGTTGCAGATGACATGGTTGACTTGAAGGACTTGGCATGATGTTTGAGGACTCTTTGGTATGTTCAAGTATATGTGTTGAATGAAATGGAGACAATTGATTCCTTGCTTGTAGCCCTTGGGTCACATCTTTTGTAGGTGGATTGGTGGATTTATGTAATGCCATCAATTTTTGTTTTAAATATCTAAATGTAGGGCATTGATTTGATGGAGGATTAGATGATGGTGGGGGTAATGAAGATTTTGATTGGTTAGAAGGTAAAGAGGCTAATGAATTAGGAATCAGACATGATGGCTTATGGATAGGCATTTGATTGGATGGTGGTAAGGGTGCATGGACTAGATTGGTGTTCCCCTTGTCAAAGGTGTCATTGAGACTTAAAGGCTCTTGATGTTGTTGCCAAGGTGGACTTGGGATCCTATATTCTTGTTGTGATATGGGTGGACATGTTGATGTGGCATTTTCATGATAGGTAAATGTGTTAGGTTGGAATGATGATGAAGGTGACACATAGGATTGTGGTTGAATGTGTTGAGGTTGGAATGATTGTTGGACTGGTGATAAGATTTGTTGTTGTGATGATGATTGAGGGGTTGTATAGGATAATGATTGTTGAAAGGTTGATTAATGTGGATAAGGGTTGAAATTAGAAGAGTTGTGATAGGTTGATGAAGGGGAAACTTGATATGTGGATGGATGAGGTTGATATGATGATATAGGTGACACATAGGATTGATGTGAAATTTGTTGATGTAGTGATTGGACTAGATAATGTGCTTGTTGGACTTGACCATTGGCCATGAGGTATTGGATTTGTGCTATGAATTGTTGCATTTGAGGTGATTGGTTTTTTTGAAGTTGTTGGATCATGTCATGGACTCTTTGAATGATTTGTTGTTTTAAAGGTGATTGGCTTGTTTGAGCTTCATGAAGCATGTGAATAAGCTCTAGTGCTATGTCTTCAAATGTTGTCATGGTGTAAAATGATGTTGATTGGATTGAAGAGATGATGATGTGGAATGACGAGATTGTATGATTTGGATGATGTGGCAAGTGTTTATTGGAAGTTTGACTTGGGTAATATCAAACAAAAGATCTCACATGTAAATGTATGAACACACACACCAAGCGCAATGATAAGTTTGTCTTCCAAGATTAAATGTTATGATTAAGCAAACAATTGAATACACAACAACAAGCCTTATGACTAGTCAAGTTGGGTATGGCCAATTAGGTCTCAATTGAGTTTTCACAAGGTTGACTAGGTATAATTTGGAAGCAAAATCTTGCCAATAAGCTAGGAGAAAGGGGTAACCCACCCGTCACCGTCACTTCCCAAAGGTATAAAGTTCTTTGGGGCTTAGCTCAAAGTGACAAGATTTCAACTCCCAAATGAGCGTGTCTTTGGATTCACACTCTATTGAGGTCGTCCCTTAGAGGGGTGTGTGCTCCAAGCAGGCCTCCTATGAAGGATATGACAAAAGCAAACCAAGTGAGGTGTTTTGGAGGACACACACACTTGATTCACACTCGCAAAGATTAATTTCCCTTAGAAATGAAATGTGTGTAAAACAGTTCAAGCACTTGTTCTTTTTAGATCCCAAATCAAATGTGTACAAAGACAGTGGTTAATTTTAGACCCAATTTTTGATATGTGATTGAAGAAAATATTCATTTTAAGGACCCCAAATCCAAATGTGTTTGCAAACAATGATTGATTTTATGCCCCCAAACTGAAATGTGTGACAAACACGATTAAGAGATTAAGGATGGAATGAGGGCACCTGGTTATTTTAGATTTCCAAGTTGATGTTGTGACCAATTCCAATGCTTTTCCAGCTCTGTGTGATTCACCAACAAGTCACCAAGACAAGAAAAAAAAACACAAACATGCAAACAAAAGTGATATTAGATCCCAAAACATGCAATTTGTTAATAAAAAAAATCTAAACTAGATTAAAAATTAGAATCTAAAATGCATTTTAAATCTAAAAGAAAAATTAAATTAAAAATGTAAATGTAAATCTAAAGTTAAATTTAAATATAAATCCCTAAACAAAATCTAAACCTAAAATTAAATTAAAAATTAAATCTAAATTAATTCTAAATCTAAAATGAAAAAGTAAATCTAAATCTAAATAAGTTATAAAATAAATCCACAATCTAATTTATATCTAAATTAAATTAGAAAAAGCTAAATTTGAACTAAATTAGAAAAATTAAAAATCTTAAATCTAGATTACGCCTAAATCTAAATTAATTTAAAATCTAAAGTAAATTTTAAAAACAACTAAATTGAAACTAAGTTAGAAAAAAGAAACTAGATTAGAAGATCTAAATTTACTTAAGCTAGATTAAAAGACCTAAATATAAATTCAAATCTAAAATTTTGAAGAAAAAAAAAGAAAAGAAAATCTAAATCAAATCTAAAAAAAGAAGGAAAGATCTAAGTCAATGCTAAATTATAGTTTTAAAGCTGAGCCTCAAAATCGGGTTAAATTATCAACGGCGTGCTTCAGACAACAACTCAAAACTCTTTCATGTCGCTCCTCTCATGAGAACAGAAATAAATGACATTCAAAATCTTGAAGACAATGCCTAAAAGCTGAAAGATTCAAATTTACAGTCTTAAACCTCATAGGGAGCCCGCGAATTGAGAAGTAGGCTTCTTTCTTAACAAAATAATCGCCAGTAACAACTTTTGGAGGCAGATTCGTATAGACCAACCATCAAAATGATGGGAAATGTAATAATAGATCTCTATCCAAAACAAAGTCTACGACCAGAATGACTTGATGTGGATGGCATAGCAAAGGCCGAGGTTGGACCATGGATGATGGATGCTAGCGGTAGCTAGAGTGTAGGCTAGAGTGATGACAATATAGGAAAGCCCTTAGGATAAGTTGTGATGTGACTGCATGATATGCTAGGAAAGAAACACGTGACTAGAGGATATATTCAGAATGGAATGTTCTTGAGAGTGGTGTTACTCATCCGATGAGGCAAGAGATTGAGTGACAAGAGTAATGAACAAGGTAAAGGAAAGATTAGAAAGTCTTTGTTTCCAATACCAAGATGTGACACTACAAGCGAGTATTCTCATAGCAATGGCGGTGGTGAAATGAAGGTTCACAGCAGGAATGAATGGCGGATGATGGAAAAATGAGCATGGGTATACACTTTAGATGGCCACGAATTTCCAAGGGTTGCACGCAATAGAAAGAAAGGTCATCACTCCCAATATTTAGGCAACACAGATAAAGCTCAAATGTGATAAACTCTAACCGATTTCTAATGCAGAGTAGAGAAATCAAAAACAAAGAGAGGAGCTATGAGTCAAATCCAATATGTAGCGAAGTCAAATCTGAATGCCTTGATTTAACCATTGAAAATGGGTAGTGACTAAGGCTTGCAAAAGGGCTAACAAATCTGCCAAATAGAGTCACATTTGCAGATGTGAAGGATATTAACCCGAATCAAGGTGACTTAGGATAAATACAAAATACAACCTTAATTCATATTGGAGGCAGCATGGATGTAAACATCAAAAATAGATAAACACTAATGAATGTGCAGAGGGGGGACGCTAAGCTAGATAATGGTGACACAGTATGGGCAGGGCACAATACTAGGTGCTTTGATTGCCCCAAGACTACTCGATGCTTTTTCGTTGAGGTAGGTTGACCGACATCCAAAAAGAAGGAGAGTATGATAGCTTATGCTTGCTGTAGCTACTCCAGAAAGACAAATATATGAATCTTGGACCAAACTATAGCCAAAGGGAAGAAACTAACTCGAATGGCAGCAGAAAGACAAAAGCAAGCAATGTAGGTAACCACGCTACAAAAAGTCTAAATGCAAATGTGGGAGCCAATGGTGATAGCTATGGCGTAGGAAATGGATATGACAATGGCCAGTGACCACAGTACTAGCAGATGAGAGTGATAAAAAACCCGACTATGACGACAATTGAAGGATGACACATACCTCTTATGATGAAATTCAAGACAACAAAGATGAATTTGTACCAGCGATTAAGAAAGCATCCACATTGCTGAATACAAAACCGATCTGTGGAGATCAAAATCTCCTTCCAAGTACGCTGCCAATGATGCCAAAGTCTGCAACAATTTACTCTCAAAACTTGACAAACGAAGGTTAGAAAATGCAAACTTTTAGAAGAAAAATCTGCAAAATGTATGATTAAATCAAAATACGTCGGGTTCACCAAATGTAGATAAGATAAAAATCAGCAGATTTAGTGTTTAATGAAAACAATAATCTAATTAGATCCTATCAAGCACAATAGAGTACAAACTAGCATGAAAATTAAAACAAGAAAGCAAAGCAAACCGATTTCTAGGCTAGACTTGATTTATCTCCACTGCTCTTCTCCACCTGCATGAGAATACGAGATTTTGAAGGGTTGACAATGGAGGAATGTTGAGTGCTCATTCCTGCAGCATAACGACTTGACAATGACAATGACAAATAGAGAGAATGATAGATAGAGACAAAAGACTGATTTTGATAGAGTCTGGATGCTAGATGAATCAACCCCCTCAATGGATTGTGAGAGGCCGTATTTATAGAGACGTGACGTTGACGAAGATAAGATTTGACAAGATTCGACAATGATTTGATTTTTGACAAAAGAGGAAATACAACGAGATGAGATAAGATGTCAAAAAAGATAGAAAGATTTCATTTCCTGTTTTAAAGGAAATAAATCTTGAAAAAGATGAGAAGGATAATTGATGAATTATCTAATTAAATAAATTAATTAGATGCACACAAGTTCAGTTTTGGAAAGATCTTTTTTAGGATTTTATTAATTAAATAAATTTTGGATTTATTTAATTAATGTTGAATTTATGATTTCATTAATTAAATAATATAAATTATTTAATTAACATTAGAAGAATGAATATAAATGATTTAATTAATTAAATAATATAAATTATTTAATTAACATTAGCGAAATGGATGGATTATGAATATGAATTTAATTAAATAAATAAAATTTATTTAATTAAATAGATGATGACATGGGTACCTAGGGCAGAGCGTGCTACAAGATGCCTAAATGATGTAATCTGAGACAGGTGTTGCAAGAGGACAATTTTGGGTGTCTACAGTTACCATTCAAATGCGTCACGACAGAGCGAATGCGTCACTCTATGTGTCAAATGTGGCTTAGGAATACAACTGCGGCTTTCTAGACTACGATTGCAGTATGACAAAGTGATTGTGGTGTTTGGGTGTGCGAATGTGTCGCGACACATCAAATGCATCACGATTTAAAAAAAACAATTGCGTCGCTCCGTAC
Source organism: Sequoia sempervirens (assembly GCA_007258455.2). Taxonomy (NCBI): domain Eukaryota; kingdom Viridiplantae; phylum Streptophyta; class Pinopsida; order Cupressales; family Cupressaceae; genus Sequoia; species Sequoia sempervirens. Next base: position 185,442,253 of record VDFB02000008.1, on the reverse strand, counting down.
TTGTACCTACAAAAATGATAGAAAACACACAAAACCATAAGGAAAAAATAAAAGGAACAAAGTTAGGTTTACCAATGTATCTAAAGGTTAATTTTAAGTTTAGTTCTATGAAATGAATTGAAAGCATAAACCCAAAGAAATAATGAAGTGCAAAGGAACAATAAACGAAAACACATAAAATAGAACAATCTCAGCCAATGTTTTCATTCTTCATGGCTGATCTCCATTACACCTTCTAACTTGCTGATTTGTGTTGCCCTCAGATCGAGCGTGCGAGCAATCCTTGATGAAGTCCTACACAAGCTTTGAAGGATTTTCTTCTAAAATGCCTATGCCTATGACAATATGATTAAAACTTCATGAAATATGACAATAATGCAACAATGTCTATGAAATATCTAAGTATGTCAGTGCGTAATCCAAAAATGAGAACAAAATAGCATTTTATAGAAAATGCCATTTTGAATGGACGGACGAGATTGACTTTTGACAGAGACCTAAAATCAGAGGCCTAGATTAAATTTGATAATCCCTAATTAGGGTTAGGGTAAAATCCTTAAGTGAGTGATCGAGATTTCATTTGAGAGAATCAAATCAGCGGTGGAGAATAAAGGAGATAATTAATTCGAAAATAAAGATTTTCAAAAATTAAGAAGATAAGAGTTGAACTGAAGATCAGATTTGAAAAATCAATAACCTGCCTGATTACTTGATTTTTGGAGGAAAGTTACCAATTTGAATTAAATTAATTCAAAATATGGATTTTGTGAAATAATAAATAATTGATTTTCAGATTATTTACCAAAATGGATTGTCAGTTAAGAATGTGATGACATTTTAAATAATTTAATTTATTTAAAATGAGAGGAATATTAATTTTGACAATTAAATAATTAGAGATAATTATTTAATTTAGCAGATATTATGAATAATTAAATAAATTAATCAATTCATTTAATTATGACAATTAGTGATCCATATTAAATAAATAAATAAAAATTATTTATTTAATAATCAGGAGGAAATGACTAAAGAAGGGTGATTAAATAAATTAAGAAATTTATTTAATTAAGGGAAGAATTAGACAATTAATGATGTATTTAATAAATAAATAAAATTTATTTATTTAATAATCATGAAGAATAAAAGGACATGAATTAATTAAATAATTATGAATTATTTAATCAATAGTCGAATGTGGACCAAGACATAATTAAATGTCATAATTATGTTAGGACAAAAGTGGTAAAAAATAGAGCTTGCAGGCCTAGGTCATTTTTAAGTGTCTACAGTGGTGAATAGGAGTTTGGGTAACTTGCTAAGATGCTTAGTAGGAGATAAGCCTAAGGGATGGGATTTGATTATACCACAAGCAAAATTTTCTTACAAAAATTTTGTCAATAGGAGCACTGGTAAATCACCATTCCAGATTGTATATGGGAGTAGTCCAAGAACTACTTCTGAACTGAGAAAGATGGATAAGGGGGAGAAGTGTAGTGCTGAGGTTGAAGATTTTCTGAGCACCTAAAGAATGTGCATGAAGAGGTGAAGAAACATATCAATAAGATGAACTCACAATATAAGGCTTAGGTAGATTAGAAAAGGAGGTATAAGGAGTTCCAGGTAGGAGATGAAGTCATGGTTCATTTGTGAAAGAAAAGGTTTCTAGATGGTACATACAAGTTAAATATGAAGAAGTTTCGACCATGCAAGATCCTGAAGAAGCATGATTTAGGAAATGCTTATGAGGTAGAGTTGCCTAGTGGAATAAACATTTCTCTTGTGTTCAAATTTTTTGATTTGATAGAGTATCATGAAGGTGATATAGAGGAGGGGTTGATAAATGAATAGTTGAAAATTCTAGCACCTACTTCAGAGAAGGAAGAGATAGAAGAAATCCTTGATAACCCTGTGGGTAGAAGCACGAGAAACATGCAATATGCATAGTACTTGGTGAAATGGAGAGGAAGGCCTATTGAAGATTCATCATGGTTGTCTGAGGCCAAGGTTAACTGTCTTAGTTTTTCTCTAACTCTTGAGAAGTGACAGGGTCACTTTTTAAATTACCCTGGGTGTCTAATGCAGGAGCATCTAGCGGTGTAGGGAAATCTTGCATCACCCAAAAAAAATGTTTTCTTTATTTTCTTTAGTTGTTTTGAGTCCCATGATGACACTTAAGGGGTATAAGACTATCAAGTGTAAAAAATAGCAAAAATTGAACACTTACTATTTTTAGCAAGTTGGCCTAAACGGGCTCGTATGGACATGAAAATTTACCCCAAGGAGCAGAGGTAAAAAAAATTTCCGATCACGAAAGAATCACCTCAATACCCTACATGGTTTGGGAGAAATTAAAGTTTATGGCCTAGGAAATTTCTCCAATGTAGCTTCAAATTCAGATATAAAACTTTGGGGGCCCCAAAACAACTCAAAAAGTGGCCGAACCAACCTACAGTCAATTGATGCATTGTAGAGCTCGTCGAGAGCTTTCCAATGATATGCAATAATAGTAAATTGAACACCCGGATCAAAAGTTATGGCCCCATGAAGTTGGTCCTCTAAAAAGTGAATTTCATAAAAAATACTTCTTAGGCTAGAAATCAAATGGTGGGTCTTTTGGCACCAAAGCAAAAAGGGAAATTTGAACTTTCTAGAACATTCTAGAGCGGTTATTGGGGAAAATAAAAAGAGTTAAGTGGGGGTTGTAGAAGGTGGCCCTAATAGTGCAAATTGTGGCTATGAATAGTATATTTTCTTTTTAGAGTTGAATTTTGATGTAATAAAATCAAGCCCATGAGGCTGTAGCATGTAAGCTTTGAGTCTATAATTTCATTTTCCAGAAAATAATTGAAAGTGAGTTATTTTTGTATCTCGCATATTTTGTGTTGTTATCTATTGTTGTGATTTTTGTGGGTTTGGGCAATGTGACCCTCATCAAATTGAAAGGTATATGAAGGAAAATTATCCCACCAAATTTTGGTGAAACAATGATAGGAGATGGAGGATGCATGGTTCACTGATACAAAAAGTACTTTGAGATCAAGAACTATTTTGAGACAACTAAGGTAATTTGGGGAGCTTATCAATTATCTGGTGAATCATCCACTTGGTGGATGAATAAGAAGACTGAATTGGGATTAAGTTAATTGAGTTTGATTTGGGATCAATTTACATGGTTATTTTCAAACAAAGGTGGTTACATTAGTTGTACTTTGATAATAAATTAATTGATTTCCAAAATATGTGTCAGGGAGAAATGTTAGTGACAAAATATTGGGAGAAGTTCACCAGACTACTGAAGTATGTACCAGAATATTAGTATTATGAGTGATTTAAAATAAATAAATTCATAAAAATTGGAGGTGAAGAAGATGTTCATGGACCAACCACCATGGACTAGGTTTTTTAAAAAGGAAATAAAACAAGAATAAGAACTAAAGTCCATATGGATATATCAAGATAAGACTAGGAAGAAGTTTGGATGGTCCAAATCAATTCCATCCTTCAAGAAGAATAATTATAATCAAGACTCCATGATGGAGTCACTAAATTTTTTGACATTTTGAGGTCCCTTTGTACTCGGTAATGGCATGTCCCATGTTTCCCATAGGTAGGGTTTAGTGTTTTACCTCTGTAACCTTGTTTTCAAATGCTTTACTTTCAAACCTTGGGTGTTTAAATTTTAGGTTGACCTGTTCTTCCCAGTTGCTAGTTGTTTAAGTTATCATTTGAGCCATCGCGGTGCATTCCTTTACCGATCCCCTTTCCTAAGTTACTCAGTCACCTTTAATTGTGAAGTGTTTTAATTTTCCTAATGTTGGGCTTTAATATTTCACTCCTAAATGACTTAAGTCTAAGTCATCCGTCTTCAAGAATAAAAGTGTCGTCGACCTAATCATGGCCCCCTTTTATGACTAACTTTGTCATATGTGTAGGATTAAAGATCATCTAATCATGGTAATTAATCTGAGCCATTCCCTATTGGCTCGCAGGTCTCATGTGATGACTCTTTAATTGCTATGTGGTCTATGAGATGCTGATGCGTGTTTGATCACAGGTGTAGACCCAATCGTCACTTTTCATTCTGACGCGTAAGTTATATGATCAACAATGATTATTAAGAGGGAAGAGTTGATCACTACCGTTCCCCACCATCTTGCAGAGTTTAGATGCAAGCTTGTTAAAGGTTGCAAGGACTGCGAGAAGTTGCCATGTATGTCCTATGGCCACTAGCAGGTGGAGCCCAGAAATAAACAAAGAAGGATCCAGTTGGTGTATCTTTATTGGCCAATTGTTTGAGATGGAACAATGATGAAATTAAAATGTAATTGACTCAATCTAAGTCATACAAGGTGGCCATTTCAGTGGGAGATCAATGATGTATATTGAAAACTATGAGTACACCCATTGTAATTGTTCTGCTTCGCATGAGCGAGTAGCAATGGAAGAGATGAATTCTAAATCTACTTAATTTCCCTCAAAATGCATGTATGTGGTTAATTATTGCATAATTGAGATTCGAGGATGTGTTTGGAGCAATACAAAAATTTAAGGAAGCTACTTGCAAAGTTTAGTCCAACCAACATTAGGGTTTATTGCGATTGAAAGCTGTAAGTACAATAAACACAATTTTATGCTTTTTTCCAGCTTTCTGAACTAGGGTTGGCTTTCAATTTTCTTTCAATTTAATGTTTTTTATTGCTCTACTTTAATAGCTCAAAGTTAAGGTTAACTCCGTCTTTAAAAGGTCATAGCCCTATGAGACCTTTTAGAACTGGTATTCAGATTGAACCCTAGGTTTGAATTAGGGGGTTGGCAGTTGGATTTTTTCTCATCGAAACCTTGGTTTGCCTAAAATTCATTTCAATGTCCATGGCTCCCAAAGTACAAACTACTACCCCTGCAACCTAGCCTATATTACTTTCCTAGGATGTAATCAACTTGTTAACATCCTCTACAAATAAGAAACCTGAAGGAAAAATATTGTTCTATTGCCCTAGGGTCAGAGAGGGAGTGATGGATAAGTAGTTTTTCTTTAAGGATTCCAAGATTTCTTATACTGGATGGCAAATCTTCCATCATTGGTTTAGAAATAGGAACCTTAGGATTCCTCTCTGTAACCCTTGGAGGATAGATATGGGAAAATTAGTGGTTTCCAGTGTATATATGGATTTTGATTTACTAAAAGATATTGCCTCAAGGTATGACCTGGTCTCTAGGGTCGTCAAGACATTTGATGGGAAAGAAATGGTAAGGATAACCAGATAAGAAATTGAAGATGTTTTTTATTTGCATGAGTGGTGTAAGGATTTTGTTCCTCTTGATATGGATGTTATCATGAAGGAATATGAAAAAACCATGGTATTCATCAAAAAAAATTGTTTCCCTTGCATACTGCTAGCACTGGTATTGGGAAGAATAGAAAATAGATCAAAATGTTAGCAAAACAAGGACAAACAACTGAGAGGGGGGTGAATCAGTTGTCATAGAATATTTATAATTTTCAAACTGTACTTAACTTAATCTTAGATCTGATAAATGAATAATAAACCATAAGCAATTAACACATTAGAAACATAGAGAACAACAAGATTTTTTTACGTGGAAACCCTGTTAGGGGAAAAACCACGGTGGATGTTATTCCACAATATTATACCCAGTTAAAAGTATAATTAAAAATAATGGGAATGCACATGCATTCAGGCACACTACCTAGAGATCACTACTCAAATACAAGAGGGTTCACTACCCAACAATACACAGTAATTTGGATTAGATCCATAGGGTGTGAACTAAGAAAATAGCTTCTACACAAGCCTGATTACAGTTCTCGTTAAGCACATAAAACCTTCTTCTCACTCAATCTTCTTCTCACTCTACTTTGCAATCAAATGATTAGATCAATGTTTTCACACTTTCTCTTTTTCTAGATTTCCTTTTCTTTCACACACTAACTTAGCTCAAACTTCTTCTCTTATATATCTACAACATGAAATACATCAACAACTTAGTCGTCCATAAATATAAAGCATATTTACAATGTTGGAAAAAATTTACAAATAAATTTATAATGTAAATAAAACACCACTGGCCAATAATATGATGCGACCCAAAAAAATAACTTCGAGTGTGCCAAACATTCAAATTTTAATCTTTACAGACCAAAAAATGTTACAACCATCATGTCGGCCAAGAACATGAAAACCCGAACACACATGAGAAAAAGCTTTGACCACAAACACACCGATCAACACATATGTACAACAAAGATAGAGAATGATCTAGAAGCATCCATAAACAAAAAGAACTAACAGAGAAGATCCGCAAAAGCAAAAATTATCAGAATCACATAAATTTCAATTAGGAACATTGACAAAATACTGTTAGAACACAAATATTCATAGCACGATCAAATCTCCATGCAGACCTTTGAAACTTTCAATAGATGATCTAGATACTCACAACAATAAATCCTTTAGTCCACAACAATTGATCTTCAATTTATAGAAAAAAACACCTTCATGAACTTTATTGTTCCACTGGCAATGAGCAACTCTGTAACTCTTCCTTCAACAATTTTCTCAATAGCCTCGACATATACAACCTTCACTACAATAATTCTAGTAGTGTTGACATCAATGACAACCACATATCAACAAAACAACCACAACATCCAACCATCTCCCCCTTTGGCATTGATGGCAACACATGATGTGAAAAATACCATCAACACAACTACACTAACTCCCCCTTAGGTTCTAACTCTCTTCCTCAATTGCTCTTCTCCCCCTAAAATGATTTTTCACATTGTTCTTCTCTGCCTTTGATATCAATGGAAAAGTTAAGCATTACCTTCCCACATACAAGATCTGAACCACATATCTGCACATCTGACTACTCCCCCTAAGTAGCAACCACGAAAACATCAATCCAAATTAGATAATATCTATGAAGCACATAGATTGATGCAAGTAAATGCATCTCTAGTTCATATTAGGAGGGGTAATCACCCCTAGAATCCCTCTAAGATACTCAAAAGTATCTTTTAACAATGGCTTAGTGAAAATGTCTGCAACCTATTCTTTGGTAGACACATACTCCAGTATGACTTCTTTCTCATTCACTTTCTCCCTCAAGAAGTGAAACTTGATTGATATATTCTTAGTATTAGAGTGTAGCACTAGATTCCTCAAAATGTTTATTGCACTTGAATTGTCATAGTATATGGAAATAGGTTCTTCATATACTACTCTGATATATTTTAGCATTTGTTTGATCCACATTACTTGAGTACAGTTATTTGTAGCAGCAATATACTCTACCTCAGTAGTAGATAGAGAAATGGAATTCTTCTTTTTACTGAACCAAGACACCAAATTCTTCCCTAGGAAGAAGGCACCACCACTAGTACTCTTCCTTTCATCTACATCTCCTACCCAATCCGCATTAGTATATGCACTCAAAGAGAGATCATCATCCTTAGGATACCAAATTCCAAAATCAACTATTCCTTTCAGATATCTGAAGATTCTCTTTATAATAGTCACATGAGACTCTTTTGGATCGACCTGAAATCTAGCAACCATACATACAACATTCATAATGTCTAGTCTGGTCTGAGTTAAATAGAGAAATCCACCAATCATTGACCTATATCTTGTTTGATTTTCCTTAGGAGAATCATCATTCTATGTTAACTTTCATTTGGTCACCATGGGAGTACCAACAGGCTTTGAGTCTTCAATGCCAAACTTCTTCAGTAGTTTTTTCACATATTTGGATTGAGATATGAAAATACCATTGTCTAACTAAGTAACTTGTAATCTAGAAAGAACTTCATCTCTCCAATCATACTCATCTCAAATTCACTCTTCATTTCATCAACAAACTTCATACATATATTATCATCTAATCCAAAAATAATTTCATAAAAAAAGACCTCAATAATCAGCTCTTTGTCATGATCCAACTTGAAATACAAGTTGTTGTCAGCAGTACCTTTATTGAATCCAAGCTTTAGTAAGTATTTTTCTAGTCTAGGATACCAAGCTTTGGGGGCTTGCTTGAGTCCATATAGGGCTTTCTTCAATTAGAAAACCATGTCTTCCTTATCAGTCAGTTTAAATCCATCCAACTGTTCAACATATACTTCTTCTTCTAGCTCACCATTAAGAAAAAGTTGACTTTTCATCCATTTGATAGACTTTATAGTTCTTATATATAGCATAAGCAAGAAATAATCTAACAACTTCAATTCTGGCAATAGGGGAAAAGGTTTCTTCAAAATCAATACCTTCCATTTGTGAATACCCTTTACATACCAACCTTGTTTTATTCTGAACCACTTCACCTTGTTCATTCAGCTTATTCCGAAAGACCCTTTTAGTACCAATCACATTTTTATCTTTAGGTCTAGGAATAAGTATCCATGTATCATTCTTTTCAATTTGCATCAGTTCTTCTTTCATAACTTCTGTCAAGTGTTCATCATTGCAAGCTTCATTGACATATTTAGGCTTAATCTTGGATATTAGGCAGTATTCTTCTAGAATTTTTCTCCTAGTTTGTACACCTTTATTCTTGTCTCCTATAATTTTATTTTCAAAATGAATTAGCTTCACATACCTTGGAACTTTGGAACTCTCTCTAGCTTTTGGTTCTTCTATTCTTTCTTCTGCACTTGCACTTGTCTCTCCTTCGTGACTTGATTTACTAGAACATATGGAACAATTTGAAGTTGATTATGTGTCTAAGCATTCTTTGCTTTGTTTGTGTTGTCTTCCTAGTCATCTAAATCACATCCACAATATTTGGATGATCTATTAGAGTCCTCATCAACTTTGACATTTGCACTCTCAACCATTTTTCTCAGTCTTCTGTTATCGCACCGATTGGCCTTGCTTTTAGTAGAGTAACCTAGAAAGATTCCTTCATCGCTTCTTGCATAAAAAATTCCTATATCCTCATCTCTCTTGATATAACACTTGCTTCCAAAGATCTTGAAATATTTAACAATAGGATTATAACCAAACCATAGTTCAAAAGGAGCCTTACCAGAATTACCATTGACATTTACCCTGTTCAAAGTGTACACAACAGTGCTTACAGCTTCACTCCAATAAATGTGAGGCACATTTCCTTCTATCATCATTGTTCTAGCATAATCCAAATTTTTTTTGTTCTTTCTCTCTGCAACTCCATTTTGTTGAGGGGTTCGGGGAGCAAATAACCCTCTTCTGATTCCATGATCTTCACTAAAGGAATTGAACTCCCTGGAGGTGAACTCACCATCTTTGTCTAACCTTAAGCATTTTATTTTTAGGCCTTTCTCATTCTCTGCCATAGCTTTGAAACTTTTGAACTTCTCTAATGCTTCACATTTTTCTCTTAAGAAAGCAACCCGTATCATCCTAGGATAATCATCACTAAGCAACATAAAGTACCTTTCTCCATGATGAATTATGACTCTTGAGGGACCACATAGATCAATATGTACCAACTCGAGTAATACATTTGTATGATGTTGTTTGCTCCAAAAAGAAACTCTAGCCTATTTTCCCATTTGACATTCCTTGAAAATTGTGTTAGCAGGCTTTACTAGCTTAGGTAGATCTCTTACTGCTTGAGTGGAGCTTACTTTGACAATGTTATCAAAATTCACATGACACAACCTCCTATGCCATAACTAGCTTTCATCTACTTGAGATTTTAAACAACTTTCACTAGCAAAATTTAGGTGAAAAATATTACCTTTTGTCTTTTTACCTGAAGCAATTACTTTTCTAGATCTTCCAAGTATCTCGCATCTTGCATGTTTGAATTGAAGATCATAACCGTTGTCCACCATCTATCAAACACTCAACAAGTTGTGATTCAATACTTCAACATAAAGAACATAATCAATGTTATGCTTACCACCACGAAAAATAGATCCTATACCATGAATCACACCAGCATTGTTATCTCCAAATCTTACAACCCCACCGTCATACTTCTCAAGACTTACAAATTTTATTTTGTCACTAATCATATGATGTGAGAATTCACTGTCAATAACACACTCATCCTTTTCTTCAATTCAAGTTGTAAGAGCTTTCTCAACTTTAGTAGATTCAGTAGCCGGGCCATTTTCCTTGATACTAAGGAACACCCATTCATCTTCATTCCCATTATCTTTATCAGACTCATCATCAATCACTCCTTCAACATAGTAACATTTCTTTTGGAATCTAAATTTGTTAGGCTTAGATCTAGGAACTCTTTCAGGACACCTTGATGCAAAATGACCTATTTTACTACAAGAAAAAACATTTAATAGGAAACACTCCTTTATACTTACCTTGTCCTTTGCCTTCTTTCTTCACAATCAGTGCTTCCAATTCTTCTACCTCTCTTTCTTCATCTTCAAGTTGTTTCAATTCTTCATCATACTTGGATGACTTTCTAGAACACTCTCTTGGACCATATCTTTGCTTGTTTCTTCCAGATACAATAGCCTTGAATGCAAATTCAATCTTGGGAACAAATTCACCAAATTCACTCAACTCAAAGGAAACAAGTATTCCAATTATCTCTTGTCATATTCTTCAATGATCTGGTTTCTTCAATAGTATGATCCTTTTCTTTGTAAGAGGGAGGCAATGATCTAAGCACTTTAGCTACAATTTCTTCCTCTTCCAGGGTACCACCAACACATCTAATACCCATCACTATTTCATTTACTCTTTGTATAAAAGAAGAGATATTTTCATGCTTTCCTTTCAAACTCTATAGCTTAGCCATCTTCACATCTACATCTCCTTCATACAAAATTTCCAGTCGTGTCCAAATCTCATGAGCTATCTTCAGACCTATCACATTTTTCATCTCTGAATCTATTAGAGCGCTCAACAAAGCTTCCATAGCCCTGACATTATTCTCATCCTCTTTAATCTCATCAGCAGTGGAAGGACCATTTTGAGGAATAACATATGGATTCTTTGTAGTCTTCCAAAAGGGTTCTCCAATACACCTCAAATGACACTCCATCCTAGCTTTCCAAAATGAGTAGTTTGTTCCATCGAATCTAGGAATATCCTTCTTGTATGATGCCATCTTGGATCACCTCAAGCTTTTAAAATTCTTTTGAGGAACCTTGCTCTGATACCAATTGTTGGAAAAACAAGGACAAACAACTGAGAGGGGGGGTGAATTAGTTGTCACAAAATATTTAAAATTTTCAAACTTTAATTAACTTAATCTCATATTTGATGAATGAACAATAAACCATAATCAATTAACACATCAAAAACATAGAGAACACCAAGATTTTTTTATGTGGAAACCTTGTTAGGGGAGAAACCACTGTGGATGTTAGTCCACAATATTATACCCTATTAAAAGTATAATGAAAAATAATGGGAACACACATGCATTTAGGCACACTGCCTAGAGCTCATTGCTCAAATACAAGAGGGATCACTACCCAACAATACATAGTAATTTGGATTAGATCCACAGGGTGTGAACTAAGAAAATATCTTCTACACAAGCCTGATTACAATTCCAGTTAAGCACATAAAACCTTCTTCTCACTTCGCTCAATCTTCTTGTCACTGTACTCTGCAATCGAATGATTAGATCAATGTTTGTGCACTTTCTCTTTCTCTGGATTTCCTTTTCTCTCACACACTAACTTTGCTAAAATTTCTTCTCTTATATATCCGCAACATGAAATACATCAACAACTTAGTCGGCCATAAATATAAAGCATATTTACAATGTCGTCCCAAATTTACAAATAAATTTGCAATGCAAATCAAACATCGTCAGCCAATAATATGATGAGACCCAAAAAGATACCTTCGAGCATGCAAAACATTCAAATTTTAATCTTCATGGATCAACAACATGTTACAACCATCATGTCGGCCAAGAACATGAAAACCCGAACACACATGAGAAAAATCTTCAACCACGAACACACCGATTAATGTGAACATACAAAAAAGATAGAGAATGATCTAGAAGCATCCAAAAACAACAAGAACTAATAGAGAAGCATCCGCAGAAGAAGAAATTATTAGAATCACATGAATTTCAATCAGGAACATTGACAGAGACCACATAAACACTATCAGAACACAACTGTTCATAGCACAATCAAATCTTTACGTGGACCTCTAAAACTTCTGGTAGATGATCTAGATACTCACAACAATAAACCATTTAGTCCACAACAATTGATCTTAAATGTACAGAATAAAACACCTTCATGACCTTTACTTTTCCATTGGGAACCAACAACTCTGTAACTCTTCCTTAAATTTTTTTCTCAATATCCTTGACATATACAACCTTCACTACAATAATTCTAGTAGTATTGACATCAATGACAACCACATATCAACAACGCAACCACAACATCCAATTAAAAATTGGTGAAAAGGAGCTTAAGCCCTTCCCAATGAAATATTTTGCTAGCTACTTTAAGAAGATTCTATATTCTTTATGTCAAATCACCAGTTTCTCTCCACCTGACACATTGCAGAGGGAATACAACTATCTGGAAACACATCTACAACACCCAACTTACAACATAGTTTATGATTATGCCACATATTTGGTAGAAAATATCTATAAAGGTCTAGTTGAGCTGAAGGGAGGAAAGAATGGGTGAAATTCTAGTGGTACTCATTGTTAATGCATATGTTCTTGTATAAAGGGGAGAAGGTTTTTGAGAAAGACATAACTTTGAGAAGGAAGGCAGAACGTGTTGATTTTCCTATTCAATATTGGATCCAGATTCTGGATAAAGATGACCAAAAGTATAATTATGTGGTGCTTCAGAATTATTTTTCATCAAAACTGAAGAGGTCCTTGATCTATGAACCACCAAGGATTCCTAAGGAAATTCATGAATTTTTGAGACCTATGGAGATGAGGCCTAACCTGAATTTGAGTCACAACTGGGGAGACTTGATTTTATATCTTGATAAAACAATCTTTAGAGTATATGACACTAGTATAGATCCATATGTTCTTCCAAGATATTTTCCATTAAGGATAGGGTTTATTGAAATTATGAGGCAATTGGGAGCTTCTCAGGCAACACATTTACTTGATACAACAAAGAAAGGCCCATTCTTTCTAGAGTGGACAATGTTTGCTGATTTTGTTATGGTGAAAGGGGCATGGAGGGAATTATTGCATCTGCTGATGCCTCACAAGTTGGAGATGTTACACCCAAGGAATCATGATCCTGAGGGTTTTCTTACTAGATTAAAAGTAGATAAAAGGCTTGGTAATTTTGTGCACATTTTCTACTATCCTGAAGATGTAATTAGGAACATTTCTAGCTTTATAGAACAGGATGAAAGGAAAGCTAAGTATTTTGTGATGCAGTATAGGGGTTGTTAAACCAAACAATAGGCCAAACAAGTGGATATCAACTAGACTTCACAGCAAAATCAAATGATTTCCTCAAAATTCAACTCTTAACCATGCTTTCCCTTGTAGTAGATGCAACCCAGTTTAAGGGATTTTTCAACCAAAATTCCCAAATCACTTCACAAAAAAATTAGTGATAAAGATACCCTTTCCCAAATTACACAACATATGTGAAAACCCCCATTAACTCCTTTGGACCAAATTTGAGAACCAATAACATACCTCTATTGTAGGCTAGTGAATTAGCCCTCTTTTACAAAGAGAGTTCCTATTAAACACTTGATCTTCACAAGAACACCCCAAACAATCTTGAGTTGTTTCTTAAAAATAATAATTTAAGATTACTTTGCACTTACAGGGCCTTTAGCACGCTACCTTATGAAATCATCCTTTTTCCATGCAATGCATAGGGTTTATTGATAATCATACATCCAAGTCTTAACTAGTTCAATGAATGCTTCAAACATCTTTCAAATAACCTACAAAAACTCAAAAAACACTCACAAGACCAATTATTTCATCAATTTGTCAAAACCCTATCATGGTTCCTCATTTTCATGATGTAATATCACTGCCCAGCCCTAGGGAAACATCCCCAAGCCACCAAACTAGATAATAATAACTCCAAACAAGTAAAAAAACCTAAAATAACATTAAATCATGCCTTTCCACTAAGAAAAAAACTAAGAAATTAGGTGGAAAGGCTCATTCCATTATTTGTTCTTCAAACAGGCACTTCACTGGCTTTACCAACCAAATTTTAGAAAATCAATGGAAACCTCCCACAAAACTTTTGTTAAGCCTTTAAAATATATTAAAATGAGAGTAAAAACATGTTAGAACATGATACAAAAGATCTTAGAGCATAAAAGAACTGTACAGGTTCGTACAAAAGAGATAAAGTACAAAAAACCAAAAAAAATAGAGAAATTACAGCCAATGAACGTTATATTGATATGAAATCTTCAAAACATCATTTAGCAACTTATTGTTTCAAGCCTTTGAAGGATTTAAATACATGTTTCCATCCAAAACTACCCATACAATGTACATAACTACTTTTGAAATCCTAAGACTCTTAAGTTTCCTTTAAACTGCATTTTTAACAACCTTTATTGACATCTTTACATCTCTTTTCAATTTCTAATTGACACCTAAGATATTAAACTTCCCAAATACATTGGAAATGGTATTTTTAGACCTTATTTAGATAAAATAACTCATACCACCTTGATTTAACCTACTGAACACCCTAACAAGCTCCATAAAAGACCAAATTTGGACAATAGGGTGTAGGTGCTCCTGCACCATACACCTCCACAGGAAAGAAAATATTGTTACAAGAGTTAAGTATTATTCTATGCCTTGGAACTACTCCATACATACTCAGACCTGCAACCTCCTTCAACTAGTTCAAACATTGAGTTATCTTGAGCTTCTCTACCCTCTTGAGTGTGTTCATATTGAAATGTGCCTGCATCTTTATGCTCAGACTTGATGTCTACCCCATCCTTATACCTAGGTCAAAACTTGATGTTGTCCTAGTCCTTATTCCTACAAGAAAAAAGAGTTAGGTATACCTTTCTCTACCTTCTTCTTGGCTTCATCTGCACACTTGTATCCATCCACATTCACTTGTATACTCTGCCCTCTCATCACTGTCATCATAATTTTGTCCCTTTGCTCACATTGTACTTTTCTCATTGTTATCAGACCTTGCACATTGTCATTACCATGTACCACTACGTTATCAAGCTTATCAACCCCTATACTTGAAAATATCACATGCCTTGCAACATTACATTCACCTATGGGACAAACAATGGTCCCCACAACAATTTCATCCTACTTCATAAGCCTTCCCTAAAGCATTTCACCCTGTTTTCCATGCTTATTTACTATCTTACCATCATTCGCTTTGACTATTTCAAACCTAGGCATGAGTTCTTCCTCTACCTTTAAACTCATAACTATCTTTGCATCATTTGTTTATGCTTTTCCTTCTGCCCTAACACCATAATCCTGCTCCATACCCACAAATACACCAGTCTTGCTATTCCCAGGCCTTAAAGGCTCTCTTTTTCCAAAAATGACAACCATAGACTTACCCTTATCTCTTACACTTCCCTGCAAAGGAGTTAGCTTAAAGTTCTTGTTATCCTTCTTGATAGTATAGGTGTTTTCTCTACCATCATACATAGACCTTCTATCAAATTTCCATGGTCTTCCCAACAACAAATGTCAATAATCCATTGGTAGCACATCACATAAAACCCTGTCCTTGTACTCCTCAATTTGGAAATCTACATATGCTTGTTCATTCACTACTAGATTTTGACTATCATTCACCCAAGAAACTTTGTATGGTGCTACATGAGGTATCTTCTCTAAATTCAACTTGTCTACCATCTCCCTAGACACCATGTTATCTTGAGAACCTGAATCAATAACAACTTGACACACTTTACCTTTGCATTTTCATGAAGTTCTAAATAGACTCCTCCTTTGACTCATGTCTTCCTCCTTAGGTTCTTGCAACAAAGTTATTCTTATCATAAGTCCTTCTCCCACCTCTGGGTATGCAGGAGTACTTGAACTTTCACATTCTTCCTCTTGGACTAGCTATGTTCTTTCACTCTTCCTATCACCACTTGATGTTGAACCTTGGTTTTGAGGACACTTGAAAGATGGGTGTCCAAATTTATTGCATCTATAACACCTACTTGAAAATTCATTGAAATCTCTCATGTTCCTAAAGTTTGTCCTTCCACCTCTCCATCCTCCTCTTGCTTTAGGTGCTTGTTCTTTGTTATTATTGTTGGCAAGAGACATTGCACATGTTTTCTAGTGTTGTCATTGATGGAAACCCTTGTCAGTAAGTTGATCCACACATCGTCATTTGATCATACCAGCAGACAAATTGAAGATTAGTGATTATTTGTTAAGCTAGAATATAACATCCGGTAGATTTGTGTTCTTCAATTCATATGCAGATTTTATGTTATTATTTTGTGTTGTGGCTCTCAGGGAGGATTTTTTGATGCATGATCTATGTTATCTATAAATCTTGGTGCCTCGTATCAATTTGAGTGTAAGTTAGAAGATCTGGTTGACTATTCTGTTGTTCATCAGTGTATGAAGGCCGACTTGGTAAATGTAGTGTGTCATAGATATTTGAGGAATTATTGTTTAAATATTTTTGCATTTGAGCAATTTGATTTGGATCCTCACTATGTTGTGGCCGACTTTTGTGGATGCACATTGAATATTGTGCATTATTTGAGCCAGTAGTTTGTAAATATTTCTCATTTTTTTGAAGCCAACATGAAGTGATTAAATCCTTAGTAGCAGATATATATAAGTGATTGATTGTATCAATTTGAGGTATGTTGGAAGTTAGTTGATGTATGTTGTGAATGTAAAAAGGTCAGTAGAGAAATTATGCATAGTTTCACTTGTGCATTAAGGATCTTTGGTGCGAATTAAAGCAAAATAGAGCAGAAGTGCATAATCAATTAGAAGGTCCAAAATTCGATTGATGAGCCTAACCAGAACTATAATTAGGAATTTGTGGATGCTAGTTTCTTAGTTAAAATCCTTTGGAAGTTATCCAAAATTTTGTAAGGAAGTAAGCCTTTCAGTTTATGAGTAGTGAGCTCTAGGCAGTGTGCCTGAATGCAAGTGCATTCCCATTTTGTAAAATTTCATTTTGAGTATACTCAGACAATATTGTGGATTGACCTCCACTGTGGTTTTTTCCCTTAACATGGTTTCCACATAAAAATCCTTGTGTTATGGTGTTGTGTTTATTTGTCTTATGTTCATGCATCTTTATTTTGGATGAATGTTATTTGTACTTTAAGGATCAGATTAATAAAGTTAAAAATTGTAGAACACTGATTCACCCCCCCTCTTAGTGTTCCTTGATTCCAACAATTGGTATCAGAGCAAGGTTCCTTAGAAGAAGTTTAAAAGCTTGAGGAAGATCTTGGAAAGTATTTGAATGGATTCAAGTAGTCTTCAACAACAACTTATGGTGGCCCTAGATGATCTTGACTAGTCAAAATTTGAAGTCCAGGAATTACAAGAAAATCTCATGAATGTTGAGAGATTCATTGAGTCATTGAAAGAAAAAATCAATAAGTCCAGGGAGAAGAGAAGGGAACTCTATGATTAGATCAAGCAGGAAGACAACAAACACATTATAGATGAACAATTGAGTCAAGCACTGAAGGAAAAAACAAAAGAATGTGAAATTTTTTCTAGGGATAATGTAGTTCTAAAGGATGACCAAGGAGATTGAAGATAGTTAGAAGAATGAAGAAAAGCTTGCCCAATCCTTGAAAGAAAAATTTGAATAATGCAACCGAATTACTGATGGATTCATTTAGTTGGAACTTGAGTTAGAACAATACAGACACAATGAAGAAGAGCTTGAAAAGTAGATTGATGATCTTAGAGATGAACTTGCTACAATAAATGAATTCAAGGAGAAGTTCAAGATTAGCTTAGTTAAGCTTGATGAATTGATTAAAATTTAGAGGATTGATGGTGACAAGTGAGGTCTTGGATATGAGAAAGGAGAAAGTTCAAGATCTGGAAAAAGGAGATTTAGATAAGGAAATTAGATAAATCAACCTGAAAGATATATGGTAAGACAACCTAATGCTCAAATATTTAATGGTAACTGTTATGTTTGCAATAAATTTGGTCATATGGCAGCTCAATGTAGGAGTATAATGAATTCAAGTGGTCCACCATTCTATGGTTAGTGCTTTAACTATAACAAGTATGGTCATAAGTCAAATGAATGAAGAAACATGATAAAAAACTTTTATAGAGATGTCAAATGCTATGCATGCAATAGATTTGGCCATATTGCTAACCAGTGAAGATCAAGAGAAAATCAGTGGAACAAGTGGTATGTAAAAAGAAATGTGTTGTGCTACAATTGCAACAAAACCGGTCATATTGCTAGATTTTGCAAAAGAGGTCCGATAAATCAAAGAAGAAACATGCAGAAGGATGAAAAAGGAAAAGGGAAAGTTACTACAAATTAGATCAGGAAGCAAATGAAGAAGACATGGGTAAAGAAGAGTCCCTCTATTACAGGAAATGAGCCAGCACCAAAATCAACTTCTGGTAATTCCTCTAGGAATTAGTCTAAGGCGTCTGGCCTAGGGGGAGCTGTCAAGAAAATCCTTTAACCCCCTACCGGTAATTGACATTGGGATGTGGATGACTGCTATGATTGCATTAATGATCTATAAATGCTATTGAACAATCAAAGAGTGTATTTATGCAAAATTGAAGGTCCACAAAAGAATTCTCTCATAGTGTATGGAAACAAGGTATCCGGATGAGTTAGGGAAAAATAATTTATTGCATCAAAAAGGTTAGGTGTGCGAATGATAAAAGGTCATTTCTATCTTTAATTTGTCACTTTGCATTTTGGGAAGTTTGGAGAGCTTTGAAGTGAACTTTGGAAAAATTTGGGAGGATTCAAGTGTGAAGGCGATTCGAAGATCAAAACCTAATCTTACAAAAAGGTATTTATCGAGAAAACTTGTAAACCTGTGAATTTGTTAAAATGGCTACTCCATTGGTAGTTGAAGTCAAAGATAGACCCCACCCGAAATTCAAGTGGCATCCTTAGAAATCTATTGAGATCGAGCCCTTAGGTTCATTTTCGTCTATTCCATACAATTTCTTGCATATTAAAGACATTAGGGAATACATTCATGCTAATATTGAGGAATTAGGGAGCTCACAGTTGTTGAATTTGTATTCCAATCACATTGTTGGAGAGGATTTCTGTATTAAGCCTGAATTCAAAATCCTAGAGGAAAAGAAATTGATGCAGATTATGAAATTCCCTGTGTTTGATGAAAATGAATGGGTTTGATATATCTTGAGTTGAGTTCATGCTGAATTTATGTGGTTTAGTCGACCTTTCAAGATTACAAAAGAAGCCATAAGCACTGTTACAGGTTTAAATTCCTCCGGTGGATTGCCGATCTTGAAGTCTGTGAAGAATCAGATAGTCACTGATGCATCTGGTTCAATATTTGATAAAAGAGCTATGACAATTGATGATATTATTGATGTGGGTGTGAAATTTTCCTCAATGGTCATTGGTTACAAGATATATCATTCCAGTTGAGAAAATTTTGTATCTAGTACAACCATATATGCAACATATCAGATGGTGAAGGAGAATGCAGAGTATGATTTATGTGAGTTGCTTTGAAGTCAGCTTATGGAGAATCTTGGTAAGATCAAGAAAGACAAGAAGAATTCCTTTAAATATGGTAATCTGTTGTTGTGTTTATTCTTTTATTTCATGAATGCAGTTATGAGAGTTGGGAAAGTGCATTGGAAAGTGATAAGCCTATAGATATTCAAATTAGAGATAACTTGAATGGAATTAGTGATAGTAAGACAAGGAAAACTATATTTTGGGTATATTTCAAGAATTTTCAGAATGAGATGCAAGCAAGAGAGAGAATTCCTACTTCTATTTTGGAAAAGTACAAGGACTCAATCTGTTTTATGGTTGACATTGATCAATGCTTGAAGGAAGCTACAAATCCTAGAATGGTCTAGATCATGCCAATGGGTTATGAAGTTGACAAGAGCATCTTGGAACTATATGCACAAAATTTGTTGAGTAAGCCTTTGGATCCATCTAAAGAGAGGTTTGGAACATATGTAGAGAAGAATATACAAGTCCATGAGAAGTTGAAGAAACCAATGATAGTTTGGAGAGTAAGGAAAGTGTAATTCTTTGTAGAGAGCATGGGTATATCTGCAGAAGCTATAAGAGACGCCAGAAGGAAGAGAGAACAAGCTAAAGCTAAAAAAGAGCCTGCTAGAACTAAATCTACCAGTCTAGCAGCATCTTCTGCCTGAACTAGATCAACAAGGAGCTTTGCAGCCTTATCTGGTCATGCAAAGAAGTCAACCCCTATAAAAGCTCAAGTAAAGGCATCTGGTAAGAGGAACAAGGATAACAACACAAGAGTATATGTAGTTGTTTTAGAAGATGAAGAGATGAAATATGATGATGAAGTCAAAGAAATAAAGCATATGGGCACCCAAGCAACAATAGTCACTAAGGACAAGCCCTCCAATGAAAAAGAGAAAGAAAAGAAGGTGAAAACTGACAAACCAAGTATGTCTGTAGAGGAAGTTGAGAAAGGCATAATCAAGGATGGAAATCTCAAGCCCCTATGTGAAGTGTATGGTACCTTTGATAGTGTTGGTCAAAGAGTTCTTGAAGAGGCTACAATAATGTATTTGAACTATTTCAATATGACTCTTATTGAGATAATGACACAATTTCAAAAAGAACTATATGAAATTTTGGAGATGAGGAGAGTTAGTGCTAGAATTGAAGAAGAGAAACTAAGAGAACGAATTCTTGTAGATCTATGTCTGATAATGTCTATTGAGGATATGAAGTCAATCCTAAATAAAGCAAAAAGAGATTTCAAGAGAAAAACAAGAGTTAACAAACTTATGATTGGTAGGATTGTTGGGAAAACAAGGATAGACAACTGAGAGGGGGGTTGAATCAGTTGTCACAGAATACTTAAAATTTTCAAACTTAACTTTATCATAGATTTGATGAAAGAACAATAAACCATAAACAATCAACACATTAGAAGCACATAGAACACCAAGATTTTTTTACGTGGAAATCCCGTTAGGGGAAAAACCACGGTGGATGTTAGTCCACAATATTATACCCTATTAAAAGTATAATGAAAAATAATGGGAATGCATATTCATTCATGCACACTTCCTAGAACTCACTGCTCAAATACAAGAGGGATCACTACCCAAGAATTCAAAGCAATTTGGATTAGATTTGCAAGGTATGAACCCAGAAAATAGCTTCTACAAAAGCTTGATTACAGTTTCGATTAATCACAAAAACACTCCTTCACACTTCACTCAAACTTCTTCACACTCTGATCTGCAACCAAATGAATAGATAATTATTCACACACTTTCATGTTCTCTAGTTCTTCCTCACTTTACACACACACCAACTTCACACAAACAACCACTCTTATATATCCACAACTTGGATTTACATCAACAAATTGGTCGGCCAAAAATATAAAACATATTTACAATGTCGGCCCAAATTTATGAATAAATTTTCAATGTGGATCAAACACTGTCGACCAATATTATGATGCAACCCAAAAAAATATTCTTGAGCACGAAAAAAATTCAAATTTAAGTATCCAAGGATCCACAACATGTTATAACCATCATGTCAGACAAGAACATGAAAACCCGAACACACCGAGAAAAATCTTCGACCACAAGCACACCGATCAACACAGATGTACAACAAGGATAGAGAATAATCTAGAAGCATCCAAAATAAATAATAAATAATAGAGAAGCATGCACAACAATAAAAATTACCATAATTACGTGAAATTTAATCAGGAGTACTATTAGAAACCACAAAAACACTGTTAGAGCACAATTGTTCATAACATGATCAAATCTTCACACGGACCTATGAAACTTCTGGTGGATAGACTAGATACTCTCATAAATAAACCCTTTAGTCCACAACAACTAATCCTCAATGTACTGAGCAAGACACCTTCTTGACCTTCACTGTTCCACTGGCAACCTACAACTCTTTCTTTAACAATTTTCTCAATATCCTCGATATATACAGCCTTCAATACAACAATGCTAATAGTGTTGACATCAATGACAAACACATCAAAAAAAAATCATAGCATCCAACAATCTCCCCCTTTGGCATTAATGGAAACACATTATGTGAAAAATACCATCAACACAACTACACTTAGTCCCCCTTAGGGTCTGACTCTTCTAACTCTTCTCCTCAATCACTCTTCTCCCCAAAAAGATTTTTCATATTGCTCTTCTCCCCCTTTGACATCAATGGAAAATATAAGAATTATCATCCCATATACAAGCTCTGAACAACATATCTGCACATCTGACTACTCCCCCTTATTAGCATCCATGGAAACATCAATCCGGATTAGGAAATAGCTTTGAAGCATACAAATTGATGCAAGTAAATGCATCTCTAGTTCATATCAAGAGGGGTAATCACCCCTAGTATTCCTCTAAGATACTCAAAAGTATCCTTTGGAAATTTTTTGGTGAAAATGTCTACAATCTATACTTTGGTAGGTACATACTCTAGTCTGACTTCTTTCTCACTCACTTTCTCTTTCAAGAAGTGAAACTTGATTGATATATGCTTGGTCTTAGAGTGTAGCACTGGATTTTTCAATATGTTTATTGCACTTGAGTTGTCATAGTATATGGCAATAGGAACATCATATACTACTCTAATATCTTTCAGCATCTGTTTCATCCACATCACTTGAGTACATTTATTTGCAGCAGCAATATACTCTTCCTTAGTAGTAGATAAATAAATTGAATTCTACTTTTTAATCATCCAAGACACCAACTTATTTTTTAGGAAGAAAGCACCACCACTAGTACTTTTCTTGTCATCTACATCTCCTACCCAATCCACATCAATGTATGCACTCAAAGTAATATCATTATCCTTAGGGTACCAAAGCTGAAAATCCCTTTGTCTAACTAAATAACTTCCAATCCCAGAAAGAACTTCATCTCTCCAATCATACTCATTTCAACTTCACTCTTCATTTCATCAACAAATTTCATACATAGATTGTCATCTCCTCCAAAAATAATGTCAACAACAAATACCTCAATAATTAACTCTTTGTCATGATCGAATTTGAAATACAAGTTGTTGTCAACAATACCTTTATTGAATCCAAGCTTCAATAAGTATTTATCCAGTCTAACATACCAGGCTTTGGGGGCTTGCTTGAGTCCACATAGAGCTTTCTTTAATTGACAAACCATGTCTTCCTTGTTAGTTAGTTGAAATCCATCTAGCTATTCAACATATGTTTCTTCTAACTCACCATTCAGAAAAGATGACTTCACATCCATTTGATAGACTTTATAGTTCTTATATGCAACATAAGCAAGAAATAATCTTACAACTTCAATTATGGCAACATGGGCAAAGGTTTCTTCAAAATCAATACCTTCCATTTGTGAATACCCTTTACATACCAGTCTTGCTTTATTTTGGACTACTTCACCTTGTTCATTCAACTTATTTCGAAAGACCCATTTAGTACCAATCACATTTTTATCTTTAGGTTTATGAACAAGAATCGATGTATCATTCTTTTCAATCTAGATTAGTTCTTCCTTCATAGCTTCCATCCAATGTTCATTATTAAAAGCTTCATTGACATCTTTAGGTTCAATCTTAGAAATCAGGAAATACTCTTTTGCAATCTTTCTTCTAGTTTTCACACCTTTATTCTTGTCTCCTATAATTTTATTTTTAGAATGATTTAGCTTTACATACCTTAGAACCTCATGATTCTCTCAAACTTCCGGTTCTTTTGTTCTTTCTTCTTCACTTGCACTTGTCTCTCCTTCCCAAATTTCTTGATTTACCAGAACAATTTGAAGTTGATTCTATGTCTGAGCATTCTTCCCTTTGTCTGTACTGGCTTCCCGGTCATCTGAATCATATCCATATATCTGGATGATCTAGCAGAGTCCTCATCAACTCTTACATTTGCACTTTCAACCATTTTTTTCAATCTTCTATTATAGCATCGGTGAGCCTTGCTTTTAGTAGAGTAACCTAGAAATATTCCTTCATCACTTCTTGCATCAAAATTTCCTATGTCCTCATCTCTCTTAATATAACATTTTCTTCCAAAGGTCTTGAAATATTTAACAGTAGGCTTATAACCAAACCATAGTTCAAAAGGAGTCTTACCAGAATTACCATTGACATTTACCCAGTTTAAAGTTTATATGATAGTGCTTAGAACTTTACTCCAATAGATGTGAGGCACATTTCCTTCAATCATTATTGTTCTAGCAACATCCAGAACCGTTCTATTCTTTCTCTCTGCAACTCCATTTTGTTGAGGGGTTCAGGGATTAAATAACTATCTTTTGATTCCATGCTCTTCACAAAAAGAATTGAACTCCTTGGAGGTGAAGTCACCACCTCTATCTGACCTTAAGAATTTTATTTTTAGACCTTTCTCATTCTCTACCATAGCGTTGAAACTTTTGAACTTCTCTAATGCTTCACATTTTTCTCTTAAGAAAGCAACCCATATCATCCTAGAGTAATCATCAATAAGTAGCATAAAATACCTTTCTCCATGAAGAATTCTGACTCTGGAGGGACCACATAGATCAATATGCACCAGCTCCAGTAGTCCATTTGAATGATGTTTGCTCTGAAAAGAAACTATAGTCTATTTTCCCATCTAACATTCCTTGCAAATTGTGTTAGCAGGCTTTACTAGCTTAGGTAGATCTCTTACTGCTTTAGTGGAACTTACTTTAACAATGTTGTCAAAATTCACATGACATAGCCTTCTATGCCATAACCAAATTTCATCTATTTGAGCAATTAAATAACTTTCACTAGCAACATTTAGGTGAAAAATATTACCTTTTGTCGTTTTACCTGAAGCAATTACATTTCCAAAATTTCCAAGTATCTTGCATCTTCCACCTTTGAACTGAAGATCATAACCCTTGTCCACCATTTTTCCAACACTCAACAAGTTTTGCTTCAAGCCTTCAACATAAATGACATCATTAGTGTTATGCTTACCACCAAGATAAATAGATCTTCTGCCACGCATCACACCAACATTTTTATCTCTGAATCTTACAACCCCACCGTTATATTTCTCTAGACTTACAAATTTTCTTTTGTCACCAGTCATATGATGTGATTATCCGCTCTCAATAACCCACTCATCCTTTTCTTCAATTTAGGCTGCAAGAGCTTTCTCAACTTTAGTAGATTCAGTAGCCACTAGACCATTTTCCTTGATAGCAAGGAACACCCATTCATCTTTATTTCCATTTTCTTTATCAAATTCTTCATCAGTCACTCCTTCTTCAACATAGTAACATTTCTTTTGAAATCTAGATTTAGGCTTAGACCTAGGAACTCTTTCAAGACATCTTGATGCAAAATGACTTATTTTATTGCAAGAGAAACATTTAATCGGCAACATTCCTTTATACTTACCTTGTCCTCTGCCTTCTTTCTTCACAATCACTGCTTCCAACTCTTCTACTTCTCTTTCTTCATCTTCAAGTTGTTTCATTTCTTCCTCATACTTGAATGACTTTTTGAAACACTCTCCTAGATCACATCTTTTCTTGTTTCTTCTAGATATAGTAGCCTTAAATGCAGACTCAGTCTTGGGAATAGATTCACCAAATTCACTCAACTTGAAGGCAACAAATTTACCAATCAGTGTATCTCTTGTCACATTTGTCACCGATCTGATTTCTTCAATAGCATGAGCCTTTGCTTCGTAAGAGGGAGGCAATGATCTAAGCACTTTAGCTACCATTTCTTCCTCTTCCAGGGTACCACTGGCACATCTAATACTCATCACTAGTTCATTTATTTTTTGCATAAAAGAAGAAATATTTTCATCTTCACCCATCTTCAAATTTTCATACTTGCCTTTAAAACTCTGTAGCTTAGCCGTCTTCACATGTGCATCTCCTTCATACAAAATTTCCATATTCATCCACATCTCATGAGCTGTCTTCAGACCTATCACATTTCTCATTTTCGAATCCATCAGAGCACTCAACAAAGCTTCCATAGCCCTGATGTTATTCTCAGCCTCTTTAATTTGATTAGGAGTGGAAGGACCATTATGAGGAATAACATATCTATTCTTTGTGATCTTCTAGAAGTGTTCACCTAAACATCTCAAATGAAATTCCATTCTAGTTTTCCATAGTGAGTAGTTTTTTCCATCAAATCTAGGGCTGTCCTTGTATGATGCCATCATGGATCACTTTAAACTTCTTTAGAGGAACCTGCTTTGATACCAATTGTTGGAAAAACAAGGATAGACAACCAAGAGGGGGGGTGAATCAGTTGTCATAGAATACTTAAACTTTCCAAACTTAACTTTATCTCATATTTGATGAAAGAACAATAAACCATAAACAATCAACACATTAGAAGCACAAAGAACACCAAGATTTTTTACATGGAAACCCTGTTAGGGGAAAAAAAAATAGTGGATGTTAGTCCACAATATTATACCATATTAAAAGTATAATGAAAAATAATGGGAATGCACATGCATTTAGGCACATCACCTAGAGCTCATTGCTCAAATATAAGAGGGCTCACTGCCCAACAATACAAAGTAATTCATATTAGATCTGCAAGGTATGAACTAAAAAAATAGCTTCTACAAAAGGTTGATTACATTTCCAATTAAGCACAAAAACATCCTTCACACTTCGCTCAAACTTCTTCACACTCTGCTCTGCAATCGAATGAATAGATCATTGTTCACACACTTGCACTTTCTCTGGTTCTTCCTCACTTTACACACACACTAACTTTGCACAAACAACTACTCTTATATATCCACAACATGGATTTACATCAACAACTTCGTCAACCAAAAATATAAAACATATTTACAATGTTGGCCCAAATTTACAAATAAATTTTCAATGTGGATCAAACACTATTGGCCAATATTATGATGTGACCCAAAAAAATATTCTTGAATGTGCCAAACATTCAAATTTAAGTCTCCAAGGATCTACATCACGTTACAACCATCATGTCGACCAAGAACATGAAAACCTGAACATTAAGAAAAATCTTTGACCATGAGCACACTGATTAATGTGGATGTACAATAGGGATAGAGAATGATATAGAAGTATCCACAAGCAACAAGAACTTATAGAGAAGCATCCACAACAACAAAAATTACCAAAATCACATGAACTTTAATCAAGAGTATTGAAAGAAACCACAAAAACACTGTCAGAGCACATCTGTTCATAACACAATCAAATCTTCATGCAGACCTCTAAAACTTCTGGTGGATAGACTAGATACTCTCAACAATAAACCATTTAGTCCATAATAGTTGATCCTCAATGTAGTGAGCAAGACACCTTCTTGACCTTCATTGTTCCACTGGCAACCTGCAACTCTTTCTTTAACAATTTTCTTAATATCCTCGACATATACAACCTTCAATACAACAGTGCTAATAGTGTTGACATCAATGACAACCACATATCTGAAACACAACCACAACATCCAATAAGGACTGAAGAGGTAGAAAAAGAAAATGAAACAATTCTGAAGGAAGTCTTATTAAAAAACATAATTAATGTTGTCTCTGAAGAAATGCATGTTGAAGATATCTCATTTGGTCTGGTGGATGAAGAGGTAAATGAAGAAGTTACAATTGAGGACACTTAGATTCCTCCTAATGTGAATGATACAAAAATACCTATGGAGACTGATGCTCCTAAAGTTGTTTCAGTTGAAGAAAAGGAGATATTAGCTGAAGAAGTTGAAATTCCAAAAGACAAGCAAAAATATATGGCTAAGGAAACAATGGTTGAGGAAAAGAACGTTGAAGTTAAGGAAGTTCATGTGGAAGCAAGAGACATTGCAGAGGCAGTGAAGAAATTTATGGAATAATAGCAGGAATAATTTGACCTTGAGTTGGGAGAAGGTCCTATTCATTTGTCTACTTTGTCCCCAATTCAGAAAATGAAAGTTGCATCATTTGCATAGGCTAAGGATAGGGAAGAAATTTTGAAGTCTCACATTGAGGATAGTGAGTTATTAAATCTTGTGTCTAGTGTTCTAGAGAAGATCATGCCTACTCACGTTAAGGATCCATATAGTTATTCCTCTGGTGAGCTAAAGAAGCTTATTAATTCTGTAAGTACTCATTTTGAGTCACTTGAGAAGTCAACTTTGGTCAAGGTACAAAAGGAATTTGATGTAAAAAGGTTCAGTAGGTTGAAAGGAATGATAGCTAATGATAATATATGTTAGTTACCTACATGAAGAATGTTCAAAGTGCACTATATGAAGGTGGAAAGATCTATAAGTTGTGTTTGTCTTTGTCTAAACTTACTGAGGACAATGAGAAGAAGATTAAGGATCATGAGAAATAGTTAGCTGCTATTTTTGATGATTTTGATCCTTTAACTGTTTCTGTTGGAGAGAAAGAAGGTTAAGTTATATCCCTACTTGACAAGATAAAGGTTTTGAAGCATGATAATGACAAAGTTGTGGAAATAGCTTGTGGACTTAGAGGCCTAATTGGTTCAAAGATGGAAACTATGTTGAATGCTTTGAAGGAAGCTCAAGATGCTATGGCAGTTAGTGATCTAGTGAACCTTGAATCTATAGAAATGTAATCTTATTTATTCTGTGGTTACATGACTATTTTGGAGAGTCTCAAGAAGGGTTGGGACACAAGCTTGAACTTGTTGAAGACCAATTTTGTAGATATTTTCAAGTTTGTGTAAGTTGTTGAAACAAGTTTGTACATATGCAGTTTGAAGTTTTTGTTTGTTTACAAAAGTTTTGTATGCGAATTCCCCATCCTTTCCATTGATTTCAAAGGGGGAGAATAGAACGATGAAAAATGTATATTTATTTAAGGGGGAGTTGTAGTTTTGAGCCATGGAGTTTTGGTTTGTAGTGTATTTATGTTGGTACTGATTTGACACTTAGTCATTTTTCACTAAGTGTTGCCATCAATGCCAAAAGGGGAGATTGTTGGCAAGAGACACTGCACATGTTTTATGGTGTTGTCATTGATGGAAACCCTTGTTAATAAGTTGATCTGAACGTTGTCATTTGATCATATCGACAGACAGATTGAAGATCAGTGATTATTTGTTAAGCTAAAACAAAGCATCTGGAGATTTGTGTTCTTCGATTCATATGCAAAATTTTTGTCATTATTTTGTGTTGTGGATCTCAGGGAGGAATTTTGATGCATGATCTATGTTATTTGTAAATCTTGGTGCCTTTTATCGATTTGAGTGTAAGTTAGAAGATCCTGTTGACTAATTTTTTGTTCATGAGTTTATGAAGGCCAACTTGGTAAATATAGCATGTCGCGGATATTTGAGGAATTATTGTTTAAATATTTTTGTGTTTGAGCAATTTGATTGGGTCCTCACTATGTTGTGGCCGAATTTTGTGGATGCGCATTGAATATTATGCATGATTTGAGCTGACAATTTGTAAATATTTCTCATTTTGTTGAAGCTGACATGAAGCGATTAAATCCTTAGTAGCGAATATATATAAGTGATCAATTGTATCATTTTGAGGTATGCTAGAAGTGAGTTGATGTATGTTCCGAATGTTAGAAGGTCAATAGAGTGATTATGCATAGTTTCACTTGTGCATTAAGGATATTTGGTGTGAATTGAAGCAAAATAGAGCAGAAGTGCAAAATCAATCATAAGGTCTAGAATTCAATTGATGAGCCTAACTAGAACTATAATCAAGCATTTTTAGATGCTAGTTTCTCATTTCAATTCCTTTAGAAGTTATCCAAACTTTTTTAAGGAAGTAAGCCTTTCAATTTATGAGCAGTGAGATCTAGGCAGTGTGCCTAAATGCAAGTGCATTCCCATTTTGTAAACTTTTATTTTGAGTATACCCAGACAATATTGTGGATTGACCTCCACTGTGGTTTTTTCCCCTCACAAGGTTTCCATGTAAAAATACTTGTGTTATGGTGTTGTGGTTATTTGTCTTATGTTCATGCATCTTTATTTTGGTTGAATTTTATCTATACTTTAAGGATCATATTAATAAAGTTAAAAATTGTAGAAAATTGATTCACCCCCCCTCTCAGTGTTCCTTGATTCCAACACTTATCAACATCTTGAAGGTCTTCCTTGGACTACCTTGGTATTGAAGTTGTACCTCTGCCTCTAGAAATGCTGCCTCTTCCTCTTGTTGCCTTCTCTTGTCTCTTGAGTTTTTCTTCTGGCATCATTGCCATTTGAAAGCATTGTTCAACTGATTTTGGTGCCACCAAACTGATTTCATCCTGAATGTTATACTTTAGACAATTCAAATATCTAGCTACCATTTCTTCCTCATCTTCTTCATACTTGGTTCTTATACTTAGCCTATAAAATTCTTCAGTATATGCTTGCACATCTAAATCCTTTTGTATAAGATTTTGTAACCTCTTAAGCAATTGAATATTATAATCACAAGGAATGAGTTTACCTTTTTGTTTGGTCTTCATCCTCTCCCAAGAAGTGATCTTTCCCTTTCCTTGTCTCTCCCTTTCCTCTTGCACAAAATTACACCACAACAAAGCATTTCCTTTCAGTTTTGTTTTGGCCTTCTTCGCCTTGTGTTCTTCATCAATATCTTCACTATCAAAATAGTTTTCCATGGCTCCAATCCAATCCAGGAGCTCTTCACTGTCAAGTTTTCCTCCATACATAGGCATGTCCATTTTTCCATGTCCTTCTTTCTTCACAGCCTTTAAAAGATTCATCATCCTCATGTCATCTGGATCCATCTCCTTTTCTTCACCAGTAGTTTCCTCTTCTTCAGTTTCACTTTCATCCACTTCCACTCTATTCTTTTCTTTCCATGCAACCATCTCTTTTCTCAAGGCTTCTATCTTTCTAGCCTGCTGTTGGAACTCTTAAATTATGATGTTTTTACATATTGATCATGCTCATGAATTTCCATATTTTCCCCATATTTTTCCCATAAAAGTATCTATGTCTGCATTTTTCGCATTCTTGTTCATATAGGCTTGTGATGGTCGGGGATTCCCCAACCCATGTTGTGTTTTCTGCTTGCATGACTTTGTGTTGCCTATTGGAAAGACTCATTTGATGTCACAATGATTGAAGTTTTCATCCAGGCAGCATTCGGTGGGACTTTATCATTGTCTCAGTGATAGAGGAAAATCTTATCGGTGAGAATGTTATCTTAGGGCTGAGGTCTCAACGAATACTTCATGTCTTACTAACCCGCATTTGGAAAAGGCATATCAGTGAAAGAAATCATTTTTGAAAGGATGTCATGGCGATCTCCATATATCTTACCGACTTGTGCACAAATTTTCACTTCAACATAAGTGTTGTATTCGGTATGTTGTCTCACCGAATATTTTTGTCTCACCGACTGATGCATTGAAAGTCTTATCGGCAGGAGTTGTGGCATCGATATATGGTCATAGCAAAGTGTATGTGTCTCATCGATGGAGTACTAAAGGTTTATTTCAAATAGCTTTCGGTGAGAGGTTGGCTATGTCTTGGCGATTAGGTGTGGACTCAGGATGTTTTGATATGAATTAGTGGTTTCTTTAGGACCTCTCCCCAATTTTGAAATGTCTCAGCGAAAGTGAGTGGGAGATGCTTCTCGGTGTGAATTTTCTCTTGTCTCAATGACTTAGGGTGGATAAAGGTAACTTTTGGTAAAACATGGAGTATTCTATATGAGGTCTCCCTGATGCTAGTACATTACAATGAATCAAGGTGAATGAATATTCTTGGTGAAACATGGAATGATCTGTGTGATGTCTCTCTGATATCACAAGGCTAAAGCAACAGTGAATAAAACAAAGGTGCATCTTGGTGTAAGGATACTTCTTGACTTCGGCGTAGCGAACAGATGGTCATGATGAAAGCGAATAACACAAAGAACTAAGGAACATAGGCAGACAATGATAAATGTTATAATTGCCTTCAACATACTTTCTGGGTATCTCAACGACTATTCCATTGGTGTTTAACAGAGACTCAAATGCTGTGGCCGACATGTAAATGCTTAATTTCAGTTGCAGGCTGACATGAATTTGCCCGATCTCTACGGTGGGCCAACATGAATTTGAAGCGATATGTTTCCTGTGCTGGCATATAAATATGCACTCCTGATTGTAATTGAATCATTAGATTTTGGATTAGAGGCAGTAGGTAGAGATGGATATAGTAGAATAAATTTCTCAGAATAGAGGTTTTGTTGCATGTTTTCAAATGGCAATTCCAATGAAATTCAGCTGGTGTGGTAGTTTATTTCTAGTGTCAATTATCTGTTCAGTTTATTGAAAAGTATTGCTAAGTTGTCTCCAAGTTGATTCTTTCTGGTTGTTTAAATTGATATAACAAGCCTATTTTCAGTTTATTAGTGCACATTTGTTGTATCTGTGTGGTTAATTAACTGGTTCTCTCAAGAAGAGATTAAATCCTTTTAGTTGATCACAGTAATCAGGGAGATTCAACTAGATTATTAAAGTAGAGCTTAGTAGTCATAATCTTGCATGTTTATACAAGTTATAAATAGATCATATGCCAACAATTTGATTTTCTGCCAAAATAAGTTGCCCACTTCTGTTTCATTTGACTCCGCATACCCAACAAGGAATTGGTCTCTACAATTTCATCATTTGGATTCATTCAGTTTCTTTACATCTATTTTACATTTGTTAATTGAGTACTTTAGGTTTTAGATCAGAATATTGTTATTGCTATCAAGTTTGAATTCATTTGTTCACTTGCATCTACCATTCTGGACAAATTATTGCAAGAAGAATAATCATAAGTTAATTCTGCTTCATTCAGAAAGGTACACCGGCCTAGGTTTAGCAACACCTAAAGAGTAGAAGGTTGAGTTCTCTTGACCTTGTCTGTTACCCTAAAGCGTATCAAGAGATTGGCAGCCTCTTGAGGCATTCCGCCTGCATTTTTGAGAGCTAACAAATTGGTGACTTTTCTGGGGACAAACATCAAAAAATTTGGTTGAAGGCCATCATATAGAGTCATTGAAAAAGATTTGTAATTTGAGAAGTTTCAGAAGATGCGATTCTGCTAGGGAAAAGATCAGAAATAATGATTTTCCTAATTTTGGAAAATTAGGTGGCGACTTTGAAAGAATTTTTGTAGCTGTTCAAACATGAATGGAAGAGGATCTCAATTCAGGGGAGGTCATGCTAGAGCTCCTCATGGTCAGCAGTGTATGCCATATCATCATACACAACGCTATGGTCTGATGTACCAGCATCAGTACTCGCATAGTGCCCCCCCTCATCAATACACAACAATGATTAGACAGTTTGATTTGGCAGGGATTCAATTATCCCCTTATCCAATGGATGGCAGTTGGAGAGGTATTATTCCAAGGTTTATAGGGAATGATGCAATTACTGTTGAAGAGCATTTAAGAAGTTTCAATGCTTTCATCCAAGATTTGCATATGCCATATGAAGATTTACACATGAGGCTATTCATGATATCACTTATTGAAGATGCTAGGGATTGGTTCAACAGCCTACTAGATATCTCTATCGATTCTCTCCAAGGATTTCAGGATCAATTCCTCGAGCAATTTGGGAACCCAATTACACCAGATGTTGCTCTTCATGAATTAATACGGATTCAGAAAGACCAAAATGATACAGTTATGAATTTAATCAAAGGTTCAATAAGTTGCAAAATAAAATACCTCCTAGATCAAAGTTGTCGGACTCTGTAGCACTGAGTGTTTATTTGAATGCATTTGATCCTAAGACAAGGTATGAATTGAGAAATAGATTCCCAAGAGATTTGGCTAAAGCACAGAAGATAGCACTAGCAATGGAAAATAAGAGAAAGGCTGCTGGGATAATCAATAAAAGAGACAATCCTAAGGTTCCTCAGCAAAGCAACAATTATCAGTACAGATAGGAGAATACTTACAGAAATGAGAGGACAAGGTTGCATGACATACTTTATAATACAGACTCGAGGGACGAAAAACCTATAATAGCTAGGTCTGGAAACAAGGAGGCTCCTGATCCATTGACAAAGAAGGGAACCTATATGGTAAGTAACAATTACTTTTGTGAATTTTGTGATAAGCCACATTCCCCAGATTATTGTTTTGTAGCCCAAAGAATGCAAGAAGAGGGAATGTTGATGGGAAACAATATAGAAGATCACACAATATATTTGACTTCAAACACTTTTCACCATGTTGTGGAGAAGTGCTCATCTTCAGAGGATGAAGGTTATCATCATGATGTTTCAAATCAAAAATACAATGTTCATATGCCTGAATAGCAGGTCCTTTCTAACTATGAAGAAGATTATACAGTGCCACATTCTGTTGTGGTTCCTACTCAATGCAGTATGAGGAGACTCACTAAAGAGGAGATAGAGAGACTAACTGTTGCTACAGTTAAGGAAGCAAAGAGGAAACACTGGCTGAGAAGTAGGACAGTAAAAGAGAATGAAGGTGTCCCTAGAGGAATCTTTATGAAAGATCAAAAGGTGACACAAGGGGCTGATAAGAAAGCAAAAAGTAGACAACATAATAAAAGTGAACAGAAGCCTATCCAAAAGGAGAAAGTTAGAGAGCTGCTCAAAGATATGCAAGAGACTGATCAGAAGGAAGAAAACAAAGAAGAAACATTAGAGCAGAAGAAAAGGATTAAGGTAGAAGGCTCCTCTTTTAACTTCATTCAAGTGTTATCCCAGGGAATAAGGTATGAGAACACTATCAATGTTGAATCCAATAGTTGTATTTCTGATGAGTATAGAGAAATTGATAAGATGATGCAACTGATAGAAGATGAAACATGTGCAAATCAAGATGATTCCTGTGATAGCTTGCATGAGGAAGATGAAGGTACAAGAGATTTTTCTTGCATAACAGATTGTGACAGGAAAAGCAGTGCATGTTGTGAGGGATCTAGTGAATGTTCAGATTATGAACCTGAGGATTTTGATTTGTAGTCAAGGGATTTTTCTACCTCTTATGAAGATCAAGATGAAGTGGCAATGTGAGGTGTTGATTCATCTGATAGTAAGTATACAATACCTCCAGCTGTAGTTGAAAGTTATGAAGATACATTTGATCATGATGTGGTTTGTACATTTGATAGTGGTTTCCACAATTTTTCAAGCCCATTGTATGATGAAGAGTTAAAAGAGGATCTAATGATATTTTGCAAAGGTATGTCCAAAAATGAACTACAGGTATTTTCAAATCCACTTTATGAAAAAGAGGAGATAATTTCATATAAGAAAAATGATGGAATAAATAACTGCACTGATAATGTTTTTGATTTCCCATTCTTTGATGGTTTTGGATTTCTTTTTGATGATGGAAAAAGTGAAGAATATAACTATAGTGATGAAAATGTTGAGACTTGTTCATTCAGCAGTGAACAGATTTCAGATTTGTTAATTCCTAAATACCAGGGATGTGCACATGAAGGTGATCTTGAAGTTTTGTGTCCAGCTTACATTTGTTTTGATAGTGAAAGATCTTTGTGTAAATATTCTTATGAATCCCTGTGCATTTCTTGGAATGATGGTGAAACCTTTGGTGTTGATCAAAAGTCTCTTTCCATTCAAGATGAGGTATGTGATTTTGAAGTTTCTAATTCATGTGAAGAAGATGTGTATTTGCATGCTAAGGATGATCGAATTCCAGCTTTGATTAGTTCACATGTGCATGATATTGAGGATATGAGTCATGATCTAGTGTTGTCTCTGAAAAGAGATACTGAAGAGTTGCAAAAGGTTTCAGATTTGTTTGTTTCAGACAATGTTAGTTTGATAGAAATTTTTGATTCTCAAAAGAAGCACTTTGATGGTCAATTTTCAATACAGCTAGGTGGGTGTTTCATAGTATACAACAGTGAGAAAGATAATGAGGAATTTTGCATTGAATATGTGTATATTTTGTATGTTGGAGATAACAGAGATTTGTTTGATGATGAAGAATATAAATTGTAGAATGATATAGGGAATTTGGGCCAAGCTGAGCACAATGATTCTTTAAGAACTTTCAGTAACTGTGACAGGAAATATTGCATGAGTATCTTCAAGAAGAATCTGATGAACTCAAGACAAAACCAGGTATTTGATAGGGGAAAGTATGGTTTGAGTTTCAAATTGTAACAGCTCAGAACAGGTGAAGTTAAAACACAGAGGATTAAGGGTTGCTAGTGAATGGAAAACTCTTAGTGATCCTCTCTAAAATTATTTTCCATGCACAGTAGTTTAGGGTTGCGGTTCACCTTCATTTTTCATCCATTTCACTTCCATTTTGCACTCACTTTCCATTGTCCTTTTCCATTCTGCTCACTGGTTCATCATTTTGTGTCTGGTCTGCTCACCCAAAGATCTGGATCCTTGCAATGATCTTACTATCATTCATCCCTAGATGGAGCCACTGTTGGAACTATTAAATTTTGATGTTTTTACATGTTGATCATGCTCATGAATTTCCATATTTTCCCCATATTTTTCCCATAAAATCATCTATGTCTGCATTTTTTGCATTCTTGTTCATATAGGCTTGTGATGGTCAGGGATTCCCTGACCCATGTTGCATTGTCTACTTGCATGAGTCTATGTTGCCTATCGGAAAGACTCATTTGATGTCACAACGATTGAAGTTTTCATGCAGGCAGCATTCGACGGGACTTTGTCATTGTCTCGGTGATAGAGGAAAATCTTATCAGTGAGAATGTTATCTTCGGGCTAAGGTCTCAGCGAATACTTCATGTCTTACTGACCCACATTTGGAAAAGGCATATCGGCGAAAGAAATAATTTTTGAAAGGATGTCATGGTGATCTCCATATGACTTACTGACTTGTGCACAAATGTTCACTTTGGCATAAGTGTTGTATTCGATATGTTGTCTCACCAAAGATTTTTGTCTCACCAACTAATGCATTGAAAGTCTTATCGGCAGGAGTTACGACATTGATATATGGTCATAGCGAAGTGTATGTGTCTCACCGATGAAGTATGAAAGGTTGGCTATGTCTTGGCGATCAGGTGTGGACTCGGGATGTTTCGGTATGACTTAGTGGTTTCTTTGGGACCTCTCCCTGATTTTGAAATGTCTCGGCGAAAGCGAGTGGGAGATGCTTCTCGGTGTGAATTTTCTCTTGTCTCAATGACTTAGGGTGGATAAAGGTAACTTTCAGTAAAACATGGAGTATTCTATATGAGGTCTCCCCGATGCCAGTACGTTACAATGATTTAAGGTGAATGAAGATTCTCGGTGAAACATGGAATGATTTGTGTGATGTCTCTCTGATATTACAAGGCTAAAGCGACAGTGAATAGAAAAAAGGTGCATCTTGGTGTAAGGATACTTCTTGACTTCGGCGTAATGAATAGATGGTCACGGCGAAAGCGAATAACACAAAGAACTGAGGAACACAGGCAGACAATGATAAACGTTATAATTTCCTTCGGCATACTTTCTGGGAATCTCAACGAATGTTCCATTGGTGTTTAACAAAGACTCAAATGTTGTGGCCGACATGTAAATGCTTAATTTTAGTTGCAGGCCGACATGAATTTGAAGTGATATGTTTCTTGTGTTGGCGTATAAATATGCACTCCCGATTGTAATTGAATCATCAAATTTTAGATTAGAGGTAGTAGGTAGAGATGGATACAGTACAATAAATTTCTCAGAACAGAGGCTTTGTTGCATGTTTTCAAATGGCGATTCCAATGAAATTCATCTAGTGTGGTAGTTTATTTCCGGTGTCAATTGTCTGTTTAGTTTATTGAAAAGTATTGCTAAGCTGTCTCCAAGTTGATTCTTTCTGGTTGTTTAAATCAATATAAAAATCTTATTTTTAGTTTATCAGTGCACATTTGTTGTATCTATGTGGTTAATTAACTGGTTCTCTCAAGAAGAGATTAAATCCTTTTAGTTGATCATAGTAATCAGGGAGATTCATCTGGATTATTAAAGTAGAGCTTAGTAGTCATAATCTTGCATGTTTATATAAGTTATAAATAGATCATATGCCAACAATTTGATTTTCTGCCAGAATAAGGTCTCTGCAATTTCATCATTTGGATTCATTCAGTTTCTTTACTTTTGTTTTACATTTGTTAATTGAGAACTTTAGGTTTTAGATCAGAATATTGTTATTGCTATCAAGTTTGAATTAATTTTTTCACTTCCATCTGCCATTGTGGACAAATTATTGCAAGAAGAATAATCATAAGTTAAGTTTGCTTCATTCAGAAAGGTACACCCACCTAGGTTTAGCAGCACCTAAAGAGTAGAAGGTTGAGTTCTCTTGACCTTGTCTGTTACCCTAAAGCGTATCAAGAGATTGGCAGCCTCTTGAGGAATTCCACCTGCATTTTTGAGAGCTAACACTTGCTCATCCATTCTTCTTGCAACTAAACTTCTCGTAGGAGGCATCTTCACAATCTTGTCTCTTCACCTGCCAACCTACAAAAATCAATCAAAACACCAACAAAAGATCTAACAACTGTACTCTGATATCACTTTGATTTAGTATAGGGGTTGTCAAACCAAACAATAGGCCAAACAAGTGGATATAAACCAAACTTCAAAGAAAAATTAGATGATTTACTCAAAATTCAACTCTTAACCATGCTTTCCCTTGTTGCAAATGCAACCCAGTTTAAGGGATTTTTCAACCAAAAGTTCCAAAGCACTTCACAAACAAATTAGTGATCAAGATACCCTTTCTTGAATTAAAAAAAATATGTGAAAACCACCATTGAATCCTTTGGACCAAATCTAAGAACCAATAACATACCTTTTTCCTAGGCTAGTGAATTAGCCCTCTTTTACAAAGAGAGTTCCTTTTAAACATTTGATCTTCACAAGAACACCCCAAATAGTCTTGAGCTGTGTCTTAAAACAACAAATTTTAAGATTACTTTGCACTTACAGTGCCTTTAGCACGCTGCTCCATGAAACCCTCCTTTTTCCATGCAATGCATAGGGTTTATTGAAAAGCATACATCCAAGGCTTAACCAGTTCAATGAATACTTCAAACATCTTTCAAATAACCTACAAAGACTCAAAAACACTCACAAGGCCAATTCTTTCATCAAATTGTCAAAACCCTATCATGGTTCCTCATTTTCATGATGTAATATCACTTCCCAGCCCTAGGGCAACATCCCCAAGCCACCAAACCAAATGATAATAACTCCAAACAAGTAAAAACACCTAAAATAAAATTAAAGCACAACTTTCTACTGAGAAAAAGACTAAGACAGTAGGTGGAAAGGCTCATTCCATTATTTGTTCTTCAAATAGGCACTTCACTGGCTTTACTAGTCATATTTCATAAAATCAATGGAAACCTCCCACATAACTTTTGTTACGCCTTAAAAATAGATTCATGTGAGAGTAAAAACATGTTAGAACATGATACAAAATATCTTAGAGCATAAAAGAACTGTACAGGTTCATACAGAAGAGATAAAGTACATAAAACTAGAAAAAGATAGAGAAATTGCAGCCAATGAATATTATATTGATATGAAATCTTCAAAACATCATTCAACAACCTATTTTTCGAGCCTTTGAAGGCTTTAAATACATGTGTCCATCCAAAACTACCCATCCAATGTACATAACTACTTTTTAAATTCTAAGACTCTTAAGTTTCATTTAAACTGCATTTTTAACAACCTTTATTGACATCTTTACATCTCTTTTCAATTTCTAATTGACACCTAAGACCTTAAACTTCCCAAATACAATGGAAATGGTATTTTTAGACCTTATTTAGATAAAATAAACTCATACCACCTTTATTTAACCTACTGACCACCCTAATAAGCTCCATAAAAGACCAAATTTGGACAATAGGGTGTAGGTGCTCCCACACCATCTTGCTTTTAGGAAGATGATGGAGAAAGAATGAAAAAGGGACCCCAATTATAATCCTCTACCAAATATACTTGATGAATTTAGGTAGGTCATGTATGCCATGGATAATTTTGAAATTATAGTTGGTGTGTTAAGGGAACAACGAGAGGTTATTGATAAAGGGAAAGCAAGAGTGGTTGAAGAAGATACTAATATGGAGTTGGAAGAAAGGCCCACTTATCAACCACCTAAGAAAATAAGAATCTATTCTAGGAGGAAGAAATTCATAGATGAAGAATTTTTTTTCTCAACCCCTATTATTTCTAAGGGATCAAGGATGGTTTCTCCTAAAAGTACAATGCCATCACCTCCAAGCCAAGTTCCCCCAACTGTAGTGATCTTGATTCACCTTCAAGAAGTCCTGCTCCATTGGAGTAGCCATCCCTTAAGAATCAAAGGACTAAGGAAAGATGAGTGGTTGAGTATTATGATATAGATGATGATGATATCCTAATCACTCCTAAGGATATGCAATGAGGAATGCCTCCCCCTATAGGGGCAGTTTCCTCAAGTTGAAGACAAAGTAGCCTTAGGCTATGAAAAATTCATATCAGTGGTTTAAATAGTGTGGATGATTTGAGGTTAGAGGCTTGCAAGAAATCTATTGAAGATGATTCCTTTGTTGAAACACCTGCATTCAAATATTTCTTATGGAGAGCCAAACCTGCAAAATATGTAGAGAAGGTAGCCACTGAGAGGAGTTTACATCTAAAGCTTCCTTAGAGTGTCATTCAGGCTAATGTGAGGAGTGTTATGAGGGATGAATTTCAAAATATTACTGCCAAGGATGGTAGAGAAATTGTGAAGAAATGTGGTGTGTTGTTGTTGCCAGAGTGGGATATTGCTGATGCTATAGTTCTAGATACCATAAGGAGGGATGAAAATCCCCTAGTACAAACAGAGGAGGAATTAAATATGAAACTTTGAGGGTCTGCATTTAGTGAAGATTGGGATGCACTAGCAATCTGGTCATTATCCATGGGATCCAAGAAACTAGTACTTGTTGATCCATATGAGTTTAGTGGGAAATTACTTGTGAAGAGAGTTGTTGATACCCCATCCTTGGAGGTAGCTGACATGGCTGTTAATGTGGCTAGATTTTCTAAAGCAACTATGTAAAACCTCACCCTTGAAAGGGATGATTTCAAGAATAATTACCATGAGTTCCTTGATGAATCTGATAATAGTCAGCAGAAGGTAGTTGTGCTAGAGACTGAGATGGCATTCTATAAGTAGAGGGAAGAAGTGCAGAGAAATCAAAGCTAAGCCATCTCAAGTCATCCACCTCCATCTTCTCCAATTGCATCTTCCCAACCTTCCCCTCAAGATCAAACCTTGGTAATAGTGCCATAAAATTTATGACAAGAGCCACTCTCAATAGAGGGACCAAGCAAATCAGGTCCTAGTTCATCTAATGAACCTATAAGAGAACAAATCCTTTCACAATTTGAAACATATAAGAAGTTGTTGGAACAGGCACAAGACACAGTGTATGAAAACATCTCAAAGATTGTCTCTGCTATCTTGAAACATATGAATAAGAAGATCCATGCCAAATTGAATGGTGTTCATGCAAATTACTCCTTGATGCTATGAGTAATAGGGTTATCTCAAAGGGATAAGGAGTTGGCTATCCCAATCCTGAATAAGTGGATCCCAAGGGTTGATAGATTGAAGTTTATGGTAGTCAGAGGTAACCAGTAGGAGGATAAATATCCTAAGGTAATTCCAACATATACATTTGTCTGTAAACTTAGTGAGAAAAAGTTTCATGGATATATTGCCCCATTGGAGCAGAAAATAAGAGAACTGAAACG
Organism: Sequoia sempervirens; assembly: GCA_007258455.2. Taxonomy (NCBI): domain Eukaryota; kingdom Viridiplantae; phylum Streptophyta; class Pinopsida; order Cupressales; family Cupressaceae; genus Sequoia; species Sequoia sempervirens. Next base: position 185,400,373 of record VDFB02000008.1, on the reverse strand, counting down.
TCATTATGATCTAGCAGATTTGTCACTGTTGCCAGATATTTAACACACTAATGATGAAGTGAAGCCATTGTAAGTGTGGAAAAGTGAGGTGGATAATGTTATTGCTTCCCAATTAAATAACATTTGTAAAGAAGTTGTCATCAGTATTTTAAATGACACTTTAGAAAATTTGTCATTTATCATCAGATTTTTGGAAGATTTTGACAAAGAATCTAATTTTGTAATGACAAAGAATTCTCCATACAGAAAGAAGTTGGTTGAAATCATTGACTTCAATTGGCCATCTGATGATGAATATGAAGATTGGAGAAGGGTATTTATTGGTTGACTGGGTCTGTAAGTGTAGATGTGAAACATATATAATTGGTCAAGTATTGTACAGGTCTGGCCTTAGAAATTGCAACATATAAAATATATGTTTCAATAGTAAACGTTAGTTGCTAATAATGTAGAATGTTGACTTGGATGTTGATTCACTTTTTGCTTTGCAACATTTTGTTATCTTGTTCAATGGAATGGATGTGCTACAACATAGAATATTATTCTTTTTGACATGTTATTTTTGAAAGGAGAAGTTGGTTCTTACAACAAACAAAAATAATCTTTGTCTCATATGTATTCCCTCCAATTTGAAAGATGTAAATATAACTAAATTAGGATATATGTTCTATAGCATTCCAATTAGAATATGACATGTGTACATCTAGCCCAAAGCTTTTTTTTTCTCCCTTATTCTATAAAAGGGAATTCAAGGCCATTTGTACTAGTCTTTTGTTAAATTTTGGAATCAAATTGTGAAAATAGAGGACATAGAGTGAATATGTTAGAAGTATTTATCTAATGCTTTGAGTCTAGATAGTAAATTTTGTCCAATGTATGGTTCCTGAGCATATCTGAATGATAATGCAAGTTTTTCGAGTCTATAGTCTCTCCAACTTAGATCTATACTTGAATTATTAATGAAAATTATGATTAAAGATCATTTCATTAATTTTCATTGCTTTCATACTTTGGTAAATGTTTTGGTTTTAGCGAGTTGGTTCAAAGAATCGGTTAAAATGCTTAGATCAAATCGTAAATTCATGTGCAGGGTGATTGGATCTGATAAGTAGTCTTTAGAATCTAATTACAGATTTGTGAATTGCAAAGTAATCTCACTTAGATCATGGGTGTTTAGAATTAAATATACCTTATCTTTCAATTTTCTTAGACTCCTAGCCTGTAGATAATGACACTGATCTCAAGCCCTATAAGCCATTCTCATGGTTCCAGTTATTAGACTTAAGAACACCATTTTAAATAATTATTGAATCTATCTTTAATTTTTTGTGGTTGGTGCTATCTTGTATTCTCAGCTTAAGATACATAATTCATTCAAGGAAATGCCAATTTCTTGAAGGATTTCATCTTATTAGTCACTGATGAGAATATATCTACTTACTTATGCAATGTATACATAAATTTTCTAAAAGAATTGTATTTTGTACATTGTGGGATCACCCTCCCGGGTTTTGAAGAGCCCGAAGTGTAGGAGATAAAGCAATTAGTGCTACATTTTGTTTGTTGGCCACTTATCTTGCAGGTATTCAAAAATTGAGTCTGGAAAAACTCATAGGTGTTTGTGGGATCTGCTTGGTTCATTGAAAATAACCAACACTCCAAACCTAAGTAAAATTATAACTGATCCAAAAATAATAGAAATGACCCCTAAATTGGAAAACAAAATAAGGATTTCAAGAAAATAGAGTATTTCAAGAATGATCATCCCACAAAAAAGAAAGGGCCTCTAGGTGGATGTGTCAACTATGGAGGAGATCATTATGTGAATTAGTGTAAAAAAAGTCAGGGGAAGCGATACCAAAGATAATATCTTCCATCTCAACAAGCAACATTTCAACATTTGGTTCCACTCAACTATTGATAATTATTAAGAAAAACATCATATCACACCAATTGAGACTATAGGTACTTTATTTGGGATACCTATCTCTATTTTGATAGATACTAGTGCAAGTGAAAAATTAATAACTCCTAGTTTGTTAAAAATAATTCCAAAGAAAACTAGTTATATGTCTAAACCTTGTTAGTAGAATCTATAAACTAGTCAAAAGGTTGGGTAGAGCAATGCCTATTTAAAGCTAAAGTTAGTTTACCATATTTTTCAATAGAATTCAATATTTATGTATCTACTTTGGGATCTGATTGGTTCATTGAAAACAACCAACAGAATGGAAAATCTGTTGGGGATGTAAGCTTTACAATTGTTAGTTCTCCAGAATGCCTTATCATAGATCAGTATGTTATATGGTGGTATTTACTTATAGAGTCAGTCAAATTGAAGTGTCTGCTAAGTTTACCTTACATCTTTGTCATGCATTTCACCAAAGTTTTTGATAAATTTACCACTCTTTTGTTTTCAAACCTCGTGTTCAAAATTCATGCAAATGCACATCGTATGTGTCGAAGTTTGTCTTAGTTTCTAAGGATATGTTGAAATTTGCATAAAGTGTAAAAAAATTGCTATTAATTGGTCCCAAGGAGTTTGGGTGGCGACTCTGAGGTCTTTGCACCAGTGCAAGCCCGTGTTTAAGGATATTAAATAAATAAAGAAGAAAAGTGTAAAGAAATCAAAGAAGTTGATGAACGTGAAGAAGATTTACATGCAAATGCAAGGAACACGAGGCCACATGAAGAAGAATCTAGAGAAAATTTTTGAGAGTGAATCTCCTAGGAAAAAGAATGCATGCGAGAAGTGGATAAAAGAAAAGGACAAAAACTGTAAGTCTACTCCTCATTCGGTCCCTGAATTTGATATTCGTTCTAACTCTAGTTCAGAATGTGAAAGGGATCTGCTAGATTTTAGTGATAATACTTCTAATGAGAGGGGAGAGGTTTTTATGAAGTCTATTGTAAATGAGCACTCCGTATACTTAGGTGTGTAGGCCATGAAAAGGAGAGAACAAGATAGAATAGAAAGGGTTAAAATATAAAAAGATAATGCTAGTGCTAGATGCACTAGAGCTAAAGGACATTTAACCCCACATTCTCATTCTTATTCCCCTATTCTTCCCGACCTGCTAACTAGAGATGAATATTCCCATAATACTATTCCCATCAAGATGAGACTCTAGTAGCATCTAATGGAGATTCTATCTTGCCAGAGGAATAAGAGGTCCTAAATGATATGCAATTGCTCAATGAAAGAATCTCCAGGTGCAATGAAAATAGAAAGAAGATGGATGCGGAAAAGGAGAAGAGAATAAGGGATGTCATGATGTAGAGGGATATGTTCCAAAGGAAGGTTGAGGAGATGGAGGCACTTGATAGGTTAGCAACCGAATCTGCCCAAGAACCTAGTCCAGTAGTGCAAGAGATTGTAGGAAAAATTCTTGTAATTTCCTCAACTGATAATACTGCTATAAATCCACAAACCAATACTAGTGAAAAGACTTCTATCCTAGCTACCCCACCTCCCATAAATACAAATCGTGAATCCCATAATGTTGATAAAGGAAAGCAACCCATGGGAGAGAAAAATGCAAATGAAGGAGTAAAAATTAATGAGGGAGGTCCTTCCAAGAAAGATACACTACAAGGTGATTCTATTCCATTTTTGGAAAATTAATGAAAGGAAATGAAGAGTTGGATAGGAAGATGAAGGAGATGGAGTTACTTGCTATAAATAAATAAATCAAGAGGAAACTTGGTTTCCTAGAGTCCACATTGAAGGACCCAGTCCCTAAGAACCAGAGCCCTCAAGGCCGCACATCTTCTTCAAGTCCACATATAAATGAAAATTCATCATCTATTGGAAACCCTTCTAGCTCTTCTTCATAGCCCAAAGACAAAACTAGAACAATTCATGTTAGTGATCAACATGATTCCCAACATTGAAGGCCTAGAAACAATAATGATGGAAGAAGGGGTCATGATAGCCAAGATGAGGAAGGACCTGCTGGGAGGAGATTGGTGCACACTGATAGGTATAGGCAGCTATGTTTTGAAAACATCCCAAGATACCCAAATCTAGTACCAGATAATGCCAAGAAGAATGTACCCAAATTTACTGGCAACAATACCCTCAGTGGTGAAGACCACTTAAAGGCTTTTCAAAGTTTTATAGAAGACTTTGAATTGTGGGATGAGGATGTGGCTATTAAATACTTTATGAAATCTCTAAAAGAGGATGCAAGGGATTGGTATAGGAGCTTGCCAAATGCAAGCATAGATTCCAAGGATTCATTCTTTCGAATCTTCAGAGAATAATATGGAGATCAAACTGATCCACAATTTAGGTTGAATGACTTTAGTAATATCACAAAAGGGCATAATGATATGGATACTGAGTTTAATGTAAGGTTCCAAAAGGAAATGCATAAAGTTCCTACATTCTTGAGGCCTAATGAAAGGGCATGCCTAGTTGTATATTGCAATGCATATGACTCCAAGATGTGTTATGTCCTCAAAGATAAGAATCCACAATTCCTAAAGGATGCTTACAAAATGGAAATTAACATTGAAAATAATCAAAGGGCATCAAGTAAAATGGGAAGAAGGGATGATCCTAAGCCTTTGAAAAACCCTAAGACCCAAAATGACAAGGAAAATAAGATTGCAGCTCCAAATGAAAATTTGGATCAAGTTCTCAATTTGTTACAAAAGTAGGAAAAGAATGATAGACCCTAGTTCTAGAGAAATAAGAGGCCCCCAAGGCTTCAAGATTATCCTTATTATACCAATTGGCATAATGGGAATCCAATTCAAAATAATCAAAAAAACTCATAGGATACAATTGACTCTTTCCATAAAAATACCACAAATATTGTTGAAGACTTACCATGGTGTGGAGTGTGTCAGAGGCCTCACTCGTCATAGCAATGTGCAGTTGTGAGGTCTTTGGAAGAAACTCAAGATGATCAAGGGGAGTTTGATTCTCCTCATAATCTAGATGAGATGGAAAATGTATTCATGACTAGATCAAACTTGGAATGTGTTGATTATTCTTCTAGTGATGATGTTGACACAAATGATGTGGATGCACAAAGACGCAAAGTAGATTTACACCATGAACAAGTGGTTTTAGATGAAGAAAGAGAATATGAATACATTGATTACACTCTCAAGTCAGATAATGTTTCTTTGAGAAGACTTTCAAATGAGGAAATTGAGAGATATACAATTGCATTGGCTACTAGAGCTCAAGCAAGAAGTGATCTTCATATCAGGAATAGGGTGGTGAGAGGCAACCAAGGTAATCCTAGAAGCATGTTCATTAAAGAGAACAATGCAGAGAGTAAAGGAACTAAGAAAAAAATATGAAGGGACAAAACCAAAGGAAGGGAAAGAGATGAGAATTTGGGCCAAGAAAGCCAGCAAAGCAAAGGATACTATTGAAGCTATACCTCAAGACTTGAAGCCTATGGTTGAAAATATTGATAAGCAAGTTGATAAGGTAGTTCCTTAGGAAATAATACTTCTTGAGTTACCAAGCTATTCTCCCATTGAAATGTTTTGGGTTTTGTCTCAAGTCCGGGTCACAGTTCCATTTCTAGAGATGATGAGGATTGTCGAGCATAAGAACAAAATGGCAGCTTTCATTAATAGCATTGTCGAGGGTAGCAAAGACAAAGTAGAGGTTGGCACACCTGAAACAAGCAAGAGTCCAGAGAAAGATACTAAGGTAGGGGCAGTAATTAATGAGGATCCTAAGATTTATTTGGGAACCACTATTACTACAAATTCCAGTCTAGTCAATCCTTTCTTTCTAAGATTGATCATTGATGGGAAACTACTCAGGAATTGTTTGATAGATTCTAGTGCTTCAAATAATTTCATGCTAGTTAGGATAATGGAGGAAATTGGCTTGAAGGTTGATAGCACCTATGGAAACTGCTATGCTATGGATTCAAGAGAGGTCCCTGTTATCAGGGTAATTTATAAATTCCCATATAAACTGGCTGAATTCCCTAAAAAGGAGTTGGTCATGAGTGTCATAGTGGTGGATATTCCACCAACTTATGGAATGCTACTATCAAGAAAATGGTGTGCTTCCATGGGAGGAAGTATGCAATGTGATTTGTTATTTTCTACATTCTCAATTGATCAGAAGGATGTCAAAATTGCTAGAGAATCAAGATTCTGACATATGATTGAGCATATTGAAGAGCTAGAGGAACCCCCAATAATTAACTTTATGGACATTGGTCTAGATACCTTATGGTTTGAGGAATTGAAGTATGAAGAAGAAGACATTAAGCCTACCCCAATTGTTAAGGAGGTCTTGGAAACACTGCAGGAAGATGCTCTGCAGACTATGTATTTTGATGGAGCATGTTCAAAGGAAGGTTCAAGTGTAGGGGTTATTCTTATTTCTCCCCAAGGTAAGACTTTTAATTTATCCTTCTTGCTATAGTTTTCATGTACAAATAATGTTGTTGAGTATGAGGCTTTATTACTTGGTTTGAAGTTAGCTTCTAAACATGGGATAAAGTTGTTAAAATTACTAGGAGATTCTGAGCTTGTAGTTTCCCAAGTTAGATCTAGATTTTTTACTAGAGACAAGAGGCTTAGGTAGTATAGAAATGGAATTTGGGATACTATTGAGGCTTTTGATGCCTTTGGCATAGATTGGATAGAAAGAGGACAAAATGTCAAAGTTGATTTGCTAGCTAACATTGTGGTCAAGCTAGATGATGTAACTTTTGATGGTGTCTCAAGAATAGAGGTACATACAAGACCTGTAGTGCCTAAGAACATTTGCAATTGGCAAGTGTTTGATGATGGCAATGACATCTTGAGATTCTTGCATTGTATTGACAAATATGAGAGTCAAGAGATTGACTTTGACTCATATGTGGTTGAAGTTGATGGGAAAGAGACGTTATTTTGGAATGAGGTAATTTAGCTAAATACAAATAAGATTCCCAAAGGACTGGTCACACTAGAAAGGGTCTTTGATGGCTCTGACAAGTCAAATGTTAAGCAAGCATCTCCCATAAAGAGGATCTAGAAGAAATAATTCTTGGTATATAAAATACACCCAAAAAGGTGTACATAGGCAAGAAAATGAAGCCCCATGTGAGGACTATGTTAATTTCCTTATTAAGGAAATACAAATATATATTTTCATGGTCCTATGATGATTTAATGGCCTACAGGGAAGATCTATTCCAGCATGAGATCCCATTGAAGCCTGACACAAAGCCTTTTAGGAAAAAACAGAGACCTATCAATCCTACCTTAAGGCCCAAAATGCAAGAGGAGCTTAATAAGCTGAGTGATGTTGGAATTATTAAAACTATAAGGCATTCTTCATGTGTGTCCAACTTGGTTCTAGTTAGAAAAAAGAATGGAAAATTAAGACTGTGTGTGGATTTTAGGAACCTTAATGTTGCATCCTTGAAAGATAATTACCCCTTACCTAACATGGAAGCAATGTTACAAAAGGTAACAGGCTATGAACTACTTTCTATGATGGATGGATTTTTAGGTTATAACCAAGTTATGGTGAGGGAATAAAAATAGTACAAAACAAAATTTACCACACCATTGGGGACTTACGTTTATGTGAGGATTCCTTTTGGCTTGATAAATGCCGGTGCCACTTTTTAGAGAGCCATGGATGTGGCTTTTTCCAATTTCATAGATTTGTTTGTTGCTATCTACCAAGATGGCCTTACTACTCATGGTAAGAAGGAGGAGGATCACTGTTCACACCTTGAGAAATTTTTTATTAGATCCCTAGAATATGGTATTTCGTTGAACCCCAAGAAATATTACTTTGGAGTCAAAGAAGGTAAGTTGCTAGGACACATTGTCTTGAAATATGGTATCAGGATTGACCCTGAACAGGTCATGACAATAGATAAAATTACACCACCTAAGAATGTTAATGGGATTAAATCTTTCTTTGGGTAGCTAAACTTTGTAAGGATATTTGTTACTAATTTTTTAGAGATTGTTAGGCCTATCTCAAAGATGCTCAAGAAAGGAGAGAATGTGGTGTGGTTAGAAGATCCTACCAAATATTTTCAAGCCATCAAGGATGCTATTAAAGCTACACCTGTCTTGAAGTCTCTAGACTATTCCAAGCCATTCCACTTGTTTACATTTGCCTCTTTTCATACTATAGAGGGAGTGTTGTTACACAAAAAAAGATGAATGCTTTGAACAACCAATTTACTTTTTTAGATAGTCTTTGCAAGTAGCCGAACTCAAGTATGACACCACTTAGAAGAAAGCTTATGCCTTGGTTAAGGCTGTTAAAAATTTCAGAATATATTTGACCGGTGCAACTGTGGTGGCTTATGTTCCAAGTGCAGTGGTCAAGGACATTTTCATTCAACAAGAAACCACAGGTCAGAGATGTAGATGGATTAAAAAAATCCAAGAGTTCAACATAGATATCCAAATTACGAAGTTGGTAAGAGGCCAAGGTTTAGTCAAGCTCATGGCTGAAACTAATTTGGAGGAAAACAAAATTAATGAAGTTGAACAAGAAAACATTGCTCTCATCTATGATATGCAGACATGTGGCTAGTACCAAAGGATTGTGGAGTACCTGCATACCATGCAATGCCCTGATGGCATGCCTAACAATGAGAAGGGGACTTTAAAATTGTAGGAAATTAGGTATGTTATCATTGATGGAGAACTTTGGTGGAGAAGTCCAAAGGGTGTGCTTCTCAGATGTGTGGACAGTGACCAAGTAGAAGATCTGCTAATTGAAATTTATAAGGGAGTGTGTGGAGGTCACTACATGGCCAAGACTACTGCATATAAGGTATTGAAAGTAGGTTTTTGGTGGCCCACATTGTTCAAAGATGCACATAGATTTGTGAAGAAATGTGATCCTTGTAAGAGGTTTATTGGCAAACTAAAGTTTTCATGTAACCTACCACTTAGGTTAGTCTAAACATCAACCCCCTTCCAATAGTGGGGTATTAACTTTATTGGAGAAATGTCGGTGAAGTCCAGTGGAGGACATTCCTAGATTCTAGTTGCAACTGATTATTTCACAAAGTGGGTTGAAGCTATTCCTACCATAAAAGCAACTAGTAAAGTTGTCATTGATTTCTTGATGAATAATATTCTGAGTACGTTTGGTGTTCCTAAGAGAATTGTTTCTGATAATGCTATGTGCTGTAGGTCCGAGAAATTTATAGATTTTTGCAACCAACATGGCATAAATGTATCTTATTCATCCCCATACCATTTCCAAGGGAATGTGAAAGCTAAGTCTAGTAATAAGAGTCTTATGAAGATTATCAAGCGGGTGCTTGAGAAGAATAAGAAAGTGTGGGACTCAAAATTGCAGTTGGCACTATGGGAAGATGAGACCACCGTGAAGAAATTCATTGGACAATCCCATTTTAACTTGGTGTATGGGGTTGAGGCCAAAATACCACACAATAATCTAATGAAAATGTATAAATTTGTTCAAGAGTAGGATACTGATATCTGTGATGAGAGACAACATCGAATGTATGAGCTAACCGAGCTTGACGAGATGAGATGAGAAGATCATAAAAGAAATGAGAGGATGTAGCTCCAAGTCAAACACTTGTATGAAAAAAAGGCCATTTAGAGGAAGTTTGAGGTAGGGTGTATTGTTTTGATGTGGAATGCGAGATTGGAGGACAAAGGAAAGCATGTGAAGTTTGATCCAGTAGAGCTTGGGCCTTATCTAATTGTAGACACACATGGGGAAGATTCCTATTTCCTACAATCACTAATAGGTGAATTTTTCAGAACTACCAGTACATGGAAAGTTCCTTAAACCCTATTTCTTCTAAAATAGGTTATATTTCTATGTATATTGTATATTTTTGTGAATATTGTACATAGGTTTGGTGTGTTTTCTTTCTGCTGTGTTTGCTTGCCTTGTCTAGGTAAGCTCCTGTGTTTTTGAATTCCTTTGTGTTGGTCTGCTTCACCAAGAGATCTATTTCTCGCCATACCAACTAGGGGTATGCATCCTCGAGCATGAGCCACTGATGGAGTCCCTAAAATTTTTGACAATTTAAGGTCCCTTTGTGCTTGGTAATGGCATGGCACATTTTTCCCAAAGGTAAGGTTTAGGGTTTTACCTCTGTAACCTTGTTTTCAAAAGCTTTACTTTTAAACCTTGGGAATTTTAATTTTAGGTTGACCTATTCTGCCCAGTTTTTAGTTGTTTAAGTTATCATTTGATCCATCACAGTACATTCATTTACCACCCCCCTTGCCTAAGTTACTCGGTCACCTTTAATTGTGAAGTGTTTTAATTTTCCTAATGTCGAGCATTAATATTTAACTCCTAAATGAATTAAGTCTAAGTCATCCATCTTCAAGCATAAAAGTGTCATCAACCTAATCATGGGACCCTTTTATGACTAAATTTTTCATATGTGCAAGATTAAAGATCATCTGATCATGGGAATTAATCTGAGTTGTTCTTCCCTGCTGGCTTGCAGGTCCCAAGTAATGAATCTTTAACTGTTGTATGGTCTACAAGATGCTAACATGTGTATGATCACAGGTGTAGACCCAGTTGAAACTTTTCATTCTGACGCTTAAGTTTTATGATCAACAATGATTATTAAGAGGGAAGAGTTGATCACTACCATTCCCCACCATCTTGCGGAGTTCAGATGCAAGCTTGTTAAAGGCTACGAGGATTGTGAGAAGTTGCCACGTATGTCCTATGACCACTGGTAGGTGGAGCACAAAAACACATGAAGGATCTTGTTCGTGTATCTTTATTGGCTAGTTATTCAGGATGGAACAACAATGAAATTCAAATGTAATTGACTCAATCTGAGTCATCCAAGGTGGCCATCTTAGCGGGATATCAATGGTGTATATTCAAAACTGTGAGTACACATGTTGTAATTGTTTTTCTTCGTGCGAGCGAGCAGTAATGGTGGAGGTGACTTATAAATCTACTCAATTTCCCTCAAAATGCATGTATGTGGTCAGTTCTTGCATAATTAAGATTCGAGGATGTGTCTAGAGCAATACAAAAATTGAATGAGGTGACTTGCAAAGTTTAGTCCAACCAACATTAGGGTTTATTGTGATTGAAATCCGTAAGTACAATAAACACAGTTTTATGCCTTTTTCCAGCTTTCTGAACTAGGGTTGGATTTCAATTTTCTTTCAGTTGAATGCTTTTTATTGCTCTTCTTTAATTGCTCAAAGTTAGGGTTAACTTTGTCTTTAAAAGGTCACAACCTTGTGAGACCTTTCAAAATTGGCATTCATATTGAACCCTAGGTTTGAATTAGGAGGTTAGTAGTTGGAGTCTTTCTCATAGAAACCTTGGTCTATCTAAAATTCATTTTGATGTCCATGGCTCCCAAAGTACAAACTGCTACCCCTGCAACCCAGTGTAGATTACTTTCCCAGGATGTAATCAACTTGTTAACATGCTCTACAAATAAGAAACCTGAAGGGAAAATCTTATTCTATGGCCCTAGGGTCAAAGAGGGAGTGATGAATAAGCAATGTTTCACTAAGGATGTCGAGTTGCCTTATACTAGATGGCAGCTCTTCCAGCATTGGTTCGGAAATAGGAACCTTGTGATTCCTCTCTGTAACCCTTGGAGGCTAGATATGGGAAAATTAGTGGTTCCCAACGTATATATGGATGTTGATTTACTGAAATATATTGCCTCAAGGTATAACCCAGTCTCTAAGGTTGTTAGGACATTTGATGGGAAAGAAATGGTAAGGATAACCAAACAAGAAATTGAAGATGTTTTTGATTTGCATGAGTGGAGTAAGGATTTGGTTCCTCTTGATATGGATGTTATCAAGAAGAAATATGAAAACACCAAGGTATTCATTAGAAGAAAGTTGTTGCCCTTGCATACTGCTATTGGGAAGAATAGAAAATAGATAAAAATTGGTGAAAAGGAGCTTGAGCCCTTCCCAATGAAATATTTTTCTAGCTAATTTAAGAGGAATGTATATTCTTTATGCCAAATCATTGGTTTCTCTCCACCTGACACATTGTAGAGGGAATACAACTATCTGGCAACACATCTACAACACCTAGCTTACACCGTAGTTTATTATTATGCCACATATTTGGTAGAAAATATCCATAAAGGTCTGGTTGAGTTGAAGGGAGGGAAAGAATGGGTGAAATTTTGGTGGTACTCATTGTTAATGCATATGTTCTTGTATAAAGGGAAGAAAGTTTTTGAGAGACATAACTTTGAGAAGGCAAAAGGTGTAGATTTTCCTGTTCAATGTTGGACCCAAATTTTGGATAAAGATGACCAAAAGTATAATTATGTGGTGTTTCAAAATTATTTTTCATTGAAACTAAAGAATCCCTTGATCTATTAACCACCATGGATTCCTAAGGAAATTCATAAATTCTTGAGTCCTATGGAGATGAGGCCTGACCTAAATTTAAGTCACAACTAGGGAGACTTGATTTTATATCCTGATAAAACAATATTTAGAGTATATGGCACCAGTATAGATCCATATGTTCTACCAAGAAATGCACCATTAAGGATAGGGTTTCTTGAAATTATGAGGCAATTGGAAGCTTCTCATGTAGCACATTTACCTGAGATAGCAAAGAAAGGCTCATTCATTAGAAGAAAGTTGTTGCCCTTGCATACTGCTATTGGGAAGAATAGAAAATAGATAAAAATTGGTGAAAAGGAGCTTGAGCCCTTCCCAATGAAATATTTTTCTAGCTAATTTAAGAGGAATGCATATTATTTATGCCAAATCATTGGTTTCTCTCCACCTGACACATTGTAGAGGGAATACAACTATCTAGCAACACATCTACAACACCTAGCTTACACCGTAGTTTATTATTATGCCACATATTTGGTAGAAAATATCCATAAAGGTCTGGTTGAGTTGAAGGGAGGGAAAGAATGGGTGAAATTTTGGTGGTACTCATTGTTAATGCATATGTTCTTGTATAAAGGGAAGAAAGTTTTTGAGAGACGTAACTTTGGGAAGGCAAAAGGTGTAGATTTTCCTGTTCAATGTTGGACCCAAATTTTGGATAAAGATGACCAAAAGTATAATTATGTGGTGTTTCAAAATTATTTTTCATTGAAACTAAAGAATCCCTTGATCTATGAACCACCATGGATTCCTAAGGAAATTCATAAATTCTTGAGTCCTATGGAGATGAGGCCTGACCTAAATTTGAGTCACAACTAGGGAGACTTGATTTTATATCCTGATAAAACAATATTTAGAGTATATGGCACTAGTATAGATCCATATTTTCTACCAAGAAATGCACCATTAAGGATAGGGTTTCTTGAAATTATGAGGCAATTGGAAGCTTCTCATGTAGCACATTTACCTGAGATAGCAAAGAAAGGATCATTCTTTCCAGAGTGGACAACATTTTCTGATTTTGTTATGCTGAAAGAGGCATGGAGGGAATTATTGCATCTACTGGCACCTTACAAGTTGGAGATTGTACACCCAAGGAATCATTATTCTGAGGGTTTTATTACTAGATTCAAAGTAGATACAAGACTTGGTAATTTTGTGCATATTTTCTACTATCCTGAAGATGTAATTAGGAACATTTCTAGCTTTCCAAAATAGGATGAAAGGGAAGCTAAGTATCTTTCTTTTAGGAAGATGATGGAGAAAGAATGGAAAAGGGATCCCAATTATAATCCTCTACCAAATATGCCTGATAAATTCAGCTAGGTCATGTATGTCATGGATAATTTTGAAAGTGTAGTTGGTGTGTTAAGGGAGAAATGGGAGGTTACTAATAAAGGGAAAGCAAGAGTGGTTGAAGAAGATGCTATTGTGGAGTTGGAAGAAATGACCACTTATCAACCACCTAAGCAAATAAGAATCTATTCCAGGAGGAAGAAAGTAGTATATGAAGAACAAACTTTGCCAACCCCTATTACTTATGAGGGATCAAGGATAGTTTCTCCTGAAAGTGCAATGCCATCACCTCCAAGGCAGGTTCCCCCAATTGTAATTGATCTTGATTCACCTCTAGGAAGTCTTGCTGCATTGGAGAAACCACCCCTTAACAAACAAAGGACCGAGGCAAGAGGAGTGGTTGAGTATTTAGATATAGATGATGATGATATCCTTATCACTCCCGAGGATATGCAACGAGGAATGCCTCCCCCTATAGGGGTAGTTGCCTCAAGTTCAAGAAAAAGAAGCCTTAGGATGGGAAAAATTGATATCAATGGTTTAAATAGTGTAGATGATTTGAGGTTAGAGGCTTGTAAGAAATTTATGGAAGATGATTTCTTTGTTGAAACACCTACATTCAAATATTTCTTATGGAGAGCCAAAGCTATAGAATATGCAAAGAAGGTAGCCATTGAGAGGATTTTACATCCAAAGCTTCATGACAGTGTCATTTAGGCTAATGTGAGGAGTTTTATGAGGGATAAATTATGAAAGATTACTACCAAGGATGGTAGAGAAATTGTGAAGAAATGTGGTGTGTTGTTACTACTAGAGTTGGATATTGTTGATGCTATAGTTCTGGATACCATAAGGAGGGTTGAAAATCCCCTAGTCCAAACATAGGAGGAATTGAATATGACACTTCAGGGGTCTGCATTTAGCGAAGATTGGGATGAACTAGCAATCTGGTCATTATCAATGGGATCCAAGAAACTAGTACTTGCTGAGCCATCATATTTTAGTGCTCAATTACTTGTGAAGAGAGTTGATGATACCCCAGCCTTGGAGGCAGCTGACATGGCTATTAATGTCGCTAGATTTAATAAAGAAACTATGAAAAACCTCACCCTTGAAAGGGGTGATTTCAAGAATAAGTACCATGAGCTCCTTGATGAATATGATAATAGTCAGCAGAAGGTAGTTGTGCTAGAGATTGAGATGGCATTCTATAAGTAGAGGGAAGAAGTGCAAAGAAATCAAGGCTAAGCCATCTCAAGTCATCCACCTCCATCTTCTCCAATTGCATCTTCCCAACCTTCCCCTCAAGATCAAACCTTGTTAATAAGTGGATCCTGAGGGCTGAGAGATTGAAGTTTATGGTAGTCAGAGCTAACTAGTAGAAGGATAGATATCCTAAGGTGATTCCAACATATACATCTGTCTATGAACTTAGTGAGAAATTTTTTTAGGGATATATTTCTCCACTAGAGTAGAAAATAAGAGAACTGAAAGCTCATTATGATCTAGCAGTTTTTTCACTATTACTAGATATTCAACACACTAATGATGAAGTGAAGCCATTGTAAGTGTGGAAGAGTGAGGTGGATAATGTTATTGCTTCCCAAGTAGATAACATTTGTAAAGAAGTGTACATTAGTATTTTAAATGACACTTTGGAAAATTTGTCATTTATCATCAACTTTCTGGAAGATTTTGACAAACAATCTAATTATGTAATGACAAAGTATTCTCCATATAGGAAGAAGTTGGATGAGATCATCGACTTCAATTGGCTATCTGATGATGAATATGAAGAATGGAGAAGGGTATTTATTGGTCAACTGGGTCTGTAAGTGTAGATGGGAAACATGTATAATTAGTCAAGTATTGTATAGGTCTGGCCTTAGAAATTGCAATGTATAAAATATATGTTTCATTGGTAAAAGTTGCTGATGATGCAAAATATTGACCAGGATGTTGATTCACTTTTTTCTTTGCAATAATTTTTATCTTGTTTGATGGAATGAATGTGCTACAACATAGAATATTATTCTTTTTGACATGTTCTTTTTGGAAGGCGAAGTTGCTTCTTACAAAAAACACAAATAATCTGTCTCATATGTATTCCCTCCAATTTGAAAGATGTAAATATAACTAAATTAGGGAATATGTTCTGTAGCAGTCCAATTAGAGTATGACATGTGTACATCTAGCCTGAAGCTTGTTTTTTCTCCCTTATTCTATAAAAGGGAATTCGAAGCCATTTGTGCTAGTCTTTTGTTGAATTATAGAATCAAATTGTGAAAATAGAGAACACAAAGTGAATATGTTAGAAGTATTTATCTAATGCTTTGAGTCTAGATAGTAAATTTCATCAAATGTACAGTTCCTGAGCATATCTGAATGATAATGCAAGTTTTTCGAGTCTATAGTCTCTCCAACTTAGATTTGTACTTGAATTATTAATGAAAATTATGATCAAAGATCATTTCATTAATTGTCACCGCTTTCATAATTTGGTATATGTTTTGGTTTTAGCTCTAGTTCAAAGAATTGGTTAAAACACTTAGATCAAATTGTAAATTCATGTGTAGGGTGATTGGATATGATAAGTAGTCTGTATAATCTGATTATAGATTTGTGAGTATCAAAGTAATCTCACTTTTATCATGAATGTTCAAAATTAAATATACCTTATATTTCAATTTTCTTAGACTCCTAGCCCATAGATAATGACACTGATCTCAAGCCCTTCAATCCTTTCTTATGGTTCCAGTTATTAGAATTATGAACATCATTTTAAATAATCATTGAATCTATCTTTAATTTGTTGTGGTTGGTACTATCTTGTATTCTTGGCTTAAGATGCATAATTCATTCAAGGAAATGCCAATTTCTTGAAGGATTTCATCTTATTAGTCACTAATGAGAATATATCTACTTACTTATGCAATGTATAAGTAAATTGTATGAAAGAATTGTATAATGTACATTGTGGGATCACCCTCCCAGGTTTTGTAGAGCCCAAAGTGTAGGAGTTAAAGCAATTAGTGCTACATCTTGTTTGTTGGCCACTTATCTTACAGGTATTTGAAAATTGAGTATGGAAAAACCCATAGGTGTCTGTGGGATCTGCTTGGTTCATTGAAAACAACCAACACTCCAAACCTAAGTAAAATTATAAATGATCCAAAAATAATAGAAATGACCCCTAAATTGGAAAACAAAATAAGGATTTCAAGAAAATAGAGAATTTCAAGAATGATCATCCCACAAAAAAGAAAGGGCCTCTAGGTGGATGTTTCAACTATGGAGGAGATCCTTATGTGAATTAGTGTAAAAAAAGTCAGGAGAAGGGATACCAAAGATAATATCTTCCATCTCAACAAGCAAAATCTCAACATTTGGTTCCATGCAACTATCGATAATTATTAAGAAAAATATCATATCACACCAATTGAGACTACAGGTACTTTATTTGGGATACCTATCTCTATTTTAATAGATACTAGTGCAACTAAAAAATTAATAACTCCTAGTTTGTTAAAAATAATTCCAAAGAAAACTAGTTATATGGCTAAACCTTGTTAGTAGAATATGTAAACTGGTCAAGAGCTTGGGTAGAGTAATGTCTATTTAAAGCTAAAGTTAATTTACCATATTTTTCAATAGAATTCCATATTTATGTATCTACTTTGGGGTTACATGATTCCATCCTAGGAATGAATTGTTTATGAAATCATAGAGAAAAAGTAAACTAAAAAAATAGTCGAGTGTCTTGATTGTAGGAAACCTGATCTTAATCCAAGGAATTTAACATAAATTTAAGATCACATAGATATGTGTATGAAACTAAAGTGATACAAAATAAAATGGTGTCAAGTATTTTCAATCATAATGGATTGAATATTTTAAGGAGTTAGTTGTTTTAGATGACCTAATCTTCTACAATTCATAGAAATTGTATGAAGTTAAAGATGAATCATTTGAGAAATAAAAGAAATAATTTATTCAAGATTACCCATTCCTTTATGAGTTCCAAGATGTTTTTCCCAATGAACTAATAGGGATACTGTTGATTGTGTTTTCTGCATAGCAACAACTTAGACAAAAAATGATATTCTATCTCTCTTGAAAGATAATCTTCAACAATAAATTGCTGAAAATCACCCCAAGGTCTCTCGGGTGTCAGGTCATGACAATGCATAAACAACTCAGATAATATGTGAAAATGCTGGTAATCACAAGGGGCCTTACAAATGAATAATGCTGAAAGTGAATTTTCATCAGATGCAACAATATGGTGATGCTTTCAACCCTAAAACTAACCCGGATTCAAAATAAACAGCAAAAGCGATAAGGGTTTAGAGAGATTCTATTCTATTCTAACTCCTAAGATTAACAATGCAAATGATAAAATCCTTGAAATGGACCAATCCCAACAAAACCAATCTCTGCTTGATCAAGATAAATCTACAATCTTACAGAAACAGTGCAATCTTCTAAGGTTTTAAAGATTTTCAGATTATGAACATTCACCCAAGACAACCCAATTGCAGTTAAAATGAATAAATCTCCACAATTGAACCAAACACAATGAATATAAAGGTTCAGGCTAACTTTGCAAAGCAACTAACAATCAACTAGCTACAAAAAGTGTGGACCAGGGATTGCTGCAAACACTTCAAACATTAAATCATAAACATCATTGAATCGGATTTAAACCTACATCTAATAACCTTGAGCAATTTAAAAAAAAAAGAATCATAAGAACCATGCAAGATAAGTCAACACAAAAGAGATCACTAGAGAATCACAATGTCTGCAATTGTATTGAATCACCAAATTTCAGCAACAATTCTTGTGTTCTGTTACATCACTTGCTCAGAAATTGACTAACTTCTACCTCTGCTTTACCGCTAAATTCGCTCTCTATCAAATCTTCTCCTAATCTTTTTCCTCCCCTTACAAATGAGGCACAAATTCCATTTATAGAGAACCCCCAAACATGTAGACCTAATTAGATTTTACAATAATAACTGGCCCCAAAACAGGTCAGCCAAGAGAATTTCAAAATAGGACAAGATTTGCATTAAATGCATGAATATTATCCATGTCGGCCCATGATCTCCAGCAAGATCAAATTCACGCATCTTCTAGAAAGTCCTCCAGCTGTAGACAGTTTTGGCATGGATTCCTATGTAAGCCCCACTTTGAAAATTTAAATTGAACATTTCCAGATTTCCCTCCTTTGGCATGAATCCATATGCAAGTCCCCCTTTTAAAATTTGCTTAGTCCTGAAAAATAGATATCATCATTAATAGCCCACATGTTCAAATTAAATTTGAATAAAATTTTGATCTTTTCTAAAAAACTTACATTTTTATAAGGAAACTTTCCATTTTCGAATTTTTCCATTTTTGGAAATTTTTATTTTCAATTTTTTATTCAAGAAATTTTCATTTTGTGGATCATTTTTAAAAATTTCCATTTTTGGAAAAAATAATTATTTTCGGAAAGATTTCCATTTCGGGAAACCAGACCAAGGGGAAAATCTGGGAAAATCCAGGTCAGGCGGATTCCAGACCAGAATCCGGAAAAATCCAGCTGGACAGGATTTTACAAAATACGGAAAAAGTTTCAACAATAAATCATCAAAACGAACCAAGAATGCCTATAACATCGTGTAATATATCAAATTAAGCATGGGGTGTTGAGCATTTATCATCAAATTCATCAATTTAATCTAGTATTTCAATTTGCACAAAGCCTGGCAGAAAATCCAAAAAAATCTGGGTGGACCAAATTTCTACGGATGGCATAAAATTCTGGACTTTGGCACATTCCAGAAAATTGAAGAAATTCGAGAAAATCCGAGTTGGGCGGAAAATCCCGAACGCAGGCAAAAACTCGGACTTCGCTAGGATCCAGAATTTTCATGGAAATCGGGAAAATCTGGATGGAGCAAAAAATCCTGGACTGGACTAAAAACCCGAATTTTTGCACAGAGCCAGACTTTGAGTAGAATCCAAAAAAATCCGGACGGACCGAAAAATCTCAGATTGGGGTAAAAACCCAGATTTTGCTCAGAACTTAGTTTTTTCAAAGGGCAACCTGGGGAACTCACTTGGGCAAGCAAGATGAACATCTAAGGACCTCCAAAGGCAACCAAATCAATAAAATTAAGGGGCCAAAAGACACCAAAAGCTAGAGAAAAAAGAGGGTCCCTACTTTCAGTGGGGCGTGTGTGCAAAACTGCACAACAAATACCCCCTAAACGAGCCTTTAATTTTTAAATAGATACAATTCTAGTCTCAAAACCTACGTCCAAAGTACCCTAATATATGACTACAACAAATTTGATGGATCTAAAATATAAATTAGAAGATTTTTTAGCCAAAGGATTAATTCATTTTAGTGTATCACCTTGGGGAGTGCTAGTGATTTTTTTCAAGAAGGAAAAAATATTGCACTTATGTATAGAATATTATATGCTTAACAAAGTAATGATAAGTTATGAATACCCCTTACCTTGCACTGATGATCTTTTTGATCAAATGTGTGAAACAACTATCTTTTAAAAAATTGATTTGAGATTAGGATACCTACAATTGAGGTTGAAAGAAGAAAAATTCATAAAATAAACTTTAGGGTAAGGTATGGGCATTATGAATTCATAGATTTAACTTTTGGTTTAACCAACACACCTACAACATTCATTAACTTGATGAATAATGTCTTTAGAGACTACCTAGACATTTTTATGCTTGTATTCTTAGATAATACTTTAATATATTCTAAGAATAAATAAGAGCATATGCAACATTTTATATTTTCCCTACAATGATTAAGACAATATAAATTATTTTTTAAGCTATCAAAGTGTACCTTCTTCTAGAAAGAGGTACAATACTTAGGTCATATCATTTCTACAAAAGGAATTGAAGTAGATCCTTCAAAGATTAATGCTATCTTGAATGACTTGTACGTAAGAATGTGGATGAATTTCATAGATTTATGGGTTTAGCAAGGTATTATAGGAAGCTCGTTTTGAACTTTTTAAAGATTGTCAACCTTATCACTTCTCTAGAAAGGAAAGGGAAACTATTTGAATGGTAAAAAACTATTTATATTCTAAAGGATAAATTGAATTTTTCACTGATCTTGAGTACTGGACCTTGAAGGTCATTTAAAGTCATCATTGATGCTTGAGGAAAAGGTTTGGGTAACTCCAAAAATTTATGACCATATCAGAAGAATTATGCTTCATATGATTTGGAGTTAGCAATAATTGTGAATTTTCTCAATGTTGGGGACACTATTTGTTGGGGAAGCAATTTGAGATTACATTAGATAATCATGGTCTTAAGTATATTTTTACCCAACTAAATCTCAATGCTCAACAAAGATGATGATTGGAACTATTATTAGATTATGGTTTTGAAATAAGTTATAAAAATGGAAGGAAAATCATGTTTTCAATGTGCTAAGTCATAGAAGTCACATTTTGGAAATGGTCTCAATTCAATCTAAATTTTAATATAAAGAGGTAAGGAATTATTCAAAAGATGAATTCTATAAACAAGTCAATAACGAACTATTAGATAATTCTTAGGATTATATGTATGAGGGATATCTTTTTGAGTCCAATGGACTATTAAGATACAAGGATTAAATGTATGTTCTCGATTAGAATTATTTGAAGAATTTATGTTGAGAGAGGCACATTGTGATCCATATTCTAGTCACCCTGGAGTAATGAAACTTCTGGTGAATGTAAAAACACTTTATTATTGGAAAGGAATGAAACAAGATACTATAAGATTTGTAGCAAGATATATGAAATGTTAATGAGTGAAGGTTGAACATCAACATCTAAAAGGATTGTTGTACCCCCATGAAGTCCCTAAATGGAAAGAGAAATTTATTAGCAAGGAATTTGTCCAAGGCTTACCCATGTCAAGAAATTGACATGATGCCAGTATTGTAGTAGTGGAGAAACTCACTATGGTAGATCACTTTATTCTAAGAAATATTAGAGATGGATCCCATATCAAAGATTTTTTTTTTAATGAAAGAAACATTCAAATTGCATGAAGTTCCTAAGAATATTATCTCAGATTGTGATGCACATATGACTTCAATGTTCTAGAAATAATTTTTTTAGCACTAGGAACTCAACTAAACATAAGTTCCACTTATCATTTGGAGACAATGGTAAAAAAAAAATACTAAATCAAGTGTTGGAGGATTTTTTGAGGACGTACTGCATGTATTGCATGGATCTACAATATAAGTGGGAGGAGTAGCTGCCACTAGTTGAGTTTTCCTATAAAAAATCATATCATTCTATAATAAAAATGACTCATTTTAAAGCATTTTATAGTATGAAGTGTTGAAATCATATTATTTTGGATACACTAGAAGATAGGATTAGCTTATGGCTAGGAATTCTAATGGAAATGGAGGGGAAAATCAAACTAATATAAAAAAAAATAGAAGAAAAAAAGGAAAAGTTATGTTGATGCCAAGTGTACACAAAAATTCTCAGTAGGAGATATAATACTCTTAAGATTCAATCCCCAGAAGAGATCAAAAAATTTTGGTAAATTTTCCAAACTAGCACCAAGACATGTGGGCCCATTTGAAGTCCCATAAGTAATCAACCTGATTACAAAATATCTCTACTAGAAGCTCTTTCTTGTATGCATGGCATTTTTTATGTGCCTCATTCAAAAGGGAATTTATATGGATTTCATCATATTATTTATTAGAATGATCTCTAGGTTCAAGATCTTAAGCATCGAGGATGACGATATTTATTGGAGAGGAGATATCACATCCCATTTTTTAGTCCTTTGGATTATGTTATATTTTGTTCTGTATTTTGATTATGATGTCAAAGCTTGTTTTATAAACAATTATAGAATGATGAATCCAAATTTATATAAGTTTACATAAATGAGAGAATGTTTATATATAAATATATATATATATACATAAATGATAGAATGTGAGAGAATGCTTATATATTTATATATTTTTTCTCAATTTGAGATAGTTATTAGATATATATAATTTCAATCATTTATGATTAAAAATGATATAGGTGTATATACATATATGTGTGAAGATATATATACATACATGTGAATATGTCTATGTTATTTATAATAAAAATAGTCATATGAATTTATGTTCAAATATTTATCTAGATGCATATATATATATGGGAGATTTTATAAATATTTTTGGAGGATTATATCTATGTGTGGACACAAAAAAAGTAACCCTTCTACTTTTTCATGTTCAGGCCCTCCTAGTGGACTTTGGCTTGAATTTTCCTCTATTTAATGTTGTAATGTGGTCAACACATTCACATTAGGTAGTGGACCCTTGTAAATCATTAAGACTTCTAGTATGTCTTGTAAAGGTGTTGTGAAGTGTTGTAATCCACTTTCACACTTTTCTAGGACCCTTTCATCATAATTCACCTAAATAACTCCTTTTTATCACTTACCAAGTCTTATTTCAAATTGTTGTAAAGTTTTGTAACCCACTTTCACACTTTTCTAGACTTGTCACCATTAATTCAACCCTTTCTCATGTTTAAATGACCCCTTAATACACTTTTTGACCCCTGTTAAGTGTTTTTTTAAGGATATTCCCATTAGAACACATTTAATTCCCTTAAATTCTCGACACCCACTTAATTTTCTTAAGTGGGACTAAGTCACCAATAGGGGAAACTTAGTCCTTTTTGGCACAAAACTCAAAATTATTTCAAATTTATGGCGGGATTTCATTCTCTAACCCTTGAGGTTGGCCTGTGATGTGTTATTTTTAGGAAATTTAGTAAAGATCAAGTATAAATAAGGGTTTTTCCTCTCATTTTCACATACATTCATTCAAGTATTCACTCAAGCAATCAACTTAATCATTCTCAAGAATTCAAGCACTCTAAGCATAATCAAGTCATACATTGGAGCACTTCATTGCATATCTTTAGATTTACATATCAAGGGTTTGGTAAGTCTATGACATTGCATGTTGTTTATTTATCATTCTCTTCATATTTCATTTCATTATCTAGGGTTTGATTACCAAAGTGGGATTTGACCAAGGAAAATCCCTATACTCTAACCCTTAACCATTTTTCCCTCTTTGCATGTGTGTTTGTAGACTTTGTAGGAAAATTTTCCAAAGAAATAGGTGTTGAAAAGTGGTCAAAAAGTCATCAAAGCTATTCAAGTCAACATAACCCTAATTCAAGATTGGAGATGCTTTTTATCTCATTTTCTACAGAATCAAAATCAAACACTTGTCAAAAAGGCAAGTGCAGACCTAAATCTATAGGATCTTGTCCCGAGATTCCCAAAATCTACAGGTGGACTAAGTCACCACTAGTGGCGAATTAGTCCCACTGCCAAGCCTCAAAAGTGGTTTTTGCATTTCTGGATACCCATTTGGTAGATTCTTTGAATGGTTTGTTGACTTAAAGGTGATTAGCTTGTTTGAGCCTCATGAAGTATGTGAACGAGCTTTTGTGCTATGTCTTCTAATGTTGTCATGGTGTAAAATGATGTTGATTAGATTAAAGAGATGATGATGATTATGATATGATGTGGAATGACAAGATTGGATGATTTGGATGATGTGACAACTATTTATTGGAAGTTTTACTTGGGCAATATCAAACACAAGATCTCACATGTAAATGCATGAACACACATACCAAACACAATGATAAATTTGTCTTTCAAGATTAAATGTTATGATTAAGCAAACACGTGAATACACAAAAACAAGTATAATGCTAGTCAAGTGGGTATGGCCAATTAGGTCTTAAGCTAGAATGCACAAGGTTGACTAAGGATGATTTGAAAGAAAAATCCTACCACATAGCTAGGAGAAAGGGGTAATCCACCCTTCACCTTCACTTCCCAAAGGTATAAATCTCTTTGGGGCATAGCAAAGAGTAACAAGATTTCAACTCCCAAAGTGGCATCTTTGGATTCACACCTGGATTGAGGTCGTCCTTTGGAGGGGTGTGTGCTCCAAGCAGGCCTCCTAAGAAGGGTATGACAAAAGCGAGCCAAGTGAGGTGTTTTGGAGGACACACACACTTGATTCACACTCGCAATTGCTAATTTCCCTTTAGAAATGAAATGTGTGTAAATGGAAGCATTTGTTCTTTTTAACCCAAAGCCAAAATGTGTGATGAAAGACAATGGTTATTTTTAAGCCCAATTTCAAAGTGTGATTGCAAACAAGATGTTCATTTTAAGCCTCGAATTGAAGTGTGTTGACAAGAAATGATTAGAGATGAACGATGACATGTGTGCACCTAGACTTTATTTAGATCCAAAATTTTGTCCACTTGATCCAATTTGTCTTTTGAATTGTTTATTTTTCTGCACATTCACAAAACCAACAACAAAGCCAAAACCCTAACAAGATAATTGATCACTAATATTAGAGGGTTAGCTAGTAAAGACAAATCTAATATTTGGAAATGTTTTTTGCATAAAAAATAAAAACACAGAAAAAAACCTTACTAAAATTTCTAGAGCTTTCCACAAATGTAAAGAAATAGGAAAAAATTGTTGTTTTGCACCCAACATTAAATTTTTTTATGAAAAATCATTAAAAAATTATAAAAAATTCAAATCAGCTTCAAAAATACTAATTTTGGGACTGATGGTGCTTGAGATCATCCCAAATTTGCAAAAAAAATTTTGTGAAAAGATCTATAACTATTTGTGAGATATAAGCAAATATTTGTAAAACCCTAATTTTCAAAGATCTTTTTTTTGTCTTATTATTCTTCATCCAAATTAAAAACATAAAGAATATAACCCCATTGGAATTCAAAGATATTTCTAGAAATATAAACATGTCCAAAAAATTATCTAATTTTCTCTCAAAATTGATTTTTCATGAAAAATAACAAAAAAATTATAAAAAATTGAAAAAAACTCCAAAAAATATGATTTTTGGATTGGAAGCTCTTCATATTATCTCCAACCTATAGAAAATTTTTTGTGAGAAAATACAAAGCCGTTTGAAAGATATGGTTGAATCTTTGAAAACTAGGGTTTTGTCCCAAAATGAAGCAAAACCTGCAACAAAAAGGATCCAACTCCAAAATTCCTCAAAATTTGTCAAAATATTGAGCTAAAAATCAGTTAGGGGTTTCACATTGGGTTCACCAAAATGTAGAAGAAATTTTTTGATAAAATAAAAATGATAAAACAATAACATGCATTACCTAATCCAAATCTTCAATAGCTCAAATAGATGCAATGATGGATAATTTGGTTTATTGATTTGATATGTTGGTTGCTCAATTCAACAACATAACATTGAGATAGAGATGATAGATGAATGATGATAGATAGAAATGGATGAATGATTCAAGAATGATTTTGGCAACATAAGGATACTTGAAGAATCAACCCCCAAATGGCTTATGAGAGGGTTGATTTATAGGAAAGGTTTGATTTGGATTGATGGTTGAGATTGGATGTCAATAAGATGTCTTAATCAATGGACAAGATCGAAAGTTGTAGTATGAAATAGGGTTAGGGCTAAATTAGGGAAAATGATAAGGATGAAGGGTTGAGATTATCTCATGAGATTATTCAATCAAGGGCCAAGATTAAATGAGATGTCAAGAGATAAGATTTGATGTGGAAGATAATATTGGCATGAATGAAGAGGTGATAGCAGAAATTAAATAATAAAAATTATTTAATTTAGGTGGTCAATGAATAATTAAAATAACTATTTAAATATATAGGAATGTGACAAAATGAATCATTTTGAACTAAATAATGATTTAATTCAAAATTCAAGAGAGTGGACCAAATTAAATAAATAAAATTTATTTAATTTAGGAGAGAAAAGGTCGATGAATAATTAAATAATTAAAAATAATTATTTAATTATAGTGGAAAGTGACATAGAAATTAAATAAATAGGAATTTATTTAATTTTAGAAAGAAAAGGACTTAATTAGTGACGTAATTATATAAACAAAATTTATTTAATTAATCAAGGAAGAATAAAGATAGAAATGAATTAATCAAATAATTAAAATTATTTAATTAATAGAAGATTTATGACTTTAGAAAATAATTAAATAATTAAAAATTATTTAATTATGAATCTGAATGAAAAGGGGAAATGATTGAGAAATTAGAAGTCGTAGGCCTAGGACAATTTTTAGTGTCTACATTTTTCCCCTCTTTGAGATGATGTTCAAGATGATGAGCTTTGTGTCGAGTAACATCATTTCAAGGAAGCTAAGGTATGGATAGAGGAAAATGGATGATCATAGAAAGATAGGATGATGATGAAATAAGAGTGGGATGATGATGATATAAGAATAGGATGATGATGGGATGATGATGCCCCCTTGAGAGGATAGGCGGGTTGGACAAACATGGGTATGCTCTTGAAATGAAATGATAAGGAGGGACAAGATGAATGATGCAAGATAGGAAGTGGATGAAGGAGATGAATGATGTGTTATGCTACAAGAAAGTGAACAACCATGATGCTTGATGTAACACTAGACATGATGCACCAAGGTATAAGGACAAAGGTGACAATGTGTCTCATGCCCCAGCGTAATACAACCTTGTCTAGATACAAGATATGAATATTAGCTGGAATAATTTGGATTTCATGCAAATGCAAGATAAAAATGATTACACACACAAGAAAGCAAGAAATTATCCACAAATGATACAAAAAATAAACAACATATTGCCCCTATCAATTTGTAAGTTGATGATTAATTGATTGATTGATTGATTGATGATGATAGATGATGATAGTGTTGTCATTGCAGGGAACGACATATCCCTAGATCAACACAAGGATGATTGATTGATTGACTTATGATGAAGATTGATGATGATAGTGCTGTCATTACAGGGAATGACATATCCCTAGATCAACACAAGGATGATTGATTGATTGATTGATTGATTTTGATTGATTGGGTTTACAACAAGATTAGGATCAAGACCAAAGGATGTGATTGGATAATTTGGCAAGATTGATCGACTTGATTGGTATGGATTAAGGATTTCCTTGCATTTGGATTATTTCTTAGATTGATTTGAAGAAGTGGTTTGGAATGATATGATGATTGATTTGATGATTTGATTGGATGAAAGGATGTGATGAATTGAATAGAAGAATTGATGTGATTTGATTGATTTAGATTGATTGGATTTATGAAGAAATTATTTGATTTGATGATAATGATTGGTTGATAATCTGAAGATTGATTTGAAAGAGTTCAATTGATGCGTGGAATTGATTTGAAGAATTGATTAGAAGAAATGATTTGGTTTGATTTTATTTCTTGGATTTTTGTTGGCTATTTGATTTTTTTGTCTTTTTGGACCTTTTTCCATTTTTTTTTGTATTTTTGGGGATATTTTATTTTTTTGGATTTTTGAAATGTTTTGAGTTTTTATTTATTTTTGAGATGTCAATGGATGACAATATGGGTAGCCTTTGTGCTAGATACAAATGACAAGTGAAAACCAAGTCTAGGTGCAAGGATATAGATGGGATTGATGGATGGAAGGGTGAGTGATAGGATAAGAGATAAAAGGCTCATAATAGATGGATGGATGGAATGGATGTATGCATCATAAGAGAGGAAGGATGCGATCTCCAAGGATTATGTCACATAGGAATAACATGCCCCATTCTAGGTATAATACTTAGGATTTTTCTTGACAAAGCGTTGACAATGGGATAATGATTGGTTGGAAAGGATGAGGTATGTCAAGAGATACCCAAAAAATGTTTCAAGACTTTGTTCCTATATCTTCATCAAGATCAAAAGGAGAATGAACGAACTCAAATATGAGAGGTACGTGTGATGGCTAAAGATGTTAGGATGTATGGAAATGATATGACATGAAAATGATAGGTTGGATAGATAAGACATTGCCCCCAAGTGTAAGTGACATAGAAGATCAACCTACACATGACGCCTATTTGCCAAGTTTTCATCATGGTACTTATCTAGGGCACCTGCTTACCAAGTTTTCACCGTTGGATTAAGGGATTTCTCTTTACTTTTTTTTTTTGAATTTTTGACTTTTTGGATAGGAGAAGGGGAATATGGATGGGAGGGACTCAAGTGTCTAGTTCCATGAAAGGCGATAGTCCCACTAGAGATGGATGCCATTGCATGGACCATGTCAAATGTGCTCATAGATGTTAGTAAGGGATGAAATGAAAGGGAGATGGAGTAGGTAGATGGATTATGATGTGGATTATGGAGGAAAATAGTGGATTATGATACAAATTATGTAGGGAAGATGATAGGGATGGGGAGGCTTAGCCAAAAACATGGACCATAGGAAGGTGGTGGGGGAGACATGTAGGATAATGAGTGAAGGGTGAGGGGATGGAGGAATGTGGAATTTTTGTGAAACGGAAGGGAACCATGACCAATGGTTGCACACACTGTGATAAACGTTGAAGCTTTTGATGGGAAGGTAGTGTAGGAAACAATGGTGTTGTTTGCTTAGGAGGTGGTGGATGTAGTGCTTTAGGTACCCACATAGACTTAGTATTTTTATGACTTTTATTTTTCTTGTGGGAGGGAATATGAGATTCTTGAATAGAGTGGGAATGAGAGGTGGAAGTGGATGGTTGGGATTTTTGTGATGTAAATGCCTCATTTGACTTGCTTTCCCTTTTCTTAGGGACCCAAAAAAATATATTTTTGGCCTTTACTTTTGGAGGTATGGGCTTATATAACTTTTTGAATGTATTTTTCTTTGACTCTTTGCATTGATGCCCTAAGGCATGAGGATTTTTAGGGTTTTTTACTTTATAGGTAGAGGCATTGAAATTATTTCTTTTGAATCCCATGGGATAGGTGGAATGAGTGGAAGCTTCATGTTTAGACAATGTGTGCATTTGTTGGTCATGATATGGATAAATGTATAAGAGGATTGGATGGTAGGGATATTAGGTGTTGGGAGTAATGGTGGTAAAGTGGATGGAGGGATATAAGGAGTTGGAAGTAATGGTGGAAAAGTGGATGGTGGAAGGTTGACACTTGTAGGATGATGAAGGAAGGATTTAAACATATGTTTTAGGTGTATGATAGGATTTATGATGGAAAGTGGACTTAGGAGGCATGGAGGAAGTACCAACATCTTGAGATTGGTGTCCTTGGGGTGTATATCCAAGGACATAACAGTGTGGAGGGAATTTGACATGGATGGGATCCAAAATACCTTGTTCATGAAGGTCTAGACCTTTACCTTGGTGGTTCATGTTTTGGAGTATGCAATGGACAATGGGACTAGGTGTAGGTGGAACACTAGACATGAGTTCCTTATTGGATGGAAAAAATGAAGCAAGGGGAGATAATGGTTGTTGTTGTTCTAAGGAGGAACATTCATGAATGAGGGTGGAAAGACCAATAGGATATGATGGAGGACTTGCAATGGGGTCGATAGTGGGTGATGGAGGATCATTAGGATCTTGATTAGCATTGTGTTCACTCAGATCCAAGGTATTTGTTTGATCTTCTATGTGTGCTTGGGAGGCATATGTATCATCAA
The DNA here is from genome assembly GCA_007258455.2 of Sequoia sempervirens. Lineage (NCBI taxonomy): Eukaryota > Viridiplantae > Streptophyta > Pinopsida > Cupressales > Cupressaceae > Sequoia > Sequoia sempervirens. Next base: position 185,370,118 of record VDFB02000008.1, on the reverse strand, counting down.
GGGAAGTGGATGTTGATGGATCATGGATAGGACTAGGTGAAGGTGCATTTGGAATATATTTCTCATGGATGGGTATAGGATCAAGTTTCTCATGCATAGGCTCTTCATCATTATGGATATCATCTTGATCATAGAAAAGATTTAGATTATGGATAGGTTGGATGAAAGTTATTTGATCTTGATTAGGACTAGGGTTTGATTTTTCCACATGCTTAGGATTAGGCTCTTGACATACCTCTTGGGTTGCTTGAATGGAATTGGAAGGGGATGAATCTTGAATGGGCTCAAAATGTTCTAGATGGTCAACAACATGGATACATGATGGAGGTTGAATTGGGCTCAATGGGGGAGACTCTTGAATAGGCTCAAGGGGGAGACTACATGAATGGGTTGTAAGAATGGGAATGGTGTTTGAATAATATTTGGTAGGTTCAAACATATGAGTTGGATGACATGGTGATGTTTGATTCCTTTCTAGTAGCCCTTGGGTCACATCCTTTGTAGGTGGATGGGTGGATTTGGGTAATGCCATAGGTTTACTTTTGAAATTTTTGAATTTAGTGCATAGATTTGATGGAGGATTTGATGATGGTGGGGGTAATGAAGATTTTGATGGATTATAAGGTGGAGAGGCCAATGGATTAGGACTAGGACATGGTGGATTAGGGATAGGCATTTGATTGGATGGTGATATGATAGAGTTATAGGTTGCATAAATTAGATTGGTTTTCCTCTTGTCAAATGGAGCATGAGCATTGAAAGGCTCTTGATTTTGTTGCCAAGGTGGACTTGGGCTCCTATGCTCTTGTTGTGATATGGTTGGATACATTGATGTGGCATTGACATGATAGGTAGATGGGTTAGGTTGGCATGATGATGAAGGTGACACATAGGATTGTGGTTGAATGTGTTGAGGTTGGAATGGTGTTTGGAATTGTTGTGGTATGATTTTTTGTTATGATAATGATGGAGGGGTTGCATAGGATAATGGTTGTTGAAAGGTGGATTGTTATGGATGAGGGTTGAAATTAGAAGAGGTGTGATAGGTTGATGAAGGGGTAACATGATATGTGGATGGATGAGGTTGATATGATGATATAGGTGACACATAGGATTGAGGTGAAATTCGTTGGTGTGGTGATTGGACATGATGATGTGCTTGTTGGATTTGACAAGTGGCCATGAGGTATTGGGCTTGTGCTATGAGTTGTTGCATTTGAGGTGATTGGTTTGTTTGAAGTTTTTGGATCACGTCATGGATTCCTTGAATGGTTTATTGAATTAAAGGTGATTGGCTTGTTTGAGCTTCATGAAGTATGTGAACAAGCTTTTGTGCTATGTCTTCTAATGTTGTCATGGTGTAAAATGATGTTGATTTTATTAAAGAGATGATGATGATTATGATATGGTGTGGAATGACAAGATTGGATGATTTGGATGATGTGGCAAGTATTTATTGGAAGTTTGACTTGGGAAATATCAAACACAAGATCTCACATGTAAATGCATGAACACACACACCAAACATAATGATAAATTTGTCTTTCAAGATTAAATGTTATTATTAATCAAACACATGAATACACAACAACAAGCCTAATGCTATTCAAGTGGTTATGACCAATTAGGTTTTAAGATAGAATGCACAAGTTTGAATAAGGATGATTTGAAAGCAAAATCCTGCCACACAACTGGGAGAAAAGGGTAACCCACCCTTCACCTCCACTTCCCAAAGGTATAAATTTCTTTGGGGCTTAGCCAAGAGTGACAAGATTTCAACTCCCAAAGAGGCATGTCTTTGGATTTACACCTAGATTGAGGTTGTCCCTTGGAGGGGTGTTTGCTCCAAGTAGGCCTCCTAAGAAGGGTATGACAAAAGCGAACCAAGTGAGGTGTTTTGGAGGACACACACACTTGATTCACACTCGCAATTGCTAATTTCCCTTTAGAAATGAAATGTGTGTAAACAAAAAATGGAAGCACTTGTTATTTTTAACCCAAAGCCAAAATGTGTGATGGAAGACAATGGTTCTTTTTAAGCCCAATTTCAAAGTGTGATTGCAAACAAGATGTTCATTTTAAGCCCCAAATTGAAGTGTGTTGATAAATAATGATTAGAGATGAAAGATGAAATGTGTGCACCTAGACTTTATTTAGATCCAAATTTTTTTCCACTTGATCCAATTTTTCTTTTGAAGTGTTTATTTTTTTGCACATTCACAAAACCAACAACAAAGCCAAAACCCTAACAAGATAATTGATCACTAATATTAGAGGGTTAGCTAGTAAAGACAAATCTATTTTTTTGAAATGTTTTTTGAATAAAAAAATAAAAACACAAAGAACAAACCCTTACTAAAATTTCTAGAGCTTTCCAAAAATGTAAAGAAATCCAAAAAAATTGTTGTTTTGCACCCAACATTAATTTTTTTATGAAAAATCATTAAAAAATTATAAAAAATTCAAAATAGGTTCAAAAATTATGATTTTTGGATTGATGGTGCCTGACATCATCCCAAATCTATAAAATTAAATTTTTGAAAATATCTACAATTTTTTGTGAGATATAAGTAAAAATTTATAAAATCCTAATTTTCAAAGATCTATTTTTTTTCTAATTATTCTTCATCCAAATTAAAAACATAAATAACATACCCCATTTGGAATCTAGAGAGCTTTCTAGATATTGGAAGCTAAAAAAATATTATTTTTAGATTGGAAGCTCTTGATATTGTCCCCAACCTGTAGAAAAATGTTTGTGAGAAAATAGAAAGTCGGTTGAAAGATATGGTTGAATCTTTGAAAACTAGGGTTTTGTCCCAAAACGAAGCAAAACCTGCAACAAAAAGCTAACAAAACCTACAAAAAAAAGGATCCAACTCCAAAATTCCTCAAAATTTGTCAAAATATTGAGCTAAAAGTTAGTTAGGGGCTTCACATTGGGTTCACCAAAATATAGAAGAATTTTTTTGATAAAATAAAAATGATAAAAAAATAGCATGCATTACCTAATCCAAATCTTCAATACCTCAAATAGATGTAATGACTAAAAACTTGGTCTATTGATTTGATATGTTGGTTGCTCAATTCAACAACATAACATTGAGATAGAGATGATATATGGATGATGATAGATAGAAATGGATGAATGATTCAAGAATGATTTTGGTAGCATAAGGATACTTGAAGAATCAACCCCCAAATGGCTTATGAGAGGGTTGATTTATAGGCAAGGTCTGATTTGGATTGATGGTTGAGATTGGATGTCAATAAGATGTTTTAACCAATGGCCAAGATTGAAAGTTGTAGTATGAAATATGATTAGGGCTAAATTAGGGAAAAGGATAAGGATGAAGGGTTGAGATTGATTTATGAGATAATTCAATCAAGGGCCAAGATTAAATGAGATGTCAAGAGATAAGATTTGATGTGGAAGATAATATTGACATAGATAAAGAGGTGATAGGAGAAATTAAATAATAAAAAATATTTAATTTAGGTAGCCAATGAATAATTAAATAATTAAAATAATTATTTAATTATAGAGGAATGTGACAAAATGAATCATTTTGAACTAAATAATGATTTAATTCAAAATTCAAGAGTGGACCAAACTAAATAAATAAAATTTATTTAATTTAGGAGAGACAAGGCTAATGAATAATTAAATAATTAAAAATAATTATTTAATTATAGTGGAAAGTGACATAAATTAAATAAATAGGAATTTATTTAATTTTAGAAAGAAAAGGACTTAATTAGTGATGTAATTAAATAAATAAAATTTAATTAATTAATCAAGGAAGAATAAAGATAGAAATGAATTAATTAAATAATTAAAATTATTTAATTAATAAAATACTTATGACTTTAGAAAATAATTAACTAATTAAAAAATATTTAATTATGAAGAATGAAAAGGGGAAAGGATCGAGAAATTAGAAGTCATAGGCCTAGACAATTTTTAGTGTCTACAAGAAGAAGTTCTAGACTCATGGCATCCCGCGATAACACACTCATTGTGTACCTTGGGTTGTCTCGAGCTCCTACTCCTAGTATGGACAATTGTGCATTAGGCGTGGATGCTACCACTAATACACCTTTACCTTCACATACAATGCATATTGATACATCAGATGCTCACATTCCGCAAGAAAAAGTAATTAAAATTCATGAGGATTTAGCACATTTGCAACAAAACTTGTGTCTTGAAAAAATTTCAACCACTGCAATTCCTGCTATAGACAACATCCATCAAATGCTTGAAAGTGATGAGGACTTAGATGTTATGAAACAAATTGTTGAGATATACCAAAAACATGCTTCTTCCACCTCTAGCACATCTCAACCAACAAACACTATGGTTAGACAAGGAGGATCTCACATTCCTCTTCCTTCAACTGTAGCATCCATACCTACCTATACCACTCCTCAAGTTACAACAACCATGCAACAAGTTAGTCAGGTGACTCCTTTTTCTATTCCCACTAGCATTCCTAGTTCTTTTGTGGCATCAAATGTTCCCTCCTCTACTACCTTCACCCCTATTAGTGCACCCTTCACTTGTCCCAACATTACATATACCTCATCACCATTCTCTCTTCCACCTCATACCACTTACACTGACCCTCTCATTATACAACTCTTCCAAATTGTTTCTTCCATGCAACAAAAAATATCTACCATAAACCAAAACCAAACCACACCACCCACCTACTATGTTTGTAGTAGCCCATTATATTTGGAAATATTAAGAACACCGATGCCACAAGGAATTGAGATGCCTAGGTTTGAGAAATACGGAGGTAAAGGAGACCCTACTAATCATGTCAACACCTATACAACCTTATGCAGTGATTTTTTCCTTGACGATAAAATGTTAGCTAACCTATTTCCCAGGACTTTAAAGGATACTACTTTGGAGTGGTTTTCCTCTTTACCCAATCATTCAATTCGATCACTTAATGAACTTTTTGATGCCTTTATAAGTCATTTCCAAGTCCATATGACTCCCAAAAAGACAATGGCTGATTTAATGAGATGTAAACAAAATGTGGAAGAAAAAGTATCTGATTTCATTTCATGCTATTAGTCATTATATGCTCAAGTAGATGTCAAGGTTCCTAATTCACATCTCCAAAAGATGTTTATCGAAAACTTGCAAACTCACATTCAGGATAAATTGACCATGATGAAATTTCCTTCTTTCCTGTACTTATGCACAACCCTTTGTGATTATCACAATTCGATTAGTAGTCACGATGCAAAGTCCACTTCCCACCAAATTGAGAAATATGAACCTAACACTTCAAGCAATTCACAACCATTTCACAAGCCAAACAAAGGGTTTTTACAATTCAGCCCCTCTCCTCAACAACCATCTAAACATGTCAACAACCAAGTAGCAGTTGTTAAAGCAGCGATACCTTACAGTTAATGAGATCTTACAGTTAATGAGATCCAAAATGACAATTTACATCATTACCAAACACACTTCATAACACCATGACCCAACTTATACAGCAACAAATGATTTCTTTAGCTCTTGTTAAACCATTAGATACAACTAGACCTTTGCATCCAACCTTTCAACCTAATGCCTATTGCTAATGTCATAGACAAAATGGACATGACACAGAACAATTTAAGCATCTTAAAGACATAGTGCAAGACCTCATTGATTCTGGCCTTCTATCTATTTCAAATGTTAATGCAAAAGGAAATACGTCTGTTAACCCACCCAATCAAAATTTGAAAATTTTTACCAATCCCATGCCTAAACATAACATGTCATTTGTCAAAGCTAGTGAAACTCAAAAAAATGATGTGATGATTGTTCATAAAGAGATTGAACATCCTGATACTATTACACTGAACCAACAATTTTGTTTGTTTTATGTACTTCTCTTGTACTCTTAGGATCTTTCACCTAAAAGGAGAGAGATAAACCCCCAAAATTGTGGTGGTTCACTCAAATAGAGGATTGTATTTAAGACTAAATGCAATGATGTAGATGCAACTAAATGATGTAATTGACTGATTATTAATGCAAAACTAATGTTATATGCAATATTTGAAAACACAGTGAGATATGCAAGAATGAACTAAAACATGAACAAATGCAAAACATAATGGAAAGAGGCTGATCATAGTGCAATTGAAAACAAATTGCAGATTTGAGAAGATTCTGGAATGCTGGAAAAATCACTGTTGATGACCAGTGGGACTCATTTGCCATTGATGGAAAATCAGTCCTCCTACTGGTAAAATCTCTAAAATAGGTTTCCAACTGTCAAGAATTGGAATCTAACAAAATCATCTTTTTCAGCCTTAAGGTGGGACTCATTCACCACTGATGGAAAATTAGTCCTCCAAAATTCTATGAAATCAAATGTTAATTTTGTAGGTCCAGATCTGCACTCGTCTTCTTGTCGGCTTGACAGGGTCAAATCTATAGAAAATGGTCTGTAGGTTGTCTCCAAGCTTGTAATAGGGTTTAGTTGACTTGAAACACTTTTTTGACTTGTTGACCACATTTCAACACCTATTTTCTTGACAAATTTGCATACAAAATTAGTCTGCAAACACACATGCAAAAGGGGAAAAATGGTTAAGGGTTAGAGTATATGGATTTTCCTTGGTCAAATCCCACTTTGGTAATCAAACCCTTAATGAAGAAATGAAATGAACAAGGAATGATGAATCAACAATGTGCAAATGTACTAAAATCATCACAACCTTGTTGAAGAAATATGAAGATATGTCAATGGATTCTCCAAGAATGCTTGACTAAATGATGCAAAGTGCTTGAATGCTAATTGATGTTGAATGAATGCAAGTGAACTTGATGATTGGGAGATGTAAAATGAGGAGAAAAACACTTATTTATACACACTTATTCCCTAATAACCCAATAATACCTCATCACAGGTTGAAATAAGGTATTTTTAAATAAAAACCCGAAAGAAAATTTGAACTATTTTGAATTTGGAGCCAAGAGGGATTCATTCACCACCCATGGCGAATGGGTACCACCTTGGGCTTGTAAGTGGGTGTTAGGAATTAAGTCACATTTAATGTTATTTGTTGGGTTTACATTAAAAAATACACTTAATTAAATCTTATGAGTGCATAAAGGGGTCAAATAAAGCATAAGAAAGGTGTAAATAGTGAAATCAAGCCTAGAAAAGTGTGAAATCTTGTTACAAGACTTTACAACACTTTACAATAGGACTTGATAAGGGATAGAAAGGTGATTTTTTAGGTGAATTGTAATGAAAAGAGTCTAGAAAATTGTAGAAATGTGTTACAACACTTCACAAAACCTTCACAAGACACCATAATTTGAATATTTAGGACCTAATGTGAATGCATAAGTTACATTGCAACATTAAATCAAAGCAAGAAAAGTCAAACATCATAGGAGAAAGACCTAAAATACCATGAAAATGTTAATGATCCATTTTTCTATGGTACATTTAGCCCCCACTTTAGTGAGAGGATGAACTTTCTTCAAACTCATACTAAAGTAGCCATGCATATTGATGAGGATCCAAATGCACTTATGCTAGAAAGATGAAATGACAACAATCAAGAGGGATGATCAAGCCCCCAAGATGAAGATCCCATGGAAAACTAAACATAAGAACAAAGGAATGCAAGCGAGAGAGAAGGAGAAGAAAAAGGAGAATCAGATCAAGCTTCGATCATTTGTCCAACTAGTTGTGGATTAGATCTAGGTTGTTTATGAGAAAAAAAGAATGCATACACACTTTGGGGTGATAGAACTCATGGTGGTTTGCTAGGTGAGCAGACCCAAAAAGATGAAGTACATACGCTAGTTGGTATGCACTCACAAACATATAGGTGGCTATGGGGAAAGTTGTGCCATTGAATGGGCTTCCCTCTCAACCATATTAAAGTTATAACTCTTGATAACTTTAACAAGGTGCCACAAGGGAAAATGCTGGTTCGTGCTTCATGAGACAAGAAAGCTCACATGCTTAGAACTCATGAACAAAGAGCAAGGTACCACAGGCATGAAAGTTGCATTATGCAAGGTGGCAAAGATGTAAAATGTAAAATTCAAAAATGTAAAATATGTTCAAAGGAGTCTTGTTAAGTTTATGCAAGGTCTATTACTTAGGGAACGTGTCTAAAATCTCCAAGAGAGGACCAATCAAAGAATAGAATTTTCACAACTTAGGGGATGTAGTGCATCGCATCAAGTCACTAAGAGGAATGTAATATGCAAAGATAGATCACACTTATGAAGGAAATCACACCCAATGTCATCCACAAAGTTACAAACACATCGTATGAAGTGAGAGGGCTACACTAAGAACCAAGACTACAAATGAAATGATGCCAATGTATCCTCCCCGCTTTAAAGGAATTTATACACACCATTTTGTGGGAAATTACTTTAAGGTAGAAAAGGAAAAATGCAAAAAAAAAAAGAAAACAAGATATGAGAGCCAACTTGGAAAGCCCCTATGCCAAGTCATATGTTTCTAAGTTAGGCTTCTTCATGTGAACAAACAAGAGAAAAAAAGAAAAGGAGGTTTCCCCCCCAGAAAGGAACACACCAAACACATAAGGGATCTATGGATTTTGGGTCAGTATGTTCATTGTTGCAATGCTTTTATTAAAGATCTTAGAATTGTCATCATTCCCCAAAGCACATAGAACTAGAAGAATGACACAAAGAGAGAGAAAACAAAAGAAAAACAAAGTCCGTTTTGGGTCAACATGGAAGAGACATTGCGGTCTCAACACTTTGCATCATCCCCAAAAGGAAAACATAAGCGAAAATAAATCAAAAAGGAAAAATAATAGGAAAAGCTTTTGGGTCAACATGAAGGAGATATTTTGGTCTTAATGCCTTGCATCATCCCCAAAAGGAAAAACACAAGAAAAGATAAAAAAGGAAAAGGAAAAGGGACCTTTTGGGTCACATGGAAGATATATAGGGCATCTCAATGCTTTGCATTATCCCCAAAAGGAAAACAAAAAAAAAAAATCAAAAAAGAAAAGGATAAAGTACGACATATAGAAGAATAGAGGTACAAATAGAGGAAGTGTACAAAGAGAGAGAGACCATCAAACACACATTACAGGGGAATGAACATACAATCAAATCAAAGAAAAGGAAAATGTAAAAAGGCTAGAAAGGTGAATGCAAGCTAGCCATCTAACAAGTCATCTGCCTCACAATCATGTTCAGTATATTGCGAGGGTGGTTGAATGTATAAAGGAAGAATTGCAAGTGTCGAACTAGGGGAAGTGCCAGGTTGTTCACTTGGTGTGGCATATTTATCTTTTAAGCTCATGGATGATGAAAATAAAGAATTTAAATTGTTATGCACTTCTTCATCGATTTTAGTGATCTCCTCCTCATCATCATCATCTAGGTTAATCATGATGGGAGGACGAAGGGTAATTTCTAAGGAAGGATGTATCAGGAGCTATGGTTGTTGGATTGGATCATTTTGTTGTGAAGGTTGGAATTTACTAACTTGTGGTGAATCAAGAGGATGAGGGTTATCATTTATTGCTTCTGTCAAAAGTAGAGGTTGATTTTCTTTGTTATTTTTAGTTTGCATTTGATGAGCAAGGAGATGATGGTGATGCCTACACTCCCTAGCACTACAGTTTCACTTAATTTTATTTTGAAGCTATTGAGGTGTAAGAGCGGGTTGATCCACCATAGGTTCCTGGTATGCCTTGCATAACCACCCCATTTTGATCTGGAACAAAATGGCTCCCCCCTTTGTTTTATTTGGTTTTTATTGCCATTGGTTATTTGCTTTGCTCTTGGGAGTTCTTTTGTTTTCCTCTTGAGTTTGTCTTCTTTGCTTTGTCAAATTTTGGTTCTTCTATTTTCTGTTGGAGTTAGTTTTCTTCTTGCTAAAATTCAATGAAATAATCATAAGCAACAGGATAGTTTATTATAATATATCTTATGTGCTTCTAAGGACTGATTGGGACTCTATTTTGTAGGATCAAACCACACACATGATGACATTTTCCAAGGGAGCTCAGTTGGAATGTATTTCTCAATCCAGTTGGTCATAATTTTCCTCTAAGAAGAAAGTTGGAAAGACCTTGCATATGTCTTGCCGACTACCAGTGCATTTGGTTAACATGCGTTTGTGTTGCCTATCGGCATGACCTCAGATATGTCACAATGATCAGAATTCACATGCAGTTGCCTATCGGAAACACATCAATCATCGTCCCAGTGACTAAGAGTTTCCCATCGGCATAAAAGTCTCCTTTAGAGAAAGGTCTTGGCAAGATCTTTGTGTCTCACCGACCGACAGTAGAGGGGTATTCATTTTGGTGGGAGATTTTCCTTTGGGGAGAAGTCTCAGTGACTTCTTTATGTCTCACTGACTAGCGCGTAAGGAGCAGACACTTCGGTGAGAGTTGTTCCTTCGGCGGGTGGTCTTGCCGAGTGCTTTGAGTCTTGCTGACCACCGACGAGGGGATACATCTTAGTGAGAAACTTTTACGGTGGGGAGACATCTTGGAAAATGCATCGGGTCTCACCGACGGAGCACAAAAGGGATTCTTCAGTATGAGGTCTAGCAGTCTTGCCAACCCTTTTTGTCATACCAACATGCATATCAGGGAGAGAATGAGATTGTCACGGCAACAAAAGTGAACTATTGAGGATTCCTTGGTGAAACATAAGGTGTCTATGGGACGTCTCCCTAACAAGAGAATGTTACAGTGACACATGTGAAACAGAAGTGATATCTCCATAAGTCTGCCTGATAGAAGAAGGTCCCACCAAAGGTCTAAGCCCGACGATAATTTTTCCTTCGGCAAAACGTCTGGCTGAAATGAAAAAGTCTTACCAAAGGGTTAGTTTTCGATATGACATGAAGGGGACTCGATGAAAGGTCTCCCCGATGGGGGATTGTCTCACCGACATGAATTGAAGGCATCAACAGAAGGGGATTCCATCGCCATAAGGTCTCGGCGAGATCTTTATGTCTCACCGATAAGATATACCTTCGGGGAGACTGAATGCATTCGACGTGGTGTCTAAGTGACTCCAAATGTCTCGCTGAAAGAAATTTGAGCTCAGAAGGAGCTCCCTAAAGGATTAAGGGGGATCGGCGTGATGTCCCATCGACTTGGTGGGGTTTGGCTGATAAGAATGAGCGAGTAGGGAGAAAAGAGGAAATCGCTGAAAGGTCTAGGTGACTACACCAGAGTCTTATCGAAGGGGAAAAGGGGCTCAGGCCTAGCTCGGGGTGACTAAAATGAACTCACTGTGATCTTTCCACAACCAATGTTGGTCTTGCTAACTAGCGACTGTCTTTCCAATGGTCTTTGTGAGCTTGATATGACTTCTACAGCTCGTTGAAAGGTCTCACCGACTGCCACATGTTGTGCCGCTAGCTGTTAAGAGGAAAAATTGCATCAGGGAGACATGATTAGTGTCTTACCAACATGTGATTCAATGTGGACCACCTTTGACTACTTGATAATCTTGTGTGGCATATGTCTAACCAATCAGAAGAAGCTAAAGGAATGACCTATTGGCCATTGACTGATTGACTACCACCTTGAAGGAAACCGACAGAATGCAAACTAGATGAACTCATTCTGAGATCAAAGGGCACTAGATCAGCTAGGGGGATAATGTTCTGATCTAAAGGGATCCCTGATGATGCTCCATAAGATGATCAACATATAGGAGAAGTTTGGAACATCAAGAAGGCCAGAGGAAAGAAGAAACTATGACTCGCAGGGACAGCTGTAGTGACCACTGGCGAGAGGCAGATCAATATTAATGGAAAAATTCTTTTAGAGCATTCAAGGCAGCCCCGATGGAGTTCAAATATGGACATGAAAGGCCAAAGTAAATGTAGTAGCTGCAAAAGATCTAAGAGGATTCCCTAAACAATCTCTCATCGACATGGACAACAGGGCTTCACATTGAATGCCGCTTTGAATCTCTTCAAAAAAAGATCTGAGAGCCGACTCTCCTGGAAGCAGATATTTTGTAAATCCTAATGCAAGGGGATAGTGCATTATTTTTGGTACAGTCTATATATATGGCATTCTTTCCTCTTTGTAAAAGGTTACAACTTGTAGAGAACTTCGAGGGTTAGAAAAAAGAGTTAGAAATTAGAAGAAAAGTTAGTTAGAGAATATGGAACTGTATCCTGATTCTTTGTAATAGGAGCTTCTTTTGTCTTCTCAGTTAGCATTTAGATTCAGTAGGAACCAATAATGTATCTTTTAAGTTTTCTTGATATAAATGGAAACAATTTGGAGTCATATATTTTATGTACATTGGTGATTGTGCCAACTTTGTAATTTTGCTTATCTATTTCATTAACAATAGAAGCAACCAAATCTTAATCTACTTCAGATTGTGTTTCAGAATGTTTTTTATCTTGGTCTAATCATTTTATTTGAGAATATTTCAAGGATTGAGGTTTTACTTTAATGTTTTGTTTAAATGATAACTTGCAATCTGTTATTGAAATCAACACTATAAATGAATGAAACAGTGTGTCAATCACAAGTTAATTTTTTTCTGCAGTTTTAGTTTAGGAAATCCTTGAAAGATAACAAGTCTAGCTAAGATAGGTGAATTATCATTATTTTCTTTCCTAAAGCTCTGACCAATCTTTTTATGTTTCTTTAAAACCCCTAGTTAGAGTAGGTTTAAATTCATGTTTGATCTTAGAACAATCCAGAAGCTCACACCAGCAGGCCCCTTGAAAATTACTATTACATTGACCACTGAGGGACATCAACATAGTTGAGAACCAACTACAAAGACCTTGGGAGCTAAGGTATCCATGTGCTATCTTTCTCTTCTAGGAGAAACAAAGTAGTAATATTTTGTTTAACTATTGTTGTGCCTGTTGGGACTGTAAAAATATGATGCTACTGTATGCATTTTTCATCTACATTTTGCCCATATTTCCCCATGGAATTCATCTATGTTTGCATTTTCCACTTTTGGTCCATATCGGCATGAGTCTATTTGGGTCTCCTCGACCCATGTTGCTTGTGTGTTAACGTTCATTTGTTGCAGGTGTTTCGGCAAGACCTTTTCTTTTTTTTAGCGACTGACTTTTTCCTATGGGTGGCTATCGGCATGACATTTGTGCTATTTTGGTGACTGAGGATGAGCATATTGGCATGAGTTTGGCCATTGGGCTGAGGTCTTGGTGATTTCTAATTGTCTTGGCAACTGACAAGTGGGGGATACATATCGGGGGGAGTCATAGCTATCGTTGTAAGGTCTTGGTGAGTGACCTTCAGTCTCGCCGACCTTACACATGGATTTTCTTCGAATAGGCTTTCGGTGAGACTATGGTGGCTTTGGTGAAGAGTCGTGGTGAAGTAAAGGTGTCTCACCGATGGTACATAGGGGTTTATTCAAGTGGATTTTGGTATAAGTTTTATTTTCTCTTGGTGATCAAAAGTTATCTCGGGGTGACTTTCGGTAAAGCAATGAGCATTCTATAAGAGGTCTCCCCGATATTATTAAGTCACAGTGACACATAGATGAGCAAAGGGCTTTCGGTATAACTTGATGATTCTGTGGGACTTCTCCCCGATGTTGTTTTGTCTTGGTGAAAGCAAGTGAAGGATACATTTCGACGTGAGTGTGCTTATGTCATAGCGATATACACAATAGATGAAGGTTCTCAGTGAAACTCAAAGTAGTTGAAATAGGGTCTCCCCGATATCTATGAGCTATAGTGAAGTGGATGAAATGAAAAGTGTTGTTTGGTGAATGACCTCTTGTGTCTCGGTGACTTGGAAGTAATAAAGGACTTTCGGCCTAACCCTGTGAGTTCGATATGTTGTCTCCCCGATATCATAGTGTTACAACGAAATAAAAGGGAAAGAAAAGAATACTATATGGATTTGCTGTGACAAACAAAATGCTATAACGACATATAGGAGGTGAAGACATATATCAGTAAGGCATAAAATGATCTAACTAACATCTCAGTGACTCTGATGGGTCAAGGCGAATGTGAGCACAGTGAACACGGGATGGTTAAGCGATTGAATTGCCTTCGGCAAAGTTAGCGATATGTCTTGCCAACTGTCTCACTGATAACAAAAATACAAATCTTGTGGCTGACATGTAAATTGCTAAAATAACCATTGCTGGCCGACTTGATTGGAGCCCGAATTTTGTGTAGGGCCAACATATGGTTTCAATATGATATGTTTTCTCATGCTTGTGTATAAATAGGCATATTGTAATTGTAAAGGGACATCAACTATTAGATATTTGATATACAGTAGGAAATTATGATGGATACAGTAAAATAGATTTATCAGATCAGAGACTATGATGCATGTTTTCAAGTTGGAGCTACTTATGAAAGTCAATTGATGTTGCTGCATATTTTTGGTGTCAATTATCTGTTGAATTTAATGAAAGTGTTGCTAAGCTATCTCCAAGATGGATTCTTTTTGGTTGCTTAAATTGATGTAACAAGTTTATATTCAATTCATCAATGCAACTTTGTTGTATCTGTGTGGTTAATTGATTGGTTCTTTCAAGAAAATATTAAATCCTTTTAGTTGATCACAGTAATCAGAGAGGTTCATTTGGATTGTTGAAGTAGAGATTAGTAGTCATAGTCTTGCATGTTTATACAAGTTGTAAACAAAATATATGCCAGATAATTTGAGTTTTCTCCAAAGAAGTGTTGCTCATCTTGATCTCATTTGACTCTGCATACCCAACAAGGCACTGGTCTCTGCAATTTCATCATTTGAATTCATTCAATTTCTTTATATCTATTAATTGAGCATTTTTAGGATTTAGATTATAAGATTGCTATTGCTGTCAGTTTTGATTTCATTTGTTCACTTTCATCTGCCATTGTGGACAAATCATTGTGCAAGAAAGATAACCATAAGTTAAGTCTTCTTCATTCAGAAAGGTACACCCGCCTAGGTCTGGCAACACCTGAAGAGTAGAAGGTTGAGTTCTCTTAACCTTGTTTGTTACCTTGAAACGTATCAAGAGATTGGCAGCCTCTTGAGGCATTCAGCCTGTGTTTTTGAGAGCTAACAAATTGGTGACTCCATTGGGGATTATGTCAAAAAATTTAGTTGAAGACCACATTATAGAGTCATTGAAGAAAAGGTTATAAGATTCAGAAAGAGTGATTCTGCTGGGTAAAAGATTAGAAATAATCAGTTTCCTACTTTTGGAAAAGTAGGTGGTGACTCTGAAAGAAACATTACATTTGTTCAAACATGAATGGAAGAAGATCTTAATACAGGGAAGGTCATACTGGAGCTCATGTTGGCAGTAGTAAGTGGACACATAAAGATGAAAAAGCTGATAAAGGAAAGAGGATCAATGAGGACATGTGCATAACAGACAAAGGCAAAGCACCAAGAGCACATTGTGAAACATATAATTGCTATGATACATGGAGAGATGATTCAAGTGCAGAGCTTTGTACCCCAGATGATCAAAGAAATCATTTCCCTTCTCTCGATCCTCAGAAATAGGCTGAGTTTGAAGCTAGAAAGAGGAAGGAATATGATCTAGAAATGCAGGGTGATCAAAATGAACCTATTGATCATGCATCTCCTCAAGAAGATTATGAATCTTTGAGTTTTGAAGAAATCAAGGTGTTGTTTGAATCCCAAGAAAAGGAAAGAAAAGAATAGGAAAAGTCCTGGATGATACAAACAATAAAAAATCCAAATTGCAGAAAGCACAAGTTACTGATCAGATAGCCGATTTCCCCCCAAAGTATGTACCACCTCATAAGAAGGGTAGTCATGGTGCAAGGCCATCTAATCAATCAAATGCTTAGAACCATCAGACTGGGAATCACTATAAGTAGCCAAATCATCCACCTCATATTCCCACATAGCATACATGTATGCATCCACCTCCTGGTCAGTCTTTTATCCCACAGTATAATGCATAGTACAATAATCATATGCACTAGCATCAACGCCCACCTATTCCTCCCCCTCACCAACATACAACCATGATCAAATAGTTTGATTTAGCAGGTTTTCAATTATACCCTTACCCTATGGATGGCAGTTGGAGGGGTATGGTGCCCAAATTCATAGAAAGTAATGCTATCACCGCTGAAGAGCATTTAAGGAATTTCAATGTTTTCATCCAAGACATAGATGTGCCATATGAATATTTACACATGAAGCTGTTTATGATGTCACTTATTGAAGATGCTAGGGATTGGTTTAACAGCTTGCCTATATTCTCAATCAATTCTCTTCAAGTATTCCAAGATCGATTCTTAGAACAATATGGGAATCTAAATGCACTAGATGCAACTCTTCATGAACTGATGCGAATCCAAAAAAATCAAAATGTAGACTAAGGTACCTCTTGGATCAAGGCTGCTAGATTTTGTAGCTTTGAGTGTTTATTTGAATGCATTTTCCCCTAAAATAGGGTATGAATTGAGGAATAGATTCCCAAGAGATCTGGATAAAGCTTAGAAGATAGCATTGACAATTGAAAACAATAGGAAGGCTACTGGTATAGTCAATAAAAGAGATAACCCTAGGCCTCCTCAACAAAACAACAATTATCAATACAGACAGGAGAATACATACATCAATGAAAGGCCAAGGTTGCATGATATGCCTTATAATACAAACTGGAAGGATGGAAAACCTATAACAGCTAGGCCAAGAAACAAAGAGACTCCTGATCCATTGAGCAAAAAGGGAACTTATATGGTGAGTAATAATTACTCCTGTGAAGTTTGTAATCAGCCACATTCCCCAGATTATTGTGTTGTAGCTCAAAGAATGCAAGAGGAGGGCATGTTGATGGAAAAAAATGGAGAAGATCACAAAGTGTATCTGACTTCAAGCACTTTTTACCATATGGAAGAAGGGTATTCATCTTCAGAGGATGAAGACTATGAATACGATGTTTCAAATCAGAAATATAATGTCCATATGGCTGAACAACAGGTCTTTTATGATTCTGAGGAAGATTATACAGAGCCAAATTCTGTTGAGCCACTTGCTCAATGCAGTGTGAGGAGACTCACTGAAGATGAAATGGAGAGAATAATTGTTGCTGCTGTTGAGGAAGCAAGAGTAAATACTGGTTGAGAAACAGAAAAGTAAATGAGATGGAAGGCGTTCTTGGGGGAATTTTTATGAAAGATCAGAAAGCAACACAAGGAACTATGAAGAAGCCTTTCCAAAACCAGGAAGTTGAAGGATTACATAAAGAGATACAAAGGCCTAACCAGCCTAGTAAAAATGAGAAGGAAGAAGACAAAGGAAAAACGCCTGAACAAAAGAAATTTGTTAAGGTGGAGGGCTCTTCTTTTGAATTCACACAAGCATTATCCCAGGTAAAAATATCTATTCCTCTACTTGAAATGATGAAAATAAAAGAATACAGAGATAGTGTTGTTCAAATGATAATTAATTCTAAAAAGAAACTAGCTATTCAAGCAGTCAATAGGCAGGAGAAAATAGTGATCCCAGATGTCTGCTTGAATGATGAATTAGCGACTCCCCCACAAGTTGATCCTTTTTTCACTACATTGCTTATCAATAAAAAATTGCTAAGGAATTGTATGATAGACTCTGGCGTTGCTATAAATATTATGCCAGTAGGAGTTATGAAGTAGCTTGGCATGAGGGTCGATACATATGAAGGAAAATGCTATGCAATGGATAACAGACCTGTTCCTATGGTAGGTCTTATAAAAGATGTTGAATTCAAACTGGCTACTTATCCACAGGTGGCATATAATATAGACATAATAGTGATTGATACTCCTCCTCAATTTGGGATGCTTCTATCAAGATAGTGGACAACAACAATTGGAGGAAATATTCAGCTCGATCTGTCTTATGCTACTATTCCAGTAAATGGTTAGGAAGTCAAGTTGTATAGAGAGCCAAGAATGAACCAGCTTGTTGACTTTGTGCCTCAAGATCAGATTAATTATTTTTGTGATGTAAATCTTGGCAATTTCAAGATAGAATCAACCCAGCATGAGCTAGTCAGTACTGATCCAATTAAAAAATATGTTGTGCTTGACTACAATGGTGTGTGGAGGATGTACTCTGGTGAAGCATGGGAACCTGAATCATTGTATTGGCCATATTCAACAAAACAATAGACCTCTGATCCAGTAAATAAATTTATTAATACCACACAGGGGAAAAAGTATGAAGACAATGATGATATCACGGATGAGCATCAGGAAATCAATTTCGCACTGCAGCCAATAGAAGATGAGACAGGTGCAAGTCAACATGGTTCATATGATAGCCTACATGAGAAAGATGAGGATGATGAATTTCTTTCCTGCATAACATATTATGACATAGAAGGTAGTGTATGTTATGAAGGATCTAGTGAATATACAGATTGTGAAGATGGATATGTGGATTTTAATCTGCAACAAGGTGATTCTTGTAGTTCTTGTGATGGTTGAGAGGAAGATGCAATGAAAAATGTGTGTTTATTTGATAATGAGTATATAATACCTCCTACTACAGTTAAAAGCTATGAAGATGCATTTGATGATGAGGAAAAGATATGTTCAGACAAACAAAGTGATGTGTCAAATTATGGAACAAGTGACTGTGCTGGTAATATTTCTTTTTCCTCATTCTATGATGATCTTGGACCTTTTTTTGATGATGAAAAAAGTGATGAGGACAACTATAGTGATGAGAATGTAGAAACTTGTTTGCTTAGCAGTGAGAAAATTTTAGATTTGCTAACTCTTGAATATCAGAGATATACACATGAAGGTAATCCTGAAGTTCTTTGTCCAGCTTACATTTGTTTTGACACAGAGAGATCTTTGTGTGATGATTCTTATGATTCTTAGTGCATTTCTCAAGTTGATGGTGAAACTTTTGAAGTTGGCCAAATGTCTGTTTCCATTCAGAATGAGGTATGTGATTTTGAAATTTCTAACTCATGTGGAGAAGACATTTGTTTGCATACCAAGGATGATAGTGGTTCAGCTTTGATTGGTTTGTATATGCTTGATATTGAAGATATAGGTCAGAGTCTAGTGTTGTCTCCAAATGATAATATCAAAGAGGTGCAAAAGGTTTTAGATTTTTTTACTTTAGACAGTATTGATATGACATAATTTTTTGATTCTCAAAAGAAGCACTTTGACGGTCATTTTTCAATACAGCTAGGAGAATGTTTCACAATTCATAATAGCAAGAAAGATAATGAGGAATTTTGCATTAAATATGCATATTCTTTGCATATTGACGATAACAGGGGTTTGTCCAATGATGATGAAAAATTCATGTTGTTGAATGGTGTTGGGATTTTTAGGCCAAACCGAGCATGATGATTCTTTGAGAGATTTTAATAATAGTGACCAAGTAGATTGCTTGAATGTCTTCAAAAAGAATCTGATGAATTTAAGACAAAACCAAGTATTTGACAGAGGAAGGTGTGGTTTGAGCTTCAGACTGTAATAGCTCAGAATAGGTGAAATGGAAATACAGAGGATTAAGGGTTGCCAGTGCATGGACAACTCTTGATGATCCTCTTTAAAATTATTTTCCATCCACAGTAGTTTAGGTTTTCATCCATCTGCATTTCACTCTCATTTTCCATTCATCTCCATCTTGCATTCACTTTCCATTCATTTCCATCCCCATTCTGCCCAGTGGTTCATTATTTTAGGTCTGGTATGCTCACCTAGGTTTCTGGATCCTTGTAATGATCTCGCTATCATTCATCCCCAGACGGAGCCACTGTTGGGACTGTAAAAATCTGATGCTACCGTATGCATTTTTCATCTACATTTTTCCCATATTTCCCCATGGAATTCATCTATGTCTGCATTTTCCACTTTTGGTCCATATCAGCATGAGTTTGTTTGGGTCTCCCCGACCCATGTTGCTTGTGTGTTAACATTCATTTGTTGCAGGTGTTTCAGAAAGACCTTTTCTTTGTTTTAGTGACCGACTTTTTCCTGTGGGTGGCTATTGGCGTGACATTCATGCTGTTTCGGTGACTGAGGATGAGCATATCAGCATGAGTTTGGCTGTCGGGCTGAGGTCTTGGCAATTTCTAATTTTCTTCACAACCAGCAAGTGGGGGATGCATATCGGGGGGAGTCATAGCTATCATTGTAAGGTCTTGGCGAGTGACCTTTGATCTCACCGACCTTACACATGGATTTTCTTTGAATAGGCTTTTGGTGAGACTATTGTGGCTTTGGCGAAGTAAAGGTGTCTCACCGATGGTACATAGGGGTTTATTCAAGTGGTTTTCAGTATAAGTTTATTTTCTGTTGGCGATCAAAAGTTATCTCTGGGTGACTTTCGGTAAAGCAATGAGCATTCTATAAGAGGTCTCCCTAATATTATTAATTCACAACGACACATAGATGAGCAAAGGGCTTTCAGTATAACCCGATGATTTTGTGGGACTTCTCCTCGACGTTGTTTTGTCTTGGCGAAAGCAAGTGAAGGATACATTTCGACGTGAGTGTGCTTATGTCACGGTGATATACACAATAGATGATGGTTCTTGGTGAAACTCAAAGTAGTTGACATAAGGTCTCCCCGATATCTATGAGCTATAGTGAAGTGGATGAAATGAAAAGTGTTGTTTGGTGAATGACCTCTTGTGTCTCAGTGACTTGGAAGTAATAAAGGACTTTCGACCTGACTGTGTGAGTTCGATATGTTGTCTCCTCGATATCACAATGTTACAACGAAACAAAAGGGGAACAAAAGAATACTATATGGCTTTGCTATGACAAACAAAATGCTATAACGACATATAGGAGGTGAAGACATATATCAGTAGGGCATAAAATGATCTAACTGACATCTCAGCGACTTTGATGGGTCACGGCGAATGCGAGCACAGTGAACATGGGATGGTTAAGCAATTGCATTGCCTTCAGAAGAGTTAGTGATATGTCTCGCCAACTGTCTCACTGATGAATAACAGAAATACAAATCTTGTGGCCAACATGTAAATTGCTAAAATAACCGTTGCTGGCCAACTTGATTGGAGCCCAAATTCTGTGGAGGGCCAACATATGGTTTCAATATGATATGTTTTCTCATGCTTGTGTATAAATAGGCATATTGTAATTGTAAAGGGACATCGACTATTAGATATTCGATATACAATAGTAAATTTTGATGGATACAGTACAATAGATTTATCAGATCAGAGACTATGATGCATGCTTTCAAGTTGGAGGTACTTATGAAAGTCAATTGATGTTGCTGCATATTTTTGGTGTCAATTATCTGTTGAATTTAATGAAAGTGTTGCTAAGCTGTCTCCAAGATGGATTCTTTCTGGTTGTTTAAATTGATGTAACAAGTTTTTATTCAATTCATCAATGCACATTTTTTGTATCTGTGTGGTTAATTGATTGGTTCTTTCAAGCAAGGAATTAAATCCTTTTAATTGATCATAGTGTCGAGGAGAGATTCATTTGGATTGTTAAATTAGAGCTTAGTAGCTACAGTATTGCATGTTTATACAAGTTGTAAATAGAATGTATGCCAGATTATTTGAGTTTTCTCCATAGAGTGTTGCTCATTTTGATTTCATTTGACTAAGCATACCCAATAAGGCACTAGTCTCTACAATTTCATCATTAAGATTCATTTATTCTCTTTATATCTATTAATTGAGTATTTTAGGATCTAGATTATAAAGATTGCTATTGCTTTTCAGTTTGATTTCATTTTGTTCACTTCCATATGCCATTGTGGAAAAATCATTGTTCGAAAGATAACCATAAAGTTAAATTACGCTTCATTGAGGAAGGTACACCCACCCTAGGTTTGGCACCTAAAGAGTATAAGGTTGAGTTCACTTAACCTTGTCTGATACCCTGAAGCATGTCAAAGAGATGGGCGGCACCTCTTGAGGCGATGCGACCTATGTTTTGAGCTAATAGGACTAAAAAATCAAACTGTGTTGCTGAAGTCTTCCTACCCAGAAATTTGAATTCCAAACTGTGCTGCTGGAACCTGCTTGACCCAAACTACACTGCTAGACAAAAGTGTGATGCATTCGTGCTCACTTGCCTGACTGCAAAGCGACGCTGACTATCAAGCAGCACCATATAGCACTGTTGGAGAAATCAAATAGTGACACCTTCTTGGATTATGTCTCTGGAGGGGAGTATGAAGTAAAATTTGATTTATAGCACATGCTTTTTTATTAAATTTTAGTTCTTTTGTCTGTTTTCTGTCCTTTTGACCTTTGTTTTGCAGAATATCACTAATTTTTCTCATAGGTTGGATTGATCAAAGATGAAGACGAAAAAAATAATGATGATGTCATCTCACCAAACAAGTGTTTTTAAACACTCTAGTGTTTGTTTAACACTCTTGGAGGATTCATTACTCCTCTTAAGGAAAATTCATCATCTTTTATGCTTAGGATCCACTAATTTCATTTGGGATTTTAAAAGAACTTTTGAATTCTTGTTGCAAAAGGCTTAAAAAGAACATTAGGATTCAAATCTACTAGAGTTTGTTTTGGGATTAAAAAAATCAACAAGGAAAATTGTCACACTTACTTTGGTGCTTTTAAAAAAAACTCCCACTTTTTCTTTGAGGATTTAAAATAAACAAGTGCTTTCTTTGTTTTGTAATTACATACACAAAGTAATATCATCAAAAGACGTATGCACTTATCTTGCACCCCATGGAAATCTTGAGAATCAAAAGGCTTTTGGTGACATTAAGTTGCATAAATAATTTCCCTTACACACTTCAATTTGGGTTTAAAATTGAACAAAACATTGTGCGAGTGTGAATAAACTTGTGCATGTGCTCTCCCTTTGTTTCTAAGCAAATTTTGATCGAACTATGAATATGTTTGCTCACTATTGTTTATCTTAGAGGACCTACCTTGTGGGAAAAATTACTCACCCAAGGGAATGACTCAACTGGTAACACTCTAAAACTAAGAGTATTTCTAGCTAGGATATAAATGTGGGTATTGGAAGAAATTCCAATATCACACGGTTGAATTTGACGAGAAGGGCAGCAATGCTCTCTTTCCACGTAGGGTCAACTCCTATGAACGGAAAGTCCTAATTACAACCCATGTTTTAGAATTGCCAAAATCCTTGATCTATTTGTTGGTGCAAGAACAGTCATTCTGAAGCCGCCTCACACTTTTACAATCTTTAGTAGAAATGGAAAGCATGCCATGGGAGTTTCATGGGTGTTGATGCTTGGCTACCAACAAGCGCAACGTCGCGGGAGAGGATCCAAAGTGGGGTCAAGCATCTAACCATTTGCTAAAGACAAGTGTAGCTGTAGACCTTTCTAAGTGGGGCTCATCAAATATTGTTCCTTTCATATATATCCATAGATTGTACTTGTTCTTTGTCATTACAAAAACTTACTCTTTGTGAAAACATTTGAAGACAAACATTTAACATCATCATCAAAATTTCAAAACCCTTTTTAGGAGGAAATACAATTTGACCAAATTTCATGTTATTACTTTCCCTTGGGATTTCATTCTTAGATGTTTCTAAGCACTTGAATTTACATCTTAATTTTCCCACTAAAGTTAAACAATAGGTAACCCTTACCTTAATTTCATCAAAGTTTTGCATAATATACCTTATGAAATGAGAAGAAGTTGAGACATTGACATCTTAGTTTGAGAAAATAATCAAGAAGTTTCTATGGTAATACAAAGTCATTAAGCAAAGATTAAAAAAACAATTGGACCCCACACATGCGTCCAATGATTTCCTGTGCAAGATCATCAAGAAACCAAAGGTAAAAACCCTTAGTCTGAAATTCCATCAAAAGCATCTCTCAATGCTATATGAATTCAAATGAAGATTGTTTTTCAACTTTTACAGAAAGGCCTCAAGAAACAATCCCAGTTTGCACTCATTCTATTATTGCCAAAATCCAAATCTTTTTAGAGAATTTGAGCATCTTGTCTAGAGTATCTCATGTTCTTCAATACTGAGGTCTAGTAAACAAAGTCTCTTTTTAGGTGCATCTTAGGATCAAAATCAAAATCATCTCATCAACAACTCTTTGAAAATCTTGAAAAAATCCTTTATGTTAAAACTTTTGGAAGATCATTTTGTTTGATTGAATGTGTGTAGATGCATCCTTCTCCCCACATTTGATCAAATTATCAAAACTTGTGAAAAAATTCATCCCTTGATAACATCCAACATCTTGGAATTCAGGAGTTCATTATCAAAATCATCTTGTTTGAATAGGAGTGTTTAGAGGAATCCTTCTTCTCACACCTAGACAAATTATCATCTTGTGAACGATTTAACTCTAGGACAACATCCAACCTCTTAGAGTCTATGAGTCCACCAAAATCTGAATCCAAAACAAATCAATCCTAAATCAATTCCTAAAGTTTAACATACCCTTCAATATTTTCTCAAGATTTCCAATCATCCATCAAACACCCAGCTTATCATATCACCCTTTGATCCTTAAATCATCCTAAAATTTCTCTTTTGTACCTAAAGATATATCAATCCAAAGGATTAGAGATTCATCTCCTATATTCTTCAAAATTGATCCCTATTTTATGGTGCAAACTAGGTCTCAACACAAGAAGAACATGGAAGATGACAAAGAACACCCGCTTCAAGTGACCTAAGCCAAAAAAACTCTGAAATGAATCCCGTTAAATCAAATAATCCTTTAAATAACTTTCCCCCATCATCACAAAATCCACAAGGGGAAAGTCAAGGAGAGGATCTTACCTTTGGGATGTCACATGAGGAAATCACTGAAATGCTTCACAATCTAGAAAATCATAAAATTATCAATATCATGATGAGACTCAACCCTTCATTATATATGCTTGAATTAGAAAAACAAGGGGCTAAACTCCCTTCTAATTTCGATGTGAGTACTATTGTGGAGAAATATTTTGGGATCGCACCCCCAATTTCATCCACCATCCCCATCTCATCTACACCCCCATCCCAAAATATCACTCAAAACATACCACAAATCACATCTTTTGCTCCAACACAACCTAATGTTAATAAGGGAAATGCATTTCTTAATGCTATTCAAACACACCGTCTTGTCAATAATCAAGACTTGGATGCAAACACCATTCTGGAACAAAACATGCCCCAAAATCCATTGTATATATATGTCCCTCTCACCTTTCATGATCCAAATGACCCATCATCATCATCATTCCATGCAACACCCCAAACCTCTCTCCCCATTACCTCACAAGGAGTGGACATATTCGGACCAAAGGGCATTTTTGAAACTACGTCATTTTCTCAAGAAATCACACCCCTCGCATTTTCACCACTTTCACCATTTCCATCATCATCTACACCACTCCTTGGCTTAGGGCTTCCCCCTTTACCAAGTATCAATCAAACCAACATCCCGAATATCAATCAAAACATCACACCAAACTCTCAAAACTTGTCATCGACATCGTAACAAAAGATGACAACTACACAAGCAATCACCACCATCGCATCATTAACCACCCCCCTAACATCTCAAAGCATGGTCTCTCAAGGACCAACCACATTGATCCCACCATCTACCAATCAAATCTCAAATACCAACATGATGGCGCCTCTAACCACCACTACAAGCACCATTCTAAATCCACCTCTACCCCCACCACCACCAAGCTCTAGCATATCAAGCCAATACAACATGGCATTGCAAGCAGCTCAGCAAGCTATTTATCAAAAGGGATTTCTACAAGTGCAAAAGCAAAAATTCGCACAACTAGCTGCTCAACAAGCCACTCAAGCAACGTAAGCTTCCCAAGCCGCACAACAAGCTACACAAGCCCAAGCATTCTTACAATAACAACAACAAGCCACACAAGCTGCACAAGCACAAGCTACGCAAGCATAAGCTACACAAGCACAATCTCAATCTCAAGTGCAAGCACAAGCTCAAGCTCAAGCACATGCCCAATATCAAGCACAACAAGCATAGGCACAAGCACAAAAACAAGCAACACAATTACAAGCATATCAACAAGCAATAAAACAATATCAAGAGCAGCAAGAAGTAGCCGAATTGGCAGCCCAACAACAAGCATTGTGGGAACAACAACAAGCATTGTTGGAGCAACAACAAGCACAATAGTAGGCTCAACAATAGGCAATCCTAGCACAACAACAACAAGATCAACAACAAGCATTGTTTATACAACAACAAGTGCAAGCATACCTAGCTTGAAAAAATGTGCAAATACCATCAAACAACACACCAAATAACCCACCCATCCAGCCAACAATTGAAACACCCTAGAAAACCTTCATCTCACCCCTTGATCCACAAAATGATGTAACAACACAAATCAGGTTGCTCTCACAACAAGTGCTTGATCTTCAATTAGGGCGAACCACAAAAACACCAAGCAACTTGTGTCCCTATCCATTTGATAGGAGCCTTGTGATGAAACCATTCCTGAAGGGATTTGAGATCCCTAAGTTTGACAAATATCATGGGATGGGAAACCCTGCAGATCACATCAGGGAATTCTAGGTTCATTGCATGGAATTCACATATGACAATACCTATCTGATGTGGCTATTTCCTAGGAGTTTGGCTGGCCATGCTATGGAATGGTTCTCTCACCTACCTATAGGCATCAAAACATTCCAAGAAATTATAGATGCATTCATTAAAAACTACACATGCAATATCGTAATGGATGTCAATCTAGAAGAACTCCCAGCTCTGAAACAAGGTAAGAATGAATCATTTGCTTCATTCCTACAACAATGGCAATCAAAGGCCAATCAGAGTAAATGGATCATGCCCGAGGAACAACAAGTATGCACCATCATATCCAACCTTGATAGCCTCTTGGAATTCCATCACAAGGTATAAGGGATTACCACATATGACCAGTTGATCTCCAAGGTGCTCAGCATCGAACGAGCCCTTATGACACAACCCATGGGATCAACTTCGTACCCTGAACAACAAAACAACTACCCACCCACCAATTACAATGAAAAACCTCACACATGGGCAAGGAATTTTTTTTGTACCAATGATGGTGTTGTCAACGCCAAAGTGGTCATCAGTGCCCCTCACCAAACTACACCCACACCACAAATCCAAATCCAACACCAAAAAAATCATCAAGCAACACAACAACCAAAAAACAATAGATCAATTAATAATGTAAATGATCAAAGGGGACCACCTCAATGGAACAAGAAATATCCCAAGTGAAAATACACCACTCTATGGGAACCACTTGAAGTCATCATGAAGAAGCTAATAAACAAAAAACTCATTAGCTCCCACCTTTGATAATTACCAAGAACTAGATGTGAAACCTCCTTGGTATAATCAGAATCAACTTTGTGACTTCCATAAAATCAAAGGGCATACCACGAATAGTTGTATGAGGTTAAAAAAAATAATTCAAGATCTCATTGAATAAAGAATTATAAACGTGGAACAGCCAATAGGAAACCAAAACCTTAATATATACACGAATCCAATGCCTAACCATGGCAATAAAGGGAACAATAACACAGATAAGGGGAAAGAAACCTTCAAGAATTTAAATCATGTGTATGACCACGTCGTTGCATCCTTGGATGACTACTATGCTACCATCACTATCAAAGGATCCCATGTTGATTATGGAGTCACCACAAGAGGCAGAAAAGTTACCATCACAGGATCATCCCAACCAAATAGAATCCCTACACCTAGATTTGTCCCCAAAGGCTATAACATCCTTGATCAGCTCAAAAGAATGCCAGCGCAAATATCGATCATGGAGTTAATAAAAATCTCATCTACCCATAAGAAAATCCTTAAGGAAGCATTTTCTTCATCTACTGTCCCTGCAAATTTTGATGCAGAACAATTCCAAGCTATGGTCAGAAATATCATTACATCAAATCTCCTCACATTCTCCAACCAAGATTTTCCTGCCCAACCATCTCATAACTGTGCACTCCACTTAGAAGTCCTAGTACAAAAAATAAAATTCAAAATGTTCTTGGTAGATGGAGGTGTGGGCTTGAATATTTGTTCCCTCAAGCTCATTAAACAGTTAAAAATCTCAGAGGATTCCATCGACAAAGGAAAGGGTATCACAATAAGAGCATATGATGATCAAGAAAGAGTGTCCCAGGGCACAATCAAAATTCCTATTTAGGTAGGGCCAACCATCATGGAAACCACTTGTCAGGTCTTGGACCTTGACTTTCCATATAACATCCTCCTAGGATGTCCATGGATTCATGCAATGCAAGCAGTAGCATCAACTTTCCATCAATGTGTCAAATTCACATATGAAGGACAAGAAGTCACCATCCATGGAGATCCCCAACCATTCTCCTACTGCAAAAGCCTCATGGGATGAGTCCTTCCAACAAGGCATTTAATCTCTCTTACATGTCATTTTCCTTGAGCCAAGTGGCATTTAATGCATTCTTCCTTCCCTCTTGCATGTCATTTCAACAATTTCAAAATTCAAATATATGCATTTATTGACATATTCTTCAAAACTTGCACATCCTCCATCCATTCACAAGTGGACAAGTGGCACTTTGCCATTGGCTAATTCTTAGTCCCACATTGCTCTATTTTTGGACATCTCCTCAACTTAGCATTCTATAAATAAGAGGCTAATCTCCTCATTCTATCATCCATAATTTGAGTAAACTTACTATGCTCAAATCATTAGCAATTTTCAACCATTATCATTGAGTTCATAGCTAGGTTATGCAGATTTTTCTATTGGAGCACTCATCAAGCATCAACGAAGTGGATCACTCTTCATCACACATCAATCTTGCATCATAGGAGTTGGGAAAGGGCCAATTTTCATATCAAATTGGCACCAATTCCCCCATGGGATCAAGAGTTTGCTTGTTTTAATAGGATTTTAATCTATTTCATTGTGTTCTTCATTCTTCTTTCCTATTTTAAACTATGCTAACAAATTTCATGGGGAATCCTTGTTCTTACTTGCATATTACCTTCTAATGTGTTTTTTCATGTTGTTTTGAAGGTATTAGGATTGGGGTTCAACATTTTGGTGCTAGAAGGAGGGCCCATCTACAAAATCCTTGAGGGAAAGTACTATAAAATCCCCCAAGTACCAAAAAAGGATGAGGGCCCATCTACACCATACATTGATCCCACCACTCTCGCTTCCACTTCTGTGGTAGAGACACCTGCCACTCCCGCCATTCCCACCATCTATGACATTAAGGTCATCATCCAAGATAACGGTTGTGGAAACTACATGATCCCTAAAAACACTTTTGTGGTAGGAGAGTTACCACAATCTCCTAGATCACGGGGACGTCTACAAGTAAATGAGGCCTCCACATCTCAAACATCTCCTGAAGACTATCCCAATTTTACAAGTTGGGGATATCTTGGCCAAGAAGTTATCGAGGCAGATCCATCTCATTTCCTATATCAATATGAGAGACTAGCATCTGATTTACCAATGGATGATGAAAGCAAGGGTCTGTAAATGATGCTCGCAATGGGCTATGATAGAAATCAAAGACTTGGGACAAACGACAATGGGCTTATAATACCTATCATGCCAAAGATGAGAATGGGAAGTCTTGGCCTTAGATGTACCCCCCGAGTATAACCATATGTTGCCAAAGTCCTCCAATTAGAAAGGTCAAAAAATCCTCCTTAGAAAACTATAGTTGAACTGCACTTACCAGTATCTATAGGTCGTGTCATAGATAACTTCACATTTGACATAACCGAAATTTGTAGTAGTAGTGATAATGAAGATCCCATGACCAACTTACCTAGGCTATTTGAGGATACCACTCTTTTCATGATTAGCACCATTTCTTTTGAATTAGACCATCAAAATCATGAAATCCTCCTAGTATACCCCCAACTCATTGACTATGACCAACGAGGAGCACCAATTCTTGATACATTAAAAAATGATGAGGCGCTCTTAGAATTCATGGCACTGGGGGATAACATTCCATGTGGGGATCACAAAGAAAGGTTCATAATTGAGCTAGATACACATGCCTATTATGGGGAAACGATTGAATCCCTCATTCTCAAAAGTGAAAATTTGAGAATAATATCTAAGTCCTTGAGTGAAAACCACACTGTGGCACTCTCAGACCAGAAAAAAGTAAAAATAAAGGGCACATCCAATGGTGAAAACCTCTCTGAGGTGCCTGAGGATGGGGGATTCAATCTTCCTTTCAGAGCTCTTCATCAAGAAAAATCAACAGTCCTGGCAAAAAAATGCAATCTAGTTAATCTAGGAATAGACAAGACCCCGCATATCACATTCTATGCAGAATCATTACTATCAGAAGAACAAGAACTCCTAGCAACCTTCTTAAGAGAGATACAGGTTAACTTTGCATGGAGCTATGCTGACATGCCTGGGCTCGATCCAAAAATTGTGGTTCACAATCTAGTAGTACACTCTGAAGCA
The DNA here is from genome assembly GCA_007258455.2 of Sequoia sempervirens. NCBI lineage: Eukaryota > Viridiplantae > Streptophyta > Pinopsida > Cupressales > Cupressaceae > Sequoia > Sequoia sempervirens. The sequence continues at coordinate 185,339,646 of VDFB02000008.1, read as the reverse complement.
AAGCCCGTTAGACAAAAGCTCAAGAAAATGCATCCTCAGATCTCCCTGCTAGTAAAAATGGAACTAAAGAAGCTATTAGATGTAGGATTCATTTGACCAATAGATTATCTAGAATGGGTGTCAAACCTGGTGCCTGTCTCAAAACCCGATGGGGGCATCATAATCTGCATAGACTTCAGAGACTTGAACAAAGCATGTCTGAAAGATGATTTCTCGTTGCCCAATATTGGCATGATAATGGGACATGAAATGCTTTCCTTGATGGATGGTTTCTTAGGTTATAACCAGATAATGATTGATAAAGAAGACCAACACAAAACGACCTTCACTTGTCCATGGGGTACTTACTGTTGGAATATGATGCCATTCGGCTTAAAGAATGTAGGAGCAACATACCAAAGAGCCATGATGTTAATCTTCCATGACATGATCCATAAGAATGCCTTAGATTATGTTGATGACATTGTAGCCAAATCTAGAAGGAGAAAGGATCACATAGCAACCCTAAGTGCCATTTTTGATAGGTTGGAAGAGTACAAGGTTTGATTAAACCCAAAGAAGTGTGTCTTTGGCGTACAATCAAGAAAGCTGCTAGGATACATAGTGTCAATGAGAGGTATTGAGGTAGACCCAAGAAAATTAAAGGAAATCCTTGAGATGGAGGCACCAAAAACATTAAAGCAATTAAGAGGTCTCCAAGGCAGGCTTCAATCCATTCAAAGGTTCATAGCACAACTGGCAGACAAACAAAACCCATACTTTCACCTACTTCACAGGGGAGTAGCATACAAATGGGATAACAAGTGTGAAGAATCCTTCAATAAAATCAAAAAATATCTACTTACACCACTAGTCCTAATGCCACCAATCCCAAGAAAACCATTAATTCTCTACATGTCAGCAACAACAACAACTCTTGGAGCTCTCCTAGCTCAACATGACGAAAATGGAATAGAAAGGGCCATCTATTATATCAGCATAACAATGGTTGGGCATGAGTTAAATTACCCATTCATCGAGAAATCATGTCTAGCAGTAGTGTTTTCATCACAAAAATTTAGACATTACATGTTGGCACACAAAATAAAACTCATCACCAAAATTGACCCTCTCAAGTACTTACTGTCAAAAGCAATGCTCACTAGAAGAATGGCCAAATGGGTGATGATACTATCAGAATACGACATTGAATATATGGAGTGGAAAGAAATCAAAGACCAAGTCATTGCAGATCAACATGTAGAAGCACCAATCTATTCAGAGAATCCTCTCATCTCAGAGTTTCCAGATGAATCTATTTTTAATCTCAACATAGCCGACCATTGGAAACTTTACTTTGATGGCTCATACACGTAGCATGGATCAAGAGTCAGTGTCTTCTTTATCACCCCACAAGGGGACTACATACCAAAGTCTTATAAATTGGAATTTCCCTGCACCAATAACATTGTGAAATATGAGGCTTTAACCATAGGTCTCAAAATAGTAGTGCAGTTGCACATCATGGCCCTCAAAGTATATGGAGACTCTCAACTGATAATAAACCAAGTGAATAGAAAATACCGTACTAAGGATGATAAGCTCACTCCATACGAGAAACTAGTGGAGACTCTCAAGGAATCCTTTATCGAGATCACATTTGAGCAGATAACCAGAGCCAACAACAAAGCAGCAGACACCATGGAAATGATTGGATCCTTACTGGACATCCCTCACAATGTCCCAAAATATGAATTCTTGGTAGAGCAGCTTCTCGTGCCCACATTCAAGGTACCAGAATCATAATTTGTGTGCGAAATCATTGATCCCGATGATCCCTAGTACCATGATGTTTATACCTACTTACGAATAGGTGTCATATCTGTTGAATTAATCTCAACCTTAAAATGAACCTTTGTCAAAAAAGCATCCTGATTCGTCATCCTAGTTGATACCTTATACCATAGGAGCATAGAAGGAACCTTATTACACTACTTAGATGTTGAGGAGGCATTGACCACTTTAACTGAAGTACATAATGACATCTGTGGTTCACACTCGAGTGGAATGACCCTAGCCAAGAAACTGCTAAGGATGGGGTATTATTGGCCTACAATGGAAAGAGAAGCACATGACTATGTCAGAAGGTGTCTACAATGTCAGCAACATGGGGACCTCATCCATGCTCTAGCTCAAGAGCTTCATCCCATCATCACACCATGGCCCTTTTTGTAGTGGGGACTCGATCTCATTGGAAAAATCACTCCCACTTCATCTAATGGACACAAGTTCATCATAACTGCCACTGAGTACTTTACTAAGTGGGTGGATGACATACCCATGACATATACAACCAACAAGTAGATATCAAAGTTCATCCTAAACTATCTCATTTTCTGCTATGGTGTCCCACAAGCCATTATCTTAGATAATGGGCCACCATTTAAGAATTAGGATGTCCACAACTTCTGTGAAAAATTCAAAATCCAACATTGCTTCTCCACCCCATACTATCGCCAAGGCAATGGCCAAGCAGAAGCCACAAATAAAACCATTTTGAAAACCCTCAAGAAAACAATCAATGATGCAAGTCATGACTGATATTTGCAGCTTAATCCCGCCCTATGGGCCTATCGAACCAACATCTTCACACCTACCAGTACCACCCCCTTCTCCTTGGTCTACGGATTAGAAGTAGTACTCCCCATTAAGATCGAGCTCCCATCACTCAGGATTTCACTGCAAAACCTCATCACAGATGAAGAGTATCGAGTATCAAGACTAAATGAGCTGGAGCTATTGGATGAATAGCATATAGATGCTTTAAATCATCTGCAATTCTATCAAAATAGACTCAAGAGGAGCTATAACAAGAAAATTAGAAGCAGGACTTTCCAAGTCAAAGAAGTGGTACTAAAGGAGAATCAGAAGAACATCCCAAATCCAAACAGCAAAGGCAAATTTGAACCTAATTGGTTGGGACCATTTGTTATCATAGCAAGCTATAAGTCAGGGGCATATCAGTTATCAACACCCGAAGAAGAACCTCTGCAAGAGCCCATGAATAGCTCTCATCTCAAAAAGTTTTATGCCTAAAAACAAAAAAATCAAAAAAATCAAAAAAAGGACAAAAAATAGTAAAGAGAAAAATCGTCCTCTAGTGAAAACCACTTTGGTGGCACTTTGGGTAGGTACCTTGGTGAAAACCTGGCAAACAGTCACCTTGTGTAAATAATCACTTTCCATCCACCAAGATCTTCACGACTTGTTCTAGATTATCCATCCATTACGTTTCCATCATCCATTGCATTCAAATCTCCATCCATCACTCATCCACCTGCATCTGCATCATAACTTGGTCCTATTTTGGTATCATGATCCCTCCTAGTACTACTCGGCCCATCGTCAAGGTTAGTTTGTCTTGGCTTTATTAGAGTAGTCTATTGCATCATGATGGGGGCATGTTCTCATTGGATCGGATTCATGTATATTCTTGAAGTCCTAAAATCAGAAAATCCAAAAACATCAAAATATCACAAAATCCAAAAACATTCAAAACATATCAAAATCCAAAAAATAGGTCAAAAAGTCAAGTCAAAAATTTAAAAAAATTTTGTCTAGTCAAACTATGAGTCTCTGAGCCTTGAACATAGGCAAGGTTGATTTTTTATCATCCCCCGAGACACTTAGGTCAGTCCTTTAAGAGTCCGTCATCATAAACTGGCATTTCATCATGTATATCTTCATCTGTAAATAAGTCAAGTCATCAGTTGAACTACGTGGTCTCTGCATGTATAACATAGGCAAGGCCAATCTATTGATTAGCCCCCATGGCCCCTAGAATAGGTCCTTAGGTTAGTCTCTTGGTCAAAATCTCAAAAAACCCCAAAACATTTGAAAATTTGGAAAATTAAAACATTTGAAAAATCTCAAAAATACCAAAAATAGCCTCAAAACAATGCAAAACTCCAAAAACATCCAAATATTTGAAAAAAAATTCATCTGTCTCATCTCACATTCACCCACAATAACACCACTCATAATAAACAATCGTCATCCTCAACCTTTGGTAAGATAATCAGAAACAGGTCTAGCAAGTGAAAAGTAAAAACTCAAAACGTCAGGTCTCAAGTCTAAGTCAATACATAAGCAAGTTGGTCATCTCTCGGTGTCGATATCCCATCATCCAATTGGTCCCATATCATTCATTTTAAAGAACACTTAGGATAAACGAAATGATGTGTCGCCATCCACTAACATTTCCTATGATGTATCCTTCCTACAATGGGCATTATCTTTTGGCAATAGTTTCAGTTCTTATCCTTAAAAAAACATCCCCTTTTGGTTAGCAGTATTGAAGAACATCAACTTGTTTGTTTACTTTATCTTTATCTTTTTGACTTATCTTATTGTGCTCATTCCAAGGAATTCTCAATGATATCCAAATAGAAGATTTAGAGAAATAGAAATGGGGCAACGATCATTATATTTTGTCTATTGTGCTTGTTGGATGTTCTTGTAATATAACTTGGTGAATAATTGCTCTGTTAGGAAATATATGGAGGATGTTTTGGATAGCTTGTTGAATATTGCATTGATAGGTTATATCTTTCCATGTTTTGTTCTGATTGAAACTTCTGAAGTGCATCCTAGTAAGGTTTCCGTATGTTAGGTGTGAACAAGGATACTCCTATCTAATTAGGTACAATGCCATCCTAGTTCTCTATACCTTGATGCATCATACCACATGTGTTATCAAACATAAGAAAATTGGCTCTTTGAAAATCCCAACTCCTCGGCAAGTAATCATCATCATTTTCATATTCATTATCTTACATCTTGTTGAAATGACTTCTTCTCTTTCATCTCTTCTTGCTCACCAAGCTAACAAAAGTACTATGAAAGTTAATCATCATTATCATCATTATCATCATCATCATTGATCCTACATACACAAATCATTAGCATATTGAATAAACTTATCATATAGGAAACATATGCATTGCATTTCCATCATCATATAAACTTATTATTATAAGAATTTTCCATAAATAAGCACATCCATTTTTTATCACATTACATCCATTTTTTCCATTACATTGCATTCATCACATGAACCATTGCATAACATTCATTTGCATAAAAATTTCATAAACACTTCACATTACCACCTACTGCATAATCATACATAATAGGTACAACAACATTATAGATAATCCATTGCATTATAAGCATACATACTCGTATAACATCATAAAGTCATCTCCCAAATTACTTTCATTTTACATAAAACATCACCATACCACTTTGCATTAACATATCATCACATACACTACATTATCATTTAACATGTTTTGGGATAATATATATTTGTTTTTCTAAGCATCTTAAAAAACCATCTCATTTACGTCATCAATATATATCATATAAAGCATGACCATTGCATTTACATCGCATTATATCATCCATTAGTCATCCATATTATATAAAACACCTCATAAATAACCATGTAGCAATCATTTTTCGCATTTCATTTGCATAAATCATTCCACACCATTATAAGCATAAAATAGGAACATACAAAAATACATTACATGAAAAGCATACATCCATCCATAATCATTTTATTTAAGCATGGTTCACATATCATTTTGTAGATCATCTCCATATCATTTTGGATATTACATTTCATATCACATATCAAATCATTTGCATCAACATAAATAGATCATCATATAGACGTACATCATCATCCATTCACATCACATGTCATATAAATCCATCTACAGCATGATATAAGATCTATCCATTATGCATACATCGCATAACACCATACCATGATGGCATAACATATAGAAATAAAACCATCCATAAATACAAAAATAAAAGATACACATCACATCACATCATATCAAAATCTCATATATATATCATCATCGGATAACTGTCATAGTACAAAATAATCAGATCACTGTACATGTATGTCAATAAGCACAAAAAGGCTCGTCGGGCTATCAAAAATGAGCCCATATGGCACAAAAAAATATATAATCTCAATCAAAGTAAGGTCTACCCATCCTATTTGTTTCTGTCGCCCCTGTCACCATGACCCTCTACTGGTCTATGGCTGGTTCGTTGCGAGTAATTTGGGGCCCACTCTGCTCTGGGTATGGCCTAATGATAATACATACGGTAATAATCTACCTCGCTATAAGACCAAAGGGACATTGTACTTTGAGAAGAGGAGGCTTCCATGCTCTCCAACTATTGTCTCTGGCCCATCTCTGCAGCCACCTATAGCTCTTTGGCCTACCTCTGCAGAATGGCCTAGTCTCTCTCGGCCCTAGCCTAATCTCTCTCAGCCCTGGCCTGATCCCTCTCCCCTGTTAGGGTTTGAACCTAACCCTATAGCTGCGCAATCAGTACATCTCTTGGATATAGCTTCCCTACTAGTTGTGCTCATGTAGGCTGCATGTGAGGCTAACCCTCACCCTCAGCTACCCTTGGTATCATATTGACAATCAAACAAGGATTGTAGAAGATATCAGTAGTTTTCCATTTCCTAATCTCTTTCTTTCATGGGATCAATTTACCCTTGATTTTGCAATAATATAGGGGGCTTAGCATGTCTGGGAATACGGGAGAACGCGCTTTTGCTGACATTATTAATAGTATTCGATACTGGGTTATCCATAGCATTACTATACCTTCTCTATTCATTGCAGGTTGGTTATTTATTAGTACGGGTTTAGCTTATGATGTATTCGGGAGCCCTCGACCAAATGAGTATTTCACAGAAAGCCGACAAGAGGTACCATTAGTAACTGGCTGTTTTGATTCATTAGAGCAACTCGATGAATTTACTAGATCTAGATCTTTTTAGGAGGTATTAATGACTATAGATACAACCTATCCAATTTTTACAGTTAGATGGTTGGCCGTTCACAGGCTAGCTGTACCTACGGTTTTTTTCTTGAATAAAGAACATAAAATCCTTTCCTAAGCATCTTAAAAAACCATCTCATTTACGTCATCAATATATATCATATAAAGCATGACCATTGCATTTACATCACATTATATCATCCATTAGTCATCCATATTATATAAAACACCTCATAAATAACCATGTAGCAATCATTTTTTGCATTTCATTTGCATAAATCATTCCACACCATTATAAGCATAAAATAGGAACATACAAAAATACATTACATGAAAAGCATACATCCATCCATAATCATTTTATTTAAGCATGGTTCACATATCATTTTGTAGATCATCTCCATATCATTTTGGATATTACATTTCATATCACATATCATATCATTTGCATCAACATAAATAGATCATCATATAGACGTACATCATCATCCATTCACATCACATGTCATATAAATCCATCTGCAGCATGATATAAGATCTATCCATTATGCATACATCGTCAGAAAAGAAATGCATCCATATATACATCGCATAACACCATACCATGATGGCATAACATATAGAAATAAAACCATCCATAAATAAAAAAATAAAAGATACACATCACATCACATCATATCAAAATCTCATATATATATCATCGTCGGATAACTGTCATAGTACAAAATAATCATATCACTGTACATGTATGTCAATAAGCACAAAAAGGCTCGTCGGGCTATCAAAAATGAGCCCATATGGCACAAAAAAATATATCATCTCAATCAAAGTAAGGTCTACCCATCCTATTTTTTTCCGTCGCCCCTGTCACCATGACCCTCTACTGGTCTATGGCTGGTCCGTTGCGAGTAATCTGGGGCCCACTCTGCTCTGAGTATGGCCTAATGATAATACATACGGTAATAATCTACCTCCCTGTAAGACTAAAGGGACATTGTACTTTGAGAAGAGGAGGCTGCCATGCTCTCCAACTGTTGTCTCTGGCCCATCTCTGCAGCCACCTATAGCTCTTTGGCCTACCTCTGCAGAATGGCCTAGTCTCTCTCGGCCCTAGCCTAATCTCTCTCAGCCCTGGCCTGATCCCTCTCCCCTGTCAAGGTTTGAACCTAACCCTACAGCTGGGCAATCAATACATCTCTTGGATATAGCTTCCCTACTAGTTGTGCTCATGTAGGCTGCACGTGAGGCTAACCCTCACCCTCAGCTACCCTTGGTATCATATTGATAATCAAACAAGGATTGTAGAAGATATCAGTAGTTTACCATTTCCTGATCTCTTTCTTTCATGGGATCAATTTACCCTTGATTTTTCAATAATATAGGGAGCTTAGCATTTCTGGGAATACGGGAGAACGCGCTTTTGCTGACATTATTAATAGTATTCGATACTGGGTTATCCATAGCATTACTATACCTTCTCTATTCATTGCAGGTTGGCTATTTGTCAGTACGGGTTTAGCTTATGATGTATTCGGGAGCCCTCGACCAAATGAGTATTTCACAGAAAGCCAACAAGAGGTTCCATTAGTAACTGGCTATTTTGATTCATTAGAGCAACTCGATGAATTTACTAGATCTAGATCTTTTTAGGAGGTATTAATGACTATAGATACAACCTATCCAATTTTTACAGTTAGATGGTTGGCCATTCACAGGCTAGCTGTACCTACGATTTTTTTCTTGAATAAAGAACATAAAATCCTTTCCTAAGCATCTTAAAAAACCATCTCATTTACGTCATCAATATATATCATATAAAGCATGACCATTGCATTTACATCACATTATATCATCCATTAGTCATCCATATTATATAAAACACCTCATAAATAACCATGTAGCAATCATTTTTTGCATTTCATTTGCATAAATCATTCCACACCATTATAAGCATAAAATAGGAACATACAAAAATACATTACATGAAAAGCATACATCCATCCATAATCATTTTATTTAAGCATGGTTCACATATCATTTTGTAGGTCATCTCCATATCATTTTGGATATTACATTTCATATCACATATCATATCATTTGCATCAACATAAATAGATCATCATATAGACGCACATCATCATCCATTCACATCACATGTCATATAAACCCATCTGCAGCATGATATAAGATCTATCCATTATGCATACATCGTCAGAAAAGAAATGCATCCATATATACATCGCATAACACCATACCATGATGGCATAACATATAGAAATAAAACCATCCATAAATACAAAAATAAAAGATACACATCACATCACATCATATCAAAATCTCATATATATATCATCGTCTGATAACTGTCATAGTACAAAATAATAAGATCACTGTACATGTATGTCAATAAGCACAAAAAGGCTCGTCGAGCTATCAAAAATGAGCCCATATGGCACAAAAAAATATATCATCTCAATCAAAGTAAGGTCTACCCATCCTATTTGTTGTCGTCGCCCCTGTCACCATGACCCTCTACTGGTCTATGGCTGGTCCGTTGTGAGTAATCTGGGGCCCACTCTGCTCTAGGTATGGCCTAATGATAATGCATATGGTAATAATCTACCTCCCTGTAAGACCAAAGGGACATTTTACTTTGAGAAGAGGAGGCTGCCATGCTCTCCAACTATTGTCTCTGGCCCATCTCTGCAGCCACCTATAGCTCTTTGGCCTACCTCTACAGAATGGCCTGGTCTCTCTCGGCCCTAGCCTAATCTCTCTCAGCCCTGGCCTGATTCGTCTCCCCTATCAAGGTTTGAACCTAACCCTATAGCTGCGCAATCAGTACATCTCTTGGATATAGCTTCCCTACTGGTTGTACTCATGTAGGCTGCACGTGAGGCTAACCCTCACCCTCAGCTCGTGGCGGTGCACCTACCTACTCTTGCTGCCTAGCTGGCACTTGTGGCTAGTTCTGCATCTGAATGTTAGCCTGACCTGGCTAAGGTGGAACCCTAACTAGCTGATCCTGCCATGCACCATCTCTCCATCCTCGTCCTCCCCCTCTACCCCTCATCCTCCACCGAGCGGGGACTACTCCTAGTACTATCAATTGTAGGGGAGGCCGGAACTAGTCTCTGTAAGCCTATATAATAGCTAGATCCACAAGCCCCTGATCATTAACCCATGGTCAAGCCACCAACTGTCTAAAGCTGTCAATGACCTTAGAAGTAGGAATGTATCGACCCCACAAATCCTATGACATAGTGCGAGAAAATATGCTACATAATCCTCATCAAGCCGATCTTGTGGCTCTCCGAACTGACGTTGAACACGCCCAGGAAGGTATCTCTCCACCATGGTATGCTCCCACCCTTGTATAAATTGATCCTGGGGGGCAAAGAAAATATGCTCTACATCGTTGGCCCATCCGGGCCGACCAAAGTATGGGTGCCATGTAAAATCCTACATCTCATCTAGGACTCTCCTCCAGTAAGGAATCTAGTGCTCACCCATGTGTGTGAAGGACACACCACCTCTGTAACACCACATGAGGGGATCATTAGGCCCCATTAGTACTACAACGAATCACGGTCGAAGAAAAATGATGTGCTCCCATGCCCATACATGGAGAAGTGTAACACCTACCCCGAGTGCTCTGCCATCGAGGTAGACATACTCGTGTAAATCTATGTAGAGTGAAGCAAGAAGAATAGGACCCCAAGCAAAAGAAACTGGCCTATCACACATCACCATGCGCTCCCTGTAGAGTCCCCAACTAGGACTAAAGTTCCGGCCTCGCCGATCTAGGGCAACAAGACCTGAAATGATAGCCACAACAACCAATCAGAAGGGAGAGGCTAGAGCCCTGTGATGCTCAAGCTCAATCTAACCCTCACAATAGATAATGTCCTCTATAGTGAGGACTATGTGACAAGCATCCCACCCGACATCCATATCAAAAATAATATGCTGACCATGAATCCAAAATCTCAGGATGTGCCACACGTCCTCTAAAGTGACGGTGGCCTTATCGGTAGGAAGGTGGAAAGATGATGTCTTGTTGTGCCATCTCTCAGCAAGTGCTTACATCATCCCAAGGTGAGTGCACACAGGCACTATGTATGCGATGTACCACAGCCCCATGTCCCATAATCGATCCTGCTCTCTGTCATTAAGGTCTCACAAGTAACCAAAGATCTCCTGTGACCTGTGCTCTCGAGAATAGAGCTCCCTCACCGCATCCTACATCAAGAAACGTCACCATATTAAATTTTTTGAAAAATTTCATTATAGGCATCCAAAAAACCATCCTAGCATCGCTATTTGTGAAGGCATCGTAGTTTGAAAAGTCCAAACTGCACACTAGAGGGCTAAATTCCAAAAGAGCACCACAGTGGTGCACTTTTTTGCCAAGCGGTGCAGTTTGGGAAGATTCCTGTTTAATGGAGCACAATCGCGTCGCACTTTAAAATGACCCCGCTGGCAGGGGCATGAGCATCAGAGTTTGAAATTAGTTTTCAAAATCCAAACTCCACCACCATGGCACAATTTGACACTGAGCAACATAGTTTGTTTTTTGAGTGGTGCTATATAGCACCATTACAAAATAACTAAGTTTAAAAGCAATAAATGAGCATGGAAAATGAGAAATAAAGCTCAAGTAAGGATCACTTACCAGTGCCCCAATGTCGGGTGGTCATTGGTATGTCCGGACTTGATCAAAAATGTGCATCAAGAGTTGTCATTGTGCCATATCGTCAGGAGGTCAGAGCTCAAATCTCAGAATTGCTAAGGGGTTGTGTGTGAAAATGAATTGAAAGTGACCCCTCGAGGCCTTTTTAACCTTGAAAATTAGGGTTTTTTGACCCTGTTTGACTATCCTACTAGGGTTTTGAACCCTTGAACCCGCTTTTGTCTAGTTGAGGCCTATTTTACATCGTTTCATTGCATTTAGACATGTTTTTTGGCCTCCTGGAGCCTTTCTGGACCTATCGGGCACCTTGTCCTCTTTTTTTGCGAGATTCCCCAAAAAATTGAAATTTTTGTCCAATCTCTTGAGGGTGCAATATAGTGGCATGTTTTCTCTTTCCAAATAGCAGTGGGGCAATATTTTGAAAATGATTTTTTTTGGCTTTCATCGAGACCATTTATTCTTTGAACCAATGCAACGAGTTCATTTTTTCAAAGAGGGGCAAAATGTAGACACGTAAAATGTATTGATTGACATTGGACATTTGATCCTGACCACTAACATTGTTTCACCCTGAATCATCCTTCGGTCTAACCATTTAATCGAATACCTTTATTTGATTAAATTTTTCAATGTTCCTCTCTTAATTAAATAAATAATTTATCTAATTAAGTCACCTAATTCAATTGACCCTTCTGACATTATTATTCTATTTAATTAAATAATTAGCTTTATTTTATTAAATTTCTAAAGTTTATCTATTGAATTAAATAAATTAAAACCTTATTTAGTTAAATCTAACATCATCTTTTTTAATTAAATAAATCAAAATCCGTATTTAATTAATCCCTTATCACATTCTTTTCATATTTGATTTAAATAAATCCACAAATTTAAGTCAAATAGGTCACATCATTTAATCCCTTCATTAAATTAATTAACCTTGATTAATTTAATCTCTTCTTATGTCCCATCCTCTAGCTTTTTCCACTTGCACATGAAAATAGATTTAATTGATTTATTAAAATCTCTATTTTCCTTCAACAAGGAATTTTTTAAGGAATATTCTCCAAGTTTGAATTTAAAATACAGGTGGGATGAGTCCTTCCAACAAGGCATTTACTCTCTCTTACATGTCCTTTTCCTTGAGCCAAGTGGCATTAAATGCATTCTTCCTTCCCTCTTGCATGTCATTTCAACAATTTCAAAATTCAAATATATGCATTTATTGACACATTCTTCAAAACTTGTGCATCCTCCATCCATTCACAAGTGGACAAGTGGCACTTTTCCATTGGATAATTCTTAGTCCCACATTGCTCTATTTTTGGACATCTCCTCAACTTAGCATTCTATAAATAAGAGGCTAATCTCCTCATTCTATCATCCACAATTTGAGTAAACTTACTATGCTCAAATCATTAGCAATTTTCAGCCATTATTATTGAGTTCATAGCTAGGTTATGCATATTTTTCTATTGGAGCACTCATCAAGCATCAAAAAGTGGATCAATCTTCATCACACATCAATCTTGCATCATAGGAGTTGGGAAAGGGCCAATTTTCACATCAAATTGGCACCAATTCCCCCATGGGATCAAGAGTTTGCTTGTTTTAATAGGATTTTAATCTATTTCATCATGTTCTTCATTCTTCTTTCCTATTTTAAACTATGCTAATGGATTTCATGGGGAATCCTTGTTCTTACTTTCATATTACCTTCTAATGTGTTTGTTCATGTTGTTTTGCAGGTATTAGGATTGGGGTTCGACAAGTGTCAATTTCTACTGTAGGATGCACCATATCTTCAAAAGGTACCAAGCTATTAACCAATGCCTCTAATATGAGAGGGGAACTAGGTCTTACTAGTGAGGATTTTTGTTCTTCCTAGTCCAAAGATCCCTCTTATGATACCATTTCCTTCTTTGAGTCCAATTTGGTGTGCACATGATGAATAATAAAACCCTGTTCTTCATCTTCTTAAGAGGATGACACATATAGATATCTCTTAGTGCCAACACTTTCTTTCTGTGAAGTACCTTCACTAGAGGGAATGTTCCCTTTCTTCTTCTTATCAACTTGGCTTCAATGTCTTCCTACTATTCTTCTTGCTCTTCAATGACATTGAGGTTCTTTTGCCTTGCTGCCTTTTTCTTCTTACCTCTCTTGAATGGTGCCAACAAAGGAGTCTCTTTCCTTTTTCTAGATGTTGTATTGGGTCTGGAAGGATCCAAGAATTTTCCTTTACCATGAGAATTGGGCTTTACCTTTACTAATTTGGGAGTTGTGGTTGGTTTTGACGGAGTAGTCCTACATGATCTCCTTAGTCTTGATGATTCTCTAGTCATCTACTCTCCCATGGCTCTACCCTATGCAATCTATTCATTAGTGAAGCTATTTTTTCTAAGCATTTGATCTACATTCTTTCTTATCACAGGAATCTTATGCTTCAAGTGAATTTCCATATATTTTTCTTCATATGTTCCCACTCTTGGTTCACTGGTATCTTTTGGGCTTTCTAATAAATTTTTTACATAGCCTTCTACTGCATCCTCTGTAATTTTATAACCTAGTGGTTGTATCCATATAGTCTAGGGTTCAACTACCTCAAACATGCACTCATTTATGGAGACATGAAATATAATTTCATTCTTGTAATTTACAACTTTCCTTGGGATCCTTTCTCATTCATTCATTTTGCTTTTGAATACAACAAAGAATGCTATCAAAGCATTGTCTTGACTCTTCAAATCACCCAAGCTATGCATATAATAAAATTTTTGATGTGCAAAAGGTTTGGATGTATCCCAAATTACCACATCATTTCTTCTAGGAAGACATCTAAGAAAGTAGAACAATAAACAAATAATTAGGGAACCAAACTTAATGCATATTTCTTCTCCCTTGTCATCTTTAGGTTTTCAAACAATTGTTGCCAGAGAAATTCACACAAATTGTATTATGCTCCATTTGTTTCCATGTAATATTCAGTGTATGTAGTTGTAACAGACACAAAATTTTCCCTATTTGCAAAGTAGATCTTGTGACTAATCATTATAGATGCATACTTCACAGCAGGATTGGTAATAGGTTTTGTTACAAGATCCCTTATGTCAAATGTTGCTCCAATGAGTTCCATCACCACTTCATTTTTCATAGACTTCAACAATGGTACTGGTTTGGTATCACGGAGTCTGGTAATTTCCTTCATCACCTCTTTCATTATTAGGTGAGGTCTATCTATTCTCAAAAACTTATCATGAATTTTTCTAAGAGTAGGTTTAACATACTTCTCATCAACAGTGGAGCTAAAGTTAGAAAACTGATTCCATCAATCTAGCTTCTTCGCAATGATATTTGCATACTTGGTTTTTATCAATAAATCATCCTTGGTGAGCTCATTTTTCCATATATCTATCAATTTGTTGTGATTATACTCCTCATTTTTAACATGAATGTACATTCTAGTGTCTTCAATAGGAATGATACTGTGAGGAATCAATGAGAAGGTGCCTAGAGGGTCATCTTCGAAAACCTTCATGGAATACTTCTTGTAGAAAGGTCTAGGTCTTTCTAACAAATTTACAACAACATGGGTTACCATATTTTCACAAACTGAGCTCTAATGATTTTAGAAAAAATATTCACACAAACCCACAACAACATAGAAGAGTAAAATACATTTTTCTTTCATGTGAACTAGAACTAGGGTTAGCATGACTTGCTCTTCAAGTCACCTCAAGAATTCTCCAAATCACTCTCCACTTTCTTCAAATATGCAAGTGATCAAAAAATCCTACAAATTTTCTTTATAGATTAATGAGCTGCCCTAATTCACATTAAATGTGGAAGAATTCAAAAAGTTGATAAAAACCTTCTCTGCACTGAAAAACCCTAATTTTCTCTGAAAATGATCATGCCTACAACTTTTATTCTACTTCCTTTTGCATAAGCTATGTTTATTCATTATTTACAACATATCTTCTTGCCAATGTCTGACACACCAAACATCTAGGGGGTTTGAATAATTTTCTATTAATGCTCCCCCTAAGACCATGCCAAGTCTAATTGTTGGAGGAATTGTCTACACCAGATGAGGGAACATACACATTTGATGTCATTGGATCTTCTTTATTCTTCCATATCTTATTCATTTCTTGTTGTATAGGAGTGAATTTACACCCCTTATGAAAATTCTCCTTTTTCCCTTCCTCACTTTAGAAAACCAAATTCGAAAGCTAAATTCCACATAAGCCCACTTCCTTCATTCCACTTTCTAGTTGTTTTGTGTGTCGGTAGATGTTCTTTATGGTGAGTGTTGTTACAAAAAAAAGTTGGATGGTGTGCCTTGAATATAATGTTTTTAAGTTTTTGAGTGTGTGATCCCAAGAGCCTTTGCATCAAATTGGTATCAGAGCTTAGAAAAAGGTCTAGGCTAGTGTTGGTTTGTGGTTTTGGCTTTGTGGTTGGTTGCAGGTTGAGTAGATAACTTGGTTGTTTCCAAGGAAAGGCAAAGAAAATTTGAATAGAAGAAAGGAGAGACTTGTTTGTGAAGATGGATTTGGTGAAAATATTGGGAAGATATTTGTTGGTAGAGGAAGAGAGGAAAAAAAAGAAACAAGAGGAAAAAGAAAGGAAGAGAAAATAGGAAGAGATGTTTAATCAAGAGATCAAAGAAATAAAGAAATATTTGGACTTGGAAACAAGAATTGAGAGGCAGCAACAAAGTTGGCACTTGACAATAAGGAAGAAGGTAGTATGGCCTATTCAAAGGCTAATGAAAATGAGAGCAACTAAACCTGATGTGAAGACAAAAGAACCATTGATGGGAGAAGGTAGTGAACAAGAAAAGGTGGATAAAGAAGATGATTTGTGGGAAAAGTTTGCAGCCATTGAAGAAGAATGGGATAGTAAGGTTGGTAATGGATAGGACAAACAAGAGGAAGAGGAACTCATCAAGGTGGAAAAAGACAAGGACATTGAGGTTGCAAGTGGATTGATTTTGGAGGGAAATGATAAGTTGGTCATGAGTGAAGAGGAGTATGAATTACAAGAAGACAATGAGGAGGCCTCAAGGTCTCTATATTTTGTTTCTAATTTTTCTTTGGACTATGTATGTGTAGGTCATGAAGGACAAGGAAAGGTGTATGATGATATGATGGAGTTTTGGAACCTTCAAGTTGAATAGATGATTGATAGAAGAAGGAATATGAAGAATAAAATGAGGGAAGGACCAAATATGGTTGCAAAGACAAAGGAAAAGGTAGAAATTAACTGGAAGACCAGGAAGAAGACAATTCAAAGGGGCTTGAATTATTTTTCCCTCGAGAGTTTGGTGTAGGAGCACCTATTTGATCACATGCCTCCATGAGGCCATATTGAGCCATTTGTTCCATTTTGATGTTTTGATATTTTAATAAGGCCCAAGAGGAAACCTTTGTGGTGTTATAGGTCCTAGGATGTTGTTCATTTCTCATATATTGTAAACATTGAAGTTGTCAAATCATGTCATATTGAAAAAAATGCAATGTATGAGGGAAAACTTAAGTAAATATCAAGTCAAGAGGTTAGGGGAAGGTTAGAACTAGTTATGGTCATTGGTTATGAGTTATTTTTAGTCCTCAATGTATAAACAAGCCTCCACATGTCGAAAAAAAGGAGAGAAATTGATTTGTAATGGAAGAATATCAATGGAATTCTAATCTTTTTTCAGAAAACATTATAAAAATGTGATTCTTTGCTCTTGTACGGCCATGTATGGACTTATAATGAAGGGGAAGTCATTCAAGAAGGTAGTACTGTGTTTATACATCATTTTGAACTTGGTCTCATTTGATTTCAAGAAGGTATGAGAAAGATATGGCATTTTTTGTAAAAATAGTCCAAAACCCTCAATGAGGGTTACCAGTTTTAGAAAAAAGGTAATAACTTTTGTTTTAACCGTTGGATCTGACTACAAATTGGAGAAAAATTTTGTAACTAGGAAATCTAAAATCTTACTGGAGCGATTTTCTTCATTATAATTCTTGTGAAAGTTATTAATGACTGTTTGTTATAGTTCATAGTGAAAATCAGATTTAATAAAGGCAGGATGAACATAAGTTTATTGTTTTAATATTGAATTCCATCTCTAACAAAGGTGTTGTGGTATGAAGTTGGTGTGGAGAGAAGTCATAAATTTCCTTAGATTTCAATATTATTAGGAAATGAAGCCTTGAATCCTTATGTATGTTGCTGCTCTAACTGATTTATGATAGTCATAAGAATAACAGTTAACATGAAATGAAACCCTTTCCAATAAAATGGTCTTGAAGTATCTTATGAATTCATTAAGTTAATTATAGTGGATTCTTTTAACTATATTGCAGGACTTGAGTTCAATTTTTTATTCATGCTATGAAGATTAGAGTATTGTTTTCCTAGAACGCCTAAAAGGCTTATTTGGTGATTGTCATTGTTTGAGACATTAGTTGCAAAGCAACATTGGCCAAGTTTTGTATATGGTACAAAAGATCATAAAGGATGTTTGAAATCATCTTTGTTTCATAAAAAATTGTCCAACATTAGGGGTTGTCGTGTGTATGAAATGTTGGATCAATTTAGATAAAATCAAACATATATTAATAAGACATTAAATCAAAAAGTTGAAAAGGAAACAAAATATGCAAACTGTAACAGCAACTTCCCAAAACCGTCTTATCTTCCTCTAACTTTAGCGTTTTGTTGGTTTCTAGATAGCTCTCAGATCAACAGACCAAGCTCAACAAAATGACAGCTAAAGAACGAGATTTGAAATGCAAACTATGCTAAATGCAAAGCTATGCTAAGATGAGAAGATTGTTGTGATATTAAAACTGATATGAATGCATAAGCTGATTTTATGTATGAACATAGATATGCATAGGTGTGAAAAAAAGTGAGTGCATGTGTGTAAATGCGAATGATTATGCATAGTGTAACCAAAAGCTTGGATTTTCACAAGATTTTATAGAGTTTTCGGATGGAATTGATTGGCTGAATCAATCGACGGTCTGGATTAAGCTTGTTCGAACAGACGGTGGCAGATTTTCGAAAGTGGAGAGAAGAATGGAAGGTTTCCCTTTTCCTTCAATTTTTGTCATTGAGTTTCAAAGGGAACTTCCATTCCAAAGCACGAGTTAAGAATTTGGAAGGGTGTGTTAGCATGAGTTAGAAATTAAATAAATTAAATTTATTTAATTTGGAAGTGGAGATGAAAATGGAAACCCACATAATCATATTTAATTATGTTTTAGAAAATGAAATTAGGGTGAGGAAATATTAAATAAAATATTTAATATTTAAATCGATTATGGGATGGAGAATATTCCATTATTCAAATATTCAAAATATTCAAACTTTAGAACCAAATGATAATTAAATATAAATAAATTATAAAAATTTATTTAGCGAAAGATAAAAGATGAGATGAAGAAAATACTCTATTATTTAAATATTCAAAATATTTAAACTTTAGAATACTATGATAATTAAATATAAATAAATTATAAAAATTTATTTAATTTAATTAAGCAAAAGGTGGGAATGTTAGTAATTAAATTATTTATTTAATTTAAGATAGAAGAATTTAGAAGATGAACGATATAAATAAATAATTAAATTTATTTATATGTAGATGACTTAAGGGGAATTAATTAAATAAATCACATTTAATTAATTTAACAAGCTTAATCATGACCATTTTTAGACGTATACAGTTGTAACTTTATTTGTTGCTAGTGATGGCTAATGGCCAATTAGGCCTAATTTTGGGAGCATATAAAAGTTAATAGATCCATTGTTCTTGAAGGGTGCTCAAAGGGTGTGTTGAGTTTTTTTAAGGTGTCTTTGAAGTTATTTAAGCCAAGTGAACAATAGAAGTCCCTATTTTCTATTGGAACCTATGAAACAAAGGAGTCATTGTGAAGGGGAGTGTAGAATTGTGAAGTATGGGTTGTTGTTTGGAAGTTGGTCTTTGAAGTGTCCTTATGCATTTGTGATGTAAAAAGGTCTATATTGAAGGAGATCCTTGTGATGTAACCCTCCTGTTGTGAGTTTTCAAGGGGATTTTCATTTTAAAATGTTCTTTTTGGTGAGTGTTGTTACTAAACAAAATTGGATGTTGTGCCTTGAACATGATGTTTTCAGTTGTTGAGTGTGTGAACCCAAGAGCCTCTACATCAAGGAATAATTGTCAAAGAACCCTACATGATGTGCTTATGTCCCTAGTATATTTCCATGTTTGGACCTATAGAGGAATTACACTTCTCATTGGAAGTTGACTTGTAATGCCCCTTTTGACTAATCGACCAAAATATGGTCATTTTCTTCATTCTTCCTTCAAATTCACTCCTTTCATATTATCCTCTAATCATTCAATCTATCTTCTAAGCACTCAACTTGATCACTCTCCAATCATTCTAGCATTCACTTTCAGCCTTAAAGCAATACTTTGCACTCCATAGCAACAACAATATCACTCCATCAACTCAGTAGAGCAAGTGTGGAACAACACCATTGCAACAAGGGCTTGAGTCCTCTCATTTTCTCCTCCATTTGCTTGTGAGCTCTTGGTGGAGGTGGTAAGCTTCCTAATCCTCTTCTCTACTATTTGGTTGAGTAGCACATTACTGTTTATAGTGTTTTAGTGTTCTTTACTTCATTCCTTTCTTTATCATACTATTTCTCTATCATGGAAAACTTGGCCATCCATGGAGGTTGAAACACCAAAACAAGAGTTTGACTGAGGCAGGCCCCTATACAGCCACCTAACAATTTTCCTCTTTATTGTGTGTAGGTGGACATGCTTCTTGGAGCTAGTTGGTGAACAATCTTTTCTGTGAGATCATTCTTGTCACCCTAGCATTAATCTACTTGTTTTATCATATTTTTCTATACATTTCTTATTTCATAGTGCTATTTTGTTCCCTTAGAAACCATTAGCTAGGCTATTAGTCTATTTTATAGTGTGCAACCTTTTCCTTTTAGTCCTCTGGTCATACGAACGCAAACACACCTAAGAGATGTCAGTGCATTGCATTTTCATCCTAGAATTGCACTTTCTTCCTCGGGTAGAGAGCTACCTAAGGCACAGTGTTCAACCTAAAAATTGGCTTGCCTAGCCCCATTCCAAGTTTCAGTTTTGCAAAGTGATTGAACGACCTCATAGTCTTCATTATTCTTGTCCTCCACTTTAAAACATCCCTTTAAGCTGAGGTAAGTTAAGGCAGCCTTCCGCTCTTGGCCCCGTTTGACCTCGGGCCTTGAACATGGTTGGTCCCCCTCTCTTATAATTTTGGTGAACCCGACATGAACCTTTTTTGTTCCATTTTGTGATACTAAATGATCCTTTCCTTGTATTCTAGGAGTGTTGTAGGTGTGAGTGTTGTAAGGCTTTCGCCTTACAAACCAACCTGCAATCCCTCATTGGTGTAGTTGGAAGGTTTCAAAGGTGTTGCATAGAAAACCTTGATTGGGTCATCATCTTATACTTTAACCTTTAGGGATTCTCTAAAAGTATCATCTAGTGAGTGTAATGGCCTCTTTACTACATCAACCTATCCCCTCTGCATAGCCTTTTGAAAATGGTACTAGTATAACTTTCACTTCACAGGACCTGTCGATGGGTTTTAATAAGGAACCATCTCCTCTTTGCATCCCGACGTGAATCAACAAAAACATCATAGCAGGTGTTCTCATTGATCTAACATCTCAAGTAAACATCATAACTGAGGAGATCATGCTAATCAAATTCTTAAATAAAGATGGATACAATGCACCTATAAGAACCATCTGCATGCATGATGGACTTTTTGTGCCCCCTTTGGGTAGTATTTTCCTGTCAATCTTGGTTGGACCTAAATCTGTGAAGATTTTTTTTTGACATGATCCCTAGGTTTGAATGCTTTAGTGTGAAGTTGGGTATCCCTTGGTCGTGCATAAATGTTTAAAGTTTATCCATGGGGGTTATGTGCGTGTGATTCATGACACCGGTTATAAACCACCGGTTGCTCATGATAGCTACTCCTTGGATTACTCTTGGCCTACGCCTGTTGGTCCTCTCCTACCTATGGAGGACCTTTTGTATTGGACATATCATAAATATAAGAAAGGGTGCTTGACACTGAGAGTGAGATACCCTCTATCACCTTATGTTGTTTCACATAGGGTTTTCCTAAAAGTTGATAGTGATGTCGCCAAGGCACATAGAAGGGAAGAAGATAAGCGGTCCTAAGACCCTCCTTCCTCTTCCATTGTTCAACCTGACACTTCCTCTTGCCCACTGAGGTACTGTTAGATTTTGTTTTGCATTTGCAAGAGAATCCTATGGTGCACACTTGGCAAAAGCCCAAGTGTCCCGCATTTGAACTTCTTGTTTTTCCCATGGAGCCTAGGCCCATTTGATATAATAGGAAGAAAGGTCTTCGTGGAGAGTCCTCTTTGTCTCAACTTCTATGGCCTCCTACTACTCCTTCTCCCAAAGTAGTAAGTAAGAAGGGGTCTACTGCCAAGGCACTTGAGCTGATCCCCTCTATTTTTTCTCAACCTCCTCCCTCTACTCCCATTTAGGAGTCTATTCCTCCACTAGAAACAACTGTAGTGGACACTACCATGGCTAAATAGGAGCCTTCCATTCCTTCACAGCCTCCACCCTCTAGTTCAAAGAGTTGTAAAAACCACCTTATGCATGAGCGCAAGCATCGATGAAAGACTCTCATGGTCGAGCAAGCTTCCTTATAGAGGAAGGAAGAGGAGATGACTACCCCTATATCAGGGCCTCCTATTGTGTCCTCCTCTCTCCTTTCCTCTACTTCCATTCAAACCAGATTTTTATTGCTTTCAGCTTCCGTAATGATTATGAATGTGCATGACCCTAAAATGGTGCAGGTGTTCATCACTCCTTCGATGGAGCCACCTTTGTTGATGTCCCTCCCAGATGTCTAGCCATTCCCAAAACTTGTAGTTATGATAAACACCTCAGTCATATCAATTGCAGTTCTCTCTTCCTCCACACCTCTTTCCTTGTTTATGGGGATTTCACCTCCTCTGACAAAGCAAAAGGTGGAGAGTGGTCCTTCCAGCAATGGAGGACATAAGAGGAGCCCACCTTCTCTGAAAGGTGGTCCTATGCTGACTTGTTTTGTCCTAGTGATGTAACCAGACTTGGCTTCTCCTAAGTTTTTCATTTCTCCCAAATCATTCGGTGAGCCTAGCGATGAATCTCAGTGCAAACTTCTCCATTCGTTGAGGCAAAACATGGCCCTTGTATTAAGTTCATGCTTAACTCTTTGGACAAGGTTCTAGCCTTGTCAATGATCATGAAATCACTGAGCTTAGCTCCATAAGAGCTCGGTGGAGAGGACCTTGCAGGGCCCTCTTCCTTAGCCCTTGTTGTAGGAGAGTTAGATGCCCCTCCTCTTAAAATTATACCACTACAGGCTTGTTCTCCTCCCCCCTATGATGATCTAGAGTGGGAAGAAAATGATCTCTTGGTAAATTAATGTTTAGGGGAGGCCCCTTATTTATCTTTAGAATAGATGTGTGTGTGTGTGTTGTGATGTGTTCCCCCATGATCGTGTTATGTGTGCCTAGATGACCCTCATCACCCTTGTTGGTGCTAGGATATAGGTGTATTTTTTGTGTCGTAAACCTTCCTCTATTTATATCATCATTCTTCCATGTTTGTGAAATGATTTTCGATAAATTGGGGATGATGCAAAGCATTAGGGGTATTTAGGCTTCCCTTCCATGTTGACCCAATTTTTTATTTTTACTTTGTCTTCTCATGAATTATTCACATGGTTTGATATAGTAGGGGGTTGATGACAATACATTTTATATACTATTATTACACACACACACACACACACACACACATATATTTATGAGTAGTTCTAACCCTAAAATATCATGCTACCCCTATTCCCTTTGTTTATGATGTCTCTTGTTTCCTTTTTCTTTTATCTTTCTCTCTTCTTTGCTTGAGTTGTCCCTCTCATGTGTGACAATGCTACTTCTTCAACATTTTGATTTTCAGAAAATGCATTCATTGCTAATGAATATTTTCTCAAGAATCTTCACAAACTTCTTTTCAAGAATCACATTCTCAACTTGAAACCCTAATGGAACGAGTTTCCTTCATCATGGGTTCGTAAAGAAAGAATTGGAGAACCTTCCTATGAAGTTGGAATAGTTGTGATCTTCCCCTTGCGTGGGGGAATATTATTCCTTTTGAATTCCTTGATGAATTGAACATGTTTCAAAAGGATTCCTTGATGATGAATCGATTCAAGAAATAAAACTCTTGCTTTTGAATACCAAGCCCCTTGAGTTGACCCCTTCTTTACGCAAGGTTCCCAAGGGACCCCTTTGAAATATTTCCAATTTGTTGATGGTCTATGTGATTGTATGATTACTTTCTTGTGTGGCTGCTTTCTGACATTATCTATCTACGAGTAAACATGTCACTTCACAGGCGTGCCTATAAAGCCACTATTTAACTCTATAGAGTCTTCCTTCCTTTGGTTTCCTCCATGCGAGAGATCTTGGGGGATACCTCCCTATAGGTTAGTGGCTCTGTAGGGTGCATCCTTTAAGCTTCCTCCTTGCGAAAGATCTTGGGGGTGGCTCCCCTATAGGTCTATAGGTCTGTAGAGTGATTTCTTGTGTTTCCTTCATGTGAGAGATCTTGGAGGTGACCTTCCTTGTAGATCTATGGGTCTGTAAGGAACTTTCTTGGTTTCTTCCATGTGAGAGATCTTGGGGGATGCCTCCTTGAAGGTTTGCGGGTCTGTAAGGAATTTTTCTAGGTTTCCTTCATGCGAGAGATCTTGGAGGACACCTTCCTTGCAAATCTATAGGTCTACAAGGTACTTTATCGACTTCTTCCATGTGAGAGATATTTGGGGTTGCCTCCTTGTAGATCTGTGAGCCTATAAGGCACTTTCATTCTACAACTTCATAGCTTTGCAGGGCTATGAAGTCCTTTCCTTGTCTTGCACTTTTGAGTTCACTAGATTGTGGTTTACGTCCTTAACAGTTCAGGTATACATTTATAACTTGACTACTTCTTCGATCTACTTTACTGAAGCACTCATCAGTATTTGTGCTCACTAAAGTGGGGGGAAAATGCATAGGAGTGAATTTGTACCCCTTATGCAAATTCCCCTTTTTCCCTTCATCACTTTAGAAAACCAAATTCAAAGGTTAAATTCCACATAAGCCTACTGCCTTCATTTGACTTGGTGGTTATTTTGTGTGTCGATGGAGGAATAATTGTTGAGGATCCCCGCATGACACATAGATGTCTACGTGGTACAATTACATCCCTAGCAGATTCTCGTGTTTGGAGCCTACATAGGAGTTACACTTTGGATTGGAAGTTGACTTGTAATGCCCCCTTTGACTGACCAAACCGAGTATGGTCATTTTCTTCATTCTTCCTTCAAATTCACTCCTTTCATTTTATTCTCTAAGCATTCAATCTATCTTCTAAGCACTCAAGTTGATCACTCTCCAAGCATTCTAGCATTAACTTTCATCCTTCAAGCAACACTTTGCACTCCATAGCAAAAACAATATCACTCCATCAACTCAGTAGAGAAAGTGTGGAACAATGCCATTGCAGTAGGGGATTGAGTCCTCTCATTTTCTCCTCCATTAGCTTGTGAGCTCTTGGTGGAGGTGGTAAGATTTATACTCCTCTCCTCTACTATTTGGTTGAGTAGCACATTACTATTTGTAGTGTTTTAGTGTTCTTTACTTCATTCCTTTCTTTATCATACTATTTCTCTATCATGGAAAAATTGGATTTCCATGGAGGTGGAAACACCAAAATGGGTGTTTGACTAAGGTAGGCCCCTATACATCCACCCAACAATTTTCCTCTTTATTGTGTGTAGGTGGGCGTGCTTCTTAAAACTAGTTGGCGAACAAGCTTTTCTATGAGATCATTCTTGTCACCCTAGCATTAATCTACTTGTTTTATCATATTTTTCTATACATTTCTTATTTCATAGTGCTATTTTGTTCCCTTAGAAACCATTAGCTAGGTCGTTTGTCTATTTTCCAGTGTTCAACCTTGTCCTTTTAGTCCTCTCGACATACAGACACCAATGGACTTGAGAGATGCTAGTGCGCTACGTTGTTGTCCCAGAACTGTGCTTTCATCCTTGGGTAGAGAGCTACTTGAGGCATAGTGTTGAACCTAAAAACTAGTTCGCCTAGCCACATTCTGAGTTTTGGGTTTGCAGAGTTGTTGAAGGACCTCATAGTCCTTGTCATTCTTTTCCTCCACTTTAAAACATCCCTTTAAGCTGATTTAAGTTTGGGAAGCCTTCCGCTCTTGGCCCTCCATGACCTAGGGCCTTGAATATCGTTGGCCCCCCTCTCTTGCACTTTATTAACCTCATTTTTGTCAATTTTCTTCATTGGTTCATTCTTTTTTACTGGATCAAATTGCTTTCCCCCTTTTCGTTTTGATACTCTTGAAATCTATCTAGGCTTGTTGCAATTGTAGCAGGCAACATTTTTTTGATTTGTTTAACCTCCATTAACCCTTGATCTACATTGATTAGATTTTTTTTCAAACTTATTGCATGCATAATAGTAGCCAAAAAAATATTGATTAATTCTTCCTCCATTAGATCAATTCATCATCTGAGTTCTACATTCACTAGCTCTATGTCCAAATTTCTTGCATGCAAAACATTTTTTGTAGATGGGACAAGCATACTAGTTTATTCTACTTCTACACTCCATTGCCTTATGACCAAATTTATAACATGAAAAACAAACACCATTGAGAGATAGGTACCTTTGAGCATTTGGTTGTCTAAAAGGCGATCTTCCAGCAAAGCTCCTTGGATTTCTTGTCTGCTTTCCTTTATCTCGAGTCTTTTCATTTTCCACTGTGTTTGAGGTCTACATAGCCTTAGAGATTTCACCTACTTCTATTCCAAGACCACCTTTGTCTTTAGTTGGTTTCTATCATACAATCAACTCATCAAGCTTTGTGGAGCTTGTTTTGAACTTATCTTCACAGTCTTGCTTATTCCACGTCTGTTCTTAGGTTTACCACTTCTTGTTCAAGCCTTGAGCATTCATCGGTCTTACTTTTCACCTTTGTATTAAAAAAATCTTCAATTCTCTTATTTTCCTCCACTTGCACCTTCAATCTGGTGATCTCTTCATTTACTGGTTTTAAGTGCTCACTTACTTCTCTATGTCTTTCTTTGAATTTCTTCAATTGTTCTTTTAATTTCTTGATGCATTAATTTGCCTCATCAAGATTTTCTTTCAAATCTTTGTTTTCATTTTCAACCTTGTCAAGATCTTCAAGAGCAGCCCTAAGTTCTTCTTTATCATCCATTTTTTCAATCTTCAAGATCTTCCTCAAGTTGTTAGGCTTCTTCAAACGAATTAAGCTCTGATACCAATTTTTGAATACCCAAGATACTGAGAGGGGGGTGAATCAGTATCTTCTTAAACTTATTAATCACACACCATCCAAATACTCCAATGCATTTAATAGTATGAATGAGCAAGAGCATTAGCAGAACATAAAAGAAAACAACACATGAACACCAAGATTTTTACGTGGAAAACCTAAAATGGGAAAAACCACAGTGAGGATTAGATAATAATATAGTATAACCAGTTATAAGATTTTACAAAGGGTGGCTCACTATCCAAAATGAGAGGCTAACTACCTATAAAGATACAATGTATAAATGGATTTTAGCTAGAATATGAATTGATAAAGTTACACCTAACAAGTGTTGATTCAGTTCCTTTAATGCTCAATAAATTGACTTTACATAGTTCATCATCTTCACATACTTATCCGTCCACTTTCATACAGTCAATCTCAAAAAAGTTTAATATATATATCTGACTCATCTGCAAGCATCAATTAGGCTAACCTAATTAGATGCAACCCTTATTCGCCAAAAAGATTACCTGTTGGCTTCAAGCTTGTACAAAAAATTTCCAAAAACAATTCAAGTGTGTAGTACACTACAATATGTTAGCATGGACATAAGATAGGTCACAAATACATCCGCAATAAAAAAATAATTAATTATAACATCAATTATTGATTAGGTCAAGTAGGGATAGACCTAATAACAAAATACAACAACAAAATAATACCAACTCGCCATACGAGCACTTGTGCACATGAGATTATGAACATACAAGATTCTAACAACCAAGAACCATTTCCCAAAACCACAAGTTATGATATTCATCAGTGGAGGATTGCAGACCAAAATACTAAAGGATAATAACTGTCATACCGGTTCAAAATACTGGATCAAGCTTGAACTTTTAGTTGCAACTCATATAACATGGTGACATCAATGACAACACAAAAGTTGTGCAATGAGATGTTCTTCTTCATTCTTCCAACAAACTGGTTGTCAACTTGTTGCTATTGTCATTGATGTCATGGAAGTTGGTTTTTGGTTGTATATGTCGAGGATATCTAGAAAATTGTAATAAAGAAAGCTTGCAATTATTTTTGTTCTCTAGGATGTGCTTTGTATGCTTCTATTCTTGCGAGTTCCTAACATATTATTCATGGTTGTTAGTAGTTGTATCTAGAATTTGGGTATTTGGATGATTGTGTAGTGTGATATATCTTCACCAGTTATGTCTATGCAATTTGGTGTGTCTGGCTAAGGTCTAGGAGAAATGTAGTTGCTCTAGATTTCTCTATACTTTGGTTTCAGGACTTATGGTTCTGAGAGTAAGCTGATGAGGTCAAGTTCAAGTGAAATATTTTTTTTGAGAAGATTTTATTAAGTTAAGGATGCATGTGCTTAAATGTTTTATGTGTTTTATAGTGGTTTTGGCCAACCTTGCATTAAAAACTACTTACAAAGTTCATGGAATTGTGTTGAGGCATGTTGGGACTTATTTAGGTCCTCATTCAGTATGTGTTTGGGTCACCCTCATTCTAATTCCACCATAGAATTTTTTGGCAGTGACCTAATTTGAATTTGTAAATACAAATGGTGTGTGGCTGATGTTGGCTGAGTTTCAAGGTTGAATATGGTATAAATATAAGTTGAGATGTTGATGAAAAGGTAATATAGATTCAATATTGATGTGAGATAGATGTGAAAATTGTGTGTGATGTGAATTTGAGCAGATCAATGCAAAATTTATTTTTTGAGTTCTTAGAGGTAGTGAGATGAAGGTGTCCTCTATCATTCAAGCATGTCTACAATTTTTTGAGTGAATTGTGGTGGAAATATCTGTTGCATTGAGATAGTTTTCTCTTTTTGACAATCCTCTTCTATCTTCTTTTTAATTTTGTGGTAGTGAGCCCTTATTGGATAGTAAGTCCTGTTTTAGACAAGTAAGTCCTATCTTGGAAATGAGACTTTGTATTCAATTTTGGAATTATTTATATTGTGATCTAATCCTCACCATGGCTTTTCCCTCATTGGGTTTTCCATGTAAAATTGGTGTTATTATGTGTATGGTTTTACTTCTTTCATTTTTTTCTTCTGCACTTAATGATTAATCACACTAGTAGAGTAAAGGATATGTGAATGGTTATTTATCTAACTTCTAGTGAAAGTTTTAATGGTTAAAATTTCTACAACTAATTCACCCCCCTCTTAGTTTTCTTGTTCAATAGTAGGGTCTCTTTATATGTTTTGTTTCAATTCTAGGTTGTATAAAAGGGGCATAGTTTTCAATTCTGATGCTATAGACATTAGGTTTTGAAACAAAAGACACATATTATTTGATGATCATTCATGTTGAAGAAATGAGAAAGAATGATCCAAAAATCTATGGGAGCAATTTTTCATGAAAATATCCTTTTTCTTCATAATTTATGACATTTTTGTGCAAAAATAGTCAAAGATCATTCTTATACAGCCTTGTATGAAATAGTGGTAGGTTTGTGAGTGGATAGAAAACTAGAGATTTGTTTGGAGAGTCTTATGATTTTGGTTTTATGCAATTTCATGGTGTTTTGTTAGAGAAACAAGAAAAATCCTATTAAGTACCCTATCATAGAGCTAGGGTTTCCAACAAGACAAAAAATCCATACCTTATGTTTACATTGGTGAAAATTCATGAAATTTTGTGAAAACCTTCTTTAGTTTGTTGTTCAGGTGTCTACAAAAGGAAAATTGACAAATCAATCATATGTGTAAGTTATGCAAGTCCTGTGTGTTCACTATCCAAAAATACTGTCAAAACCCTAGGTCTTTGATAGTTTAATGAAAATATATTTGTTTGAGTTCACCATAGAAAATTGGGAGTTTGATGAGACCCTGTGGAGTGTGTTGAAGGTTTAAAGAGTAATTTTTGATACAAAAATCACCCCAATTAGTTCTTTCTTGAGATTTTGAGCCTAGAGAGAAAGGCTTGTAGGAAAACTTGCAAGGTACGGTTTGAGACACCTTCAGAAGAGTCAATATAATATGAAACATTTATTTTTTTCCTTTTTTATCCTCTACATCATTATTGGTATCAAGGCTATATTAAGCTAAGAAAACCAATATAAGGGTTAATAATCCAAAACAAGAAAGATTCCTGCAAGACTCAATGCAATTGAAAGGGTGGAAGAGAGAATATCAACACAATTGGGAGAAACCCTTGCTAGAGAAATGAGGGAAATAAAAGTTAGTTTAGATGAAAGCCTTACTACAATGGAAGCTAACCAAAGAAGAGGAGTGGCTATAGGGGATATGAGTGACCAATAAGAAGTGGTCAATGAAGTACCACAAGAAGAACCTCAAGAAGAGATGGATGTCAATGATGTGAGGATGGAAATATTGTTGAAGGTAATCAAGCGTGAAGGAACCAAGGTGAAGATGGAACTTCCAGTATATGCAGGTAGTCTTAATGGTCAATAACTCCTTGATTGGATAGGGGAGTTAGATAAGTACTTTGAGTTTTAGGAGGTACTTGAACAACATCAAGTAAATTTTACCAAGACCAAGTTGAAAGGTCATGCATCCCTATGGTGGGATTATGTTCATGAAGAAAGGATAAAGAAATGAAAATCCAAGATTACTTCTTGGAATAGGATGATTGCCAAGTTGAAGGGAAAATTCATGCCTAGTGACTACATGATGCAGTTGTATAGGAAGTTGTATAATTTGAAACAAAAGGATATGGGAGTGAAAGAGTACACTAAATAATTTTACAAGTTGATAAGGTTGCAAGATACCTTAATAGATTGAAGTACAACTTGCAAGATGAATTGAGCCTTTCAAGCCATGCAGAGTACACTAAATAATTTTATTAGATCAAGACATGCAGAGGATGAAATTGATAAGGTTGCAAGATACCTTAATAGATTGAAGTACAACTTGCAAGATGAGTTGAGCCTTTCAAGCCCTACGACACTTAAATATTGTTATCAACTAGCCTTAAAGGTTGAGGAGAAGTTAAATAGGAAGCCATATAAGAAGAATATAGGTAGAGTTCCATATGATGGTAGATGATAGTCACAAAGAAGTTAAGGTGAGCTAAGAACCTCCCAAGAACAAGCATCAAGTTCAATAGGAGGTTTTAGTGGAAGAAGACATAACTTTAGGGGTATATTTGGAAAAATAGGAGGATTCAATGGTTTCACAGGTAAATTCTACAAGTGCAACAATTTTGTAGGTCATTGAGCTTGGGAATGTCTAGAAGAGCAATCAACTACCACCTTTAGGAATGAAAGAAGAACTCAATTTTCTCAAAGAGGAGATAAAGAAAGTGTTAACTCCTCACCACAACTAGAAGAACCAAAAAAAGGAGAATCCATTCTGATGAGAAGGAAATCACTCAAGGTTTACAATGGAGAAGGAGCCACCTCAAAGGAAGTCACTATTCAGGACTATTTGTAAGTGCCAAGATAATTTTTTTCAAGTTTTTATAGATTTAGGTAGTACTAATAATATAGTTACTATTGAGATGGTAGAGAAACTAAACTTGAAGAGATCACCTTATCCTAAATTGCATAAGGTCTCATGGTTGAATAAGGGACAACAAGTAATATTCCATGAATAGTGTTGGGTAGAGTTTCAAATAGGAAGGTAAAAAGACAAGGTGTTATGTGATATCATCCCTATGGATGTGTGCCATATATTATTTGGTAGACCTTAGCAATATGATAGGAAAACAATGCATGGTGATAGAAAGAATGTTTGTGTTTTGGATAAGGATGAAGTTACCAATACCTTAGCACCTTTGAAGGAGGAAGATAAAGACCAAAAGGTTGGATCAAGTGTGATGTTAGTAGATAAACAAGAGTTTCTAAAGATAATGTAAGAGGAAGAGATAGGTTTTGTAGTGATGGTGAAACCTAGGAATATCATAATAACAAGAATTGATTAGTTTCCATGGGAGATTCAAGACATGTTGAAGGGTTATGCATACATAGTTTTGGAAGAAATTCCTAACTCCTTGCATCCAATAAGATATCTTAATCATCATATAGACTTTTTACCATGGGATAGTCTACCAAACAAGGTGGCCTACAAGGTGACACCCCAAAAAAATGAAGAAATAAAAAATAGATATAAGAGTTTCTTGAAAAAGGGTTAATTAGGAAGAGCCTTAGTCCTTTTGTAGCTCCAAAAGTTTTGGAACCTAATAAAGGAGTTGAGTGGAGAATGTGTACTGAATCTAGGGAAATAAACAAGATAACAATCAAATATAGGTTTCCACTTCCAAGAATATATGACTTAATGGATTGTTTGAGTGGGGCATGTTACTTCTCAAAGATAGATCTCAAAAATGGATACCATCAAATAAGGATTAGACAAGGAGATGAATGGAAAACAAAATTCAAAATAAATGAACACCTATATGAGTGGCTTTATATGTCATTTGGCCTTTCTAATGTACCTAGCACCTTAATGAGGCTCATGAATGAGGTCCTCAAGCCATACATTGGTAAGTTTATTGTTGTTTATCTTCATGACATATTGGTTTTCAGTCCCAATAAAGAATAAAATTTGTATCACTTGAATTTGGTGTTGACAAGGCTACAAGAGGAAAAAATGTTGATCAATCTTTAAAAAGTGTGAGTTCATGAAGACAAAATTGTTGTACCATGGTTTTGTGGTCTCAAAGGGAATGTTGAAGATGGATCCAAGCAAAGTGAAGGAAATATTGGAGTGGCCTACACGTAGATTAGTCACAAAGGTAAGAATTTTCGCTGGTCTTGCAAGTTTTTATAGGAAACTTATCAAAAAATTCATTCATATATATGTGCACCTATCATAGACACTATTAAAGGGGATAAGAAAAAGAAGTTAGTGTGGACTGAATAATTTGATAAGAGTTTCCAATATCTAAAAAAAAGAGTGTCTGAGTAGCCTATCTTAGCTTTACTTGACTTCAATAAAGTCTTTCAAATAGAATGTGATGCTAGTGGACAAGCAATAGGGGTATTTTTAAGCCAAGACAATAAGCCAATAGCATATTTTAGTGAAAACCTGAATGATGCAAAGAAGTACTCTTTATATGACTTAGAGATGTATGCAATGGTTCAATCACTAAAAAAATGGAGGCGCTACCTTCTTCCTAAAGAGTTTGTGGTCTATACAGAAAATCATGCACATCAATTTATAAATAGCCAAGGAAAACTCTGTCAAAGGCACATTGAGTGGGTTGAGTACCTACAAAACTTCACTTTCACAATAAAACACAAGAAGGTACAAAGTAACAAGGTGGTTGATGCTTTAAGCAAAAAAGCATTAATGATGCAATAAATTTAGTTAAAAAGTATTTGTATTGAAGCACTCAAGGAGATGTATGAGGATGATGAGGATTTGAAAGAATTATATGAGGTTTTCAAGTAGCCTATTAGCACTAACAAAGTGAAGTGGTTATATTACCTTATACAAGATTTATTGTTTAAAGGAGCACAACTTTATGTGCCAAAATGTTCCATGATGGAAAATATCATCAAAGAGAAGCAATGTGGGAGTATGGAAGGTCATTTTGGACTTGACAAGACACTAGAACAACTAAGGAGGAACTACTTTTGGCCAAGGATGCAAACAAATGTAAGAAAATTTATGGAGAGGTGTACTATATGTCAAAAAGAAAAAGGGAGCAACACTAATGCAGGACTATACCATCCTTTACCCATTCCAAATAAGCCTTGGGAATCCATTAGTATGGAATTTTTTATAGGATTACCAAAGAATCAAAGGAGTTTTAATTCATTTTATTTAGTTGTTGATAGGTTTTCCAGGATGGATCACTTCATTCATAGCAAAAGTACAAGTGATGCTTCATATGTTGTGGGTTTATTTTTCAAAGAGGTTGTTTGACTTCATGGATTGCCATTAAGCATAGTCTCTGATAGAGATAGAAAGTTTCTAGGACACTTTTGGAGGACATTATGGAGAAATTTTGGTACAAATATTAGTTTTAGCTCAGCCTACCACCCTCAAGGAGATGTCCAAACTGAGGTGGTCAATAGGAGCCTAAGTAACCTACTAAGATTCCATTAAAGGGATCATCCTAAATAATGGGATCTTGTGTTACCCCAAAAAGAATTTTCTTATAATGACTCAATGAATAAGAGCATTGGAAAGAGTCCATTTCAGGTGGTCTATGGCATGCAACCAAGAGGAATGTTTGAACTAAGAGACCTCATTGCTATGGAGAAGAAAAGTGCAGAGGTTGAATAACTTGTAATTGTCATGCAAGAGATACATCAACAAGTGAAACATCAACTCCAACCTAATGTGGAAAAGTATATAAAAAAGTAGATTTGAAGAGAAGAAAGGTCAATTTCTAGGTTGGAGATCTTTTCTTAGAACATCTTAGGAACAAAAGGTTTCCCAAAGGTGAATATACCAAGTTAAAGATGAAGAAAATAGGTCCTTGTAGGGATGTTAAGAAGTTTACCAACAATGCCAATGAGATAGAATTTCCTAGTGGAGTAGACATATCACTAGTTTTCAATTTTTCCAACTTATACCCTTAAAGGGGATGCCATTACTAATGAAGGAGAATATATATAGAATATATCAGGTGTTGATTGGATGGAGGACCTACCACACACCAAACCAGTAGAGTTAGAGTGTATTATTGACACCAAAGAGAGTAATAAGACCCGAGGCAAGAAATACTTCTAGTTATTTTGTCAAATGGAAGAAACTCTCATATCAAGATTCCACATGGATGACATAATCAAACATCATGAATCATGGAAAGACTGTTGTAGACCTCCTCTTAGGTGGAACCCGAGTTTCATTTTTCTTCCCTTGGGAGTATAATGCAGGAGCATCACTCTGGTGATGTTTTTAAGATGCATTTCATGTTAAGAGTCCTATTTGAGTTGTTGAAGGTCTTAGCAAGTCTATTGGGATCATTTCCAATGGTCTAGGTTGTCTAAATAGGCCTAGAAATTCAAATTTTGATTTTCGCACCAAAATGCAAATTTGAATTTCCTAGGTGATTTTGGATTCTTGAAGGGTTGGGGTTTGTTCCTCAGCCTTAGTTTTGGGTTTTTTGAGTCCAATAATGTCTTGAAATACCATGGAATACCATGTAGTGTCTCTTTACATGTTTTTTTTTCAATTCTAAGTTTTAAAAAAGGGTATATTTTTTAAGTCTGATGCTATAGACGTTGGGTTTTGAAACAAAAGATACACATTTTTTATTATAACAATTTTTGTATGATCATTCACATTGTAAGGAATGACCCAAGATGTTGTGGGAGAAATTTTTCACGAAAATACCCTATTTTCTTCATAATTTATGACAATTTTCTATAAAAAATAGTCAAAGATCAATCTTGTATGGCCTTGTACGAAATAGTGCTAGGTCTATGAGTGGATGGAAAATTAGAGATTTATCTATAGAGTCTTATGCTTTTGGTTTTATGGAATTTTATGGTGTTTTGTTAGAGAAACAATCAAAATCTTGTTAACTTCCTTGTCACAGAGCTAGGGTTTCCAACAAGATGAAAAATCCATAACTTTTGTTTGCACCAGTGAAAATTCATGAAATTTGGTTAAAACCTTCTTTAGGTTGTTGGTTAGGTGTCTAACAAAGGAAAATTGACAAATCAATCATATGTAGAAGTTATAAAAGTATATGTGTGTTCATTTTCCAAAAATACTGTTAAAACCCAAGGTCTTTGAGGGTTTAATGAAAACATATTTGTTTGAGTTCACCATAGCAAAGTGGAGGTTTGATGAGACCCTGTGGAGTTTTTTGAAGGTTTAAATAGTGATAATTGATACAACAAGCACCCCAATTAGTTCTTTCTTGAGAGTTTGAACCTAGAGAGAAAGGATTGTAGGAAAACTTGCAAGGTAGGGTTTGAGACACCTTCAAAAGAGTCAATAGAATCTAAAACATGTTTTTTTCCTTTTCTATCCTCTGGACCATTAATAAACTTGCAAAAATATAAATACCTAATCTAGATATGCATTTAATGCATCCCTTGTATGATCGATCTAATCCTATTTTCAATAACCTTTGCATTTTCTATCATTTCTTTGCATATCATATTACCAATCAAATTGGTTGTTGGAGCAGTTGAACCAATTAATTTCATTCTCTATGCTAGCTACCTTAT
The DNA here is from genome assembly GCA_007258455.2 of Sequoia sempervirens. Taxonomy (NCBI): domain Eukaryota; kingdom Viridiplantae; phylum Streptophyta; class Pinopsida; order Cupressales; family Cupressaceae; genus Sequoia; species Sequoia sempervirens. The sequence continues at coordinate 185,303,509 of VDFB02000008.1, read as the reverse complement.
AAAATGAGGGTTTCACCACCATTATCACCATCTATCCATTGCAAATATTCAACTTTGAATCTAGTACATTGATATATTCTCTTCACGCCCCAATCCATTGATCCTCCTTCACCTGATCCAACATTAAAACACATCCATCTAATTATCTTATTTTAAACTTTAGTTGTTGATCTTCATCACATAGTATGTTTCTATCATGTTTGTGCTTCATGCTCTAGGAACATTTCTATGATGTGGAGGTGAAGTGTGATCATTGTTCAATCTCCATCTCGTAACCTCTACTGTTGGATTGCCATCACATTCACTTTTCCTAGTATAACTTCATTTATACACAAAGAATGTAAATTGCGATGTAACAAAACATAGTGATGCAATCAGAAACTTCCAGTTATTTATTTGATCATACATCCACCTTATCACTCCATCTCTCTTATGAAGAAGGGACCCACATATCTTCATCACCAACCTTTGTCTATCTCTCTTCACTCAATGTTATTTTATTCACAACAATGATGTGAATAAACTAGTCAATGCAATCATATGTCACCACCTATCCATAAATATGTTAGACTCCACTAACCTCTATCCATCACATATCAGACATTGCATACCTTCATTTTCTTCACAACTGTGATATGAAGCAGTGATGTGATACAATCATAACACACCATCTATCATTGATGGTGTTACAATGCACTAGCTTCACATATCACAAGTTTTCCTCAACTAGTGTAAATACAAATCACAATGTGAAGAACACATGCGATATAAATCCAATCTTATAGGATCCAATCTTCACCATTGATTACCTTCATCACATATCACAAATAGAATATACAAAGGTGAACTAAAAAATGCGATGTGAGAGACTTGTATGATGTAACCAACACTTGACGCATACTTATCGACATAACAAGGAGTTCTTCTAACTTTGTCAGAGACTAAAGGAGGTTATCAAACCAGCACCAAATGTTGACAACCTTTGGGGTGGAGAAAACACGACTTATGAAAATGACTAGATGTACCGACATCGCTTGACTTCGAAAATATTTGAGTCCAAAACACTTCCACCAAGTTGGTAAACACTAGGGTGAGGGACTGGTCACCTCGATGATACAAAAGGCTTAAGTTGTGACTTTAGAACATACAACCACCAACATATAGTTAATGAATAAATATTAATTCTTATCAGTGCCATAACTGGAAACCTTAGGGTTTAATATTAAAACCCTAATTCTATCTGAGAGAAGAATTAATTCATTTTTTGTGCTTGTTATATAACTTCCAACCATGCAAATCACACCATTGGAAATCTCTCAAAAAACCTATTGTCACATGAAATTGCACCCTACAAAGCATGAAGCTCAGCATTCCAATGACACAATAGAAACAACCTCAAGGTATGGGACCTTTGCATGTATGAGGTCAAATCTTTGAAGAAGGATGACTTCTTTCTTCAATCCCAATGCAATGTGTTGGTCAAACTCAACACATGAAATCCTACCACTAAAAACTCACAAGGAAAAGTGGAGAAGGAGAACATGAAAGGGAGATGGAGGTGATACACCAAGATGGAAAGTTATTTCTTCCTAGCTGAAATTGCATAGTACATTTAAGAAGGGGACCAAAGGACTCACACAACTCTCTATTTGGTCCATTTCAGAGGTAAACATGGATGCTATGGTTTGACAAAGTGCTAGAAAGAAAGAGAATTTCTCAACACAACAGTTGCAAAAAAATACTCAAACACGAATGTAATGAAAGATTACTCATACATAAAAGAGTAGAGAACTAACAACAATAATCGACTTCATTAATGCAAAGGAATATAGCCAATCTTTACAATGATAGAGTGTAAAATACTATCTACAAAAGAAAAACCCTAGAGGAGCAAGAGGAAAAACCCCTAAAATGTTTTTTTTTTTCCTTTATAGATCAAGCATAACTAAGAAACACAAGTAAAAGCCTAACCCTCACCAGGGTTATCAAAAATGACTGTGCATGAAAGATTTGAGTCATTGTGTGAAAAATGCAATTAGGGCATAGATCCACCAAGAAGTCAACAAAGTACAATAAATGTGCATGGGCGTGCATGAAATCTACTTGTAGAAGGTGTATGCTATAAATGTCATCCTTGAAGCCCAAGAATTAGATCTTGCAACACAAAAGTCAAATCAAGCCTCAAAAATGTTGCCCAGAAAACACATCAAAATACAGGAAGGTCAAAGCATCGGGCCCAAAAAATAACCTTTACATGTACTTGAATTAAATTCTAGAGAACCAAAAAATGCATTTGTCGAGGGGCAGATATCAGGCCATTCGATGTCAGGAATTGGGTACTTACCACATGCTTGGAAGAAGGTGCAAAGTGCAAACAAAAGGAAGCATATGGAGTTAGATCTTGAACCATTAGAGGTCGGAGGTTGGGAGGATGAGATACCTCTTACCAATGAAGGGTAAGAGGTAAAGGAAGGATGAAGGCTAAAATCAAAATCCTCAACGAGGTGTGTGCAAGAGTTGAGTCCACTTTTTGGCCAAAAAGTGGAAGTGTTTTATCTGATTTTCAGCATTTGACACATTTGACCTTAAAATTTGAAGCACTTAGAGATGAAATCTTTAAAAAAGTCACTAATCATAAAATGTAGTGCTCGGAGTCTAGTTTCCAAATATGTAATTTATTTCAATACCCAGATTGTACAAATTGAGTTTCAATAGGCATTTCAAAAAACCACTGTTTAAAAGTCATTTTTTTTACCATACCTTGCACATGTACAACATCCATATTTTGACTTAAATTATCGTATTTTCTAAATCCTTTTGGGAAAAGTTTTATGACTCATTGAAGCTTGCTCTTGATATTTTTTTGTAATTTTTTATTGAATTTTTTTTGTTAAATTTTATTAGGCATTTGTCGTTTGAAAAATTGTTATTTATTACATAAGATGACCTAAACTTATCATTTTCTAATTTTTTTCAAATTGAAAAGAATTGTCCTGAAGTTTGCTCTTGTGCAATCCGCTTGTCAAAATGTTATGTTGGTAAAAAGTTATTAAAATAGTAAAAAACTCTGATATTTAAAGTTTATGGACCAATTTTATTAGAAATTAATTGAAAAATAGAAAAAATAATCCAATTGAAAAAAAAATTACATATTTAGAATTTGCATTGTTTCATCTAAAATGGGTTTTAATTTCGTCAGAAAATTTGCAAAAAAGGTCGTCAGCCATATGTCCAAAGTCGGTATTTTTCTTTGACATTGTTAGGGCCTTCAACTTGCAGGTCAAACCAGGTTGAAGGCCTAGATTCGGACTTCCAATGCTTTTCCTAAACCAAAAACCTTGGCAAAAACCCGCCCATGATGCAAAATAAAATTCAAAATTTAAAAAACGGGATCCCGATTATAAAACGGGATCCCGTTTATTAATAAACGAATCCCGTACTAAATCAGGATCTCGTCCATTGTAAATGGAACGGGATCCCGTTTCATAAGTCGGGATCCCGTTTCATAAGTTGGGATCCCGTTTTATAAATCAGGATCTCGTTTCTTATAAATCGGGATCCCATTTCTTATAAATCGGGATCCCGTTCTGTTTGGAAACGGGATCCCGATTTTTAGAAAGCGGGATCCCATTTTATCTCAGGCTCGGGATCCCGAACCATAACAGGATCCCGACTTTTAAAAATCGGGATCCCGTTTATTGAAATCGGGATCCCGTTTCCTCAATGCCGATTTCAATTTTTTGGTTAAGGCAAAAAACTTCCACGTTTCGTGGACTCAACTTTGTGCACTTACCCAACACTTAGTCAAATTTCAAGAGAAAAGAGAGAAAGTGAGAAGGAGAAGGAAGAAAGTGAAATGTTCGAAGTCCAAAAGAAAGAGGTGAGATTTTGGAGATCAGACCTCAAACCGTTAGAGGTTGGAGGTCAGGAGGAAGCTTATGCATTGCAAATTGAAATGGTAAGAGGGAAGAGACAAGGGTGAAGGGAGAAGGTCAAAGGACAATAGAAGAAAAGCACAAGGGAAGAGGAAAGAGGGAAGAGGGAAGATTGAAGGCCAAAGGCCAAAATGAGAAAGGTGAAAATGGAAGAGGAGAGGGATTGGTAAGGGGTAAAGGGTAAGGCCAAAGGCCGAAACCTAGGCCGAAACCTAAAACACTTAGAGGAAATATGGGAAAGGAGGAGTGATGGAGAAGGAATGAAGTGAGCAAGAGATAACTCAAAAACCTAAAATTTTGGGAGTTAGAAAAACTTAGGAAATTTCAAGGAGAAAACATGCAATATGGCCCATGGGGAATTTCTTAGATCAAATATTAGTGACAGGTCATCAAAGGTGGGCATGAAATTTCAACATTAATGGAAACTTCTATGAGATTATTGTCTGCTAATCATGGAATCTAGAGGCCTTATTAGTCCATTGGGCACAAAGTCATGAAGGGGAAAGCTTCAACAACTAGGCCTCCTTAAAGAAAAACAAAACATGTGCAACTACACTTGGAGAAAAGCATGAAAGATAAGAGCATACATTCACTTAAAGAGAATGCAAGGTGTGCAAACACACTTCTTGGAAAGAAAGATATTTGCAATATATACACAAACTAACAAAAATAAAAGAATAGAAGCTTTCCTCTATCAAAGATGAACCTTTTGAAGGAGTTGATATCTCTCAAACCACAATTGCAAAACTCACCCAACTGCAACCATTGAAAACTGATGCATGCATGTAACTACATAAAATGCTTGCAAGGTGAAGGATCATTTCACTATAAATTTTTCCATTGGAAGGGAACCATATGATGCAAGTGTTAGATTCATCTATCACTAGTGTCTCAGCTGAATATATAGCAATAAGGGTGAACTTTTTTGAAGATAGATCAGCATCCAAGAACAAACCTTTTGTAGAGGGAAGAGAACTCACCTCACAAAAGGATGGTCCAATGTCACCATTGTTGACCTCGTCAATGCATGAGCTAAAACAAAAGGAGAATGTTTCCAACTCACATGGTGATGTAAAAAATTCCAAATCTGATTTTTAATCTACATAAGAAGGACCTTCCTCATTCACCTCAAAAGAAAAGCTTTGAAGCTCAAGCATATTGTCAAACTAAGCAACAGGATCATCACTCTCCCAATAAATGTGTGGTTGCTTAATAACTACCAAATCATTTGCATTTATGCACACTTTATCAACAAAAAACTTAGATTTTTGAGACACTTCAAGTGAAGAACTAAATTCTTCAAATTATCTCTCAATTTTAATTCTTTCTTGGCAACTAGCTGCAACAAAATCAAACTCATGGCATGTAATGGTTTCCATGTCCTCTATTGCTTCCTTACTCTTATGTTCCTGCACACAAAGCTCCTCTTTTGGGGTGTTGATTTTTCATTTAGACCTGAACAAAAGGTTTTTATAACATCCCAAAAGAGGTCCTCCACCTCAAAATTGTAAACCTAAATAGATTGGGGATTTTCATCCACAATAACAGGGGATAAACATGTTTGTTGCTATGACTCCAAAACCTTGGATTTGTCTTCATCCATCAAGCCAAGACCAAGCTATTTAGTGGCTTCAACTGATGTAGGTATATTTGATATATCCTTCTCATCTTCAACAAAATAAGGGAGGACATCAAATGAGAGGATTGGTTCCTCTACTATATTAATGTTTCCTACCTTTTTAATGTCTTATTGCTACAACACTGTTTCATTTTTATTATTTTCTTGCATCAGAACAAGACACTCATTTTCAAGAGCACATGAAAGCTCCACAAAAACAACCTCTTCATTCCTAGTACAAAATTGCTCAATAAGAGTAAAATTTTGAGCCTCCTTAAGGATAGGTTCTTGCAAGGAATGAAGGATCATAGAACTTAATATCCACAACATAGAAGATCTTCTTGATGGCACAATAGGTTGAATGGGAGTCTCAAGGGGTTGATTAGGATTCTTGAAACTAAAAATTTTGTGCTTGAAAAAATATTTCACAATAGGATGTTTTGGAACAAAAGGAGGGATAATGGGGGTTTCAAGAGGCTTGCTAGGTTTCTTGAAACTTACAAATTTATATTTTCTTACTTCCTCCTTAGCAGGTTGTTCTGAAAATGGTGGAGGTGCTTGTTTGAAACTAGACACACAAGGGGATACTTGAGTCTTAGGATATTGTGCTAGAGCATGGGAAAGATGGATTTTCTCTTCCCTAGAAGCAACATCATTTGTTGTATACTTCTCTTGTTTCTTTCTTTGTGCCTCCAACAGCTGCTCATACCTCCTTTAAGCTTCTAATTCTTGTTTTTGTGAGTAATGAGCTTGATGGATAAACTCATCATGTTGTGGGAAATAACCTTTTTTCCCTTGGTAGGATTGATTATCCCACCCCTCTCATTGTAGGCCAAGCTTTTATTGTTTCTTAAGCTCATCAATTTTTCTATTGAAGTCAAGAAAAATGCTTGTGATTTCACTTGCACTTAAATTATCAAAATTTCAAGGTTGAGTAGGAGAGAAACAAGGATGATTTTGAAAATGATGAGTCTCTTCAGATTGATGATAAGAATATATAAGCATCCAAGAATACTGAGAAGGGTGGGGTGGGTGGTTATTTTTTTGAAAATACTGAAAACCCACAACAACAGGGTTCTATGGAATGAAATGGGAGGTATGACCAGCCTGATATGGCTGATTGGGAGGTGCAAGATGAAATTAACATGAAATGGTGGGGTATACTTATGGTTTCTGTTATAATATGAAATTTTTAAGCATGTAAATGATAGGAAACACCTTGAAATTTTGAAAGGAAAGGAAAGGACTACCCAACCAAATATTTTGGCTACATACTGAAAGAGTCACCTAAAGATGTTTCTTACGAAGTCACTAGGTGTTTGTAGAACTGCCTCCAAAGGTTGAAATTTTGAAGAGTACACCAAATCCTCAACAAGATGAAGTAAAACCAGGATGCTTGAACCAAATGATTTTGAACAGAGTCATTTTGTTGTTTGATGATATGCCTCCAAAGGAAAAGTGTGTTGAAGAAAACACTAGATTCTTCAATGAAAAGAAAGTAGTCTCATTCCTCTTCTTAGGTATTTTGTGTTCAAGTAAGCTATTAACTTCATATTTTAGTGTTTATTGTATTTTCATGCATGCATTTTTGTGTTAAATGGTTTATAGTTGTTGGTTTGAGAAACCTTGCTTTCCTTCTAGCTCCTTGTTAAACCCTAACCTTCTTGTATTCCTTTGAGAATCATCCAAACAAAGAGTTGTGAAAGTCTCGTTGCCCCTCTTCAATGATGTACGGTACATTCTAGGTTGGGATGAAATGACCTTTCCATCTTGGTGTATCACCTCCATTTCCCTTTCATGCTCTCCTCCCCTTTTCATTGACTGCTATTAGAGTAGGTTAATGGTATGATTTCATGTGTTGGGTTGGACCAACACATTGCAATTGGATTTAAAAAGGAAGTCAACCTTCTCTGGGGATTCAACCTCATATGCACAAAGTTCCCACACCTTGAGGTCATTTCCATTGTGTCATTGGAATGCTAAGCTTTGTGCTCAATAAGGTGCAATTTCATGTGACAACATTTTTTGGCACACACGGTGGGACTACTTTCTTTCTAATGAAGAATCTAGTGTTTTCTTCAATGCACTTTTCCTTTAGAGGCATATCATCAAACACCATGGTGACTACATTTAAAATCAACTAGTTCAAGAAGCTTGGTTTCACTTCATCCTGTTGAGGATTTGGTGCACTCTTCAACATTTCATCCTTTGGAGGAAACTCTACAAACACCTAGCTACTCTACAAGAAACATCTTTTGGTGACTCTTGGTTTGTAACCAAAATCTTTGGTTGGGTAGTCCTTTGTTTTTTGTTCAAAATTTTAAAGTGTTTCCTATGCATAAATATGTCAAGTTTCAATGGAAACCATATGTATACCCCATTATTTCATGATAATGTCATCTTTTCACCTCCCAATTATCCATATCAGGCTGGTCATACCTCCCATTTCATTCCATACAACCCTATTGTTGTGGGTTTTCACTCTTTTCAAAATACTAACCACCCACCCCACCCTGCTTAGTATTCTTGGACACCTACATATTATTATAAACAACCCTAAGGGACTCATCATTTTCAAAATCAACCTTGTTTCCCTCCTACTCAACCTCAAAATTTTGATAATTTAAGTGAAAGTGAAATCACAAGCATTTTGCTTGATTTAAGAGACAACAATAGCTTGGCCTACAACAAGATCAGTGGGATAAGCAAGCCTACCAAGGGAAAGGTTATTTCTCATAGCATGATGAGTTTTTCCATCAATCTCATTATTCCCAGCAGCAAGAGTTAGAAGCTCAAAGGAGGTATGAGTAACAGTTGGAGGAACAAAGAAAGAAACAAGAGGAGTATACAAAAAATTACGTTGCTACTAGGGAAGAGAAAATCCGTCTTGCCCATTCTCTAGCACAAGTTCCCAAGACTAAGGTAGCCCCTTGTGTGCCTAGTTTCAAACAAGCACCTCCACCATTTCTAGAACATGTTAAGGAGGTAAGAAAATATAAATTTGTAAGTTTCAAGAACCCTAACAAGCTCTTGAAACTTCTATTAGCCCTCCTTTTTTAAAAAAAAACCTATTGTGCAAGAGGTTTGCAAGCACAATTTTTTTAGTTTTGAGAATCTTAATCTACTTCTTAAAACACCTATTGAACCTCTTGTTCCCTCAAGCAGATCTTCTATGTTGGAGATCCTAAGTTTTTGTGAGCCTCCATTCCTCACAAGAACCCATCCTTGAGGTTGATCAACCTTTTACTCCTATTGAGTAGTTTCAAGCAAGGAGTGAAGAGATTATTGTTGTGGAGCATTCATGTGCTCAAAATAATAATTGTCTTGGTTTGTTGCAAGAAAAGAATGAAGATGAAATAGTGTCATAGCAACAAGACAATAAAAAGGTACAAAAAATTGATACACTAGAGGAATCAGTCCTCTCTTTTGATTTCCTTCATTGTTTTGTTGAAGATAAGGATAATGTTGGAAAAACAAGAACACACAATTAAGAAGGGGGGTGAATCAGTTGTGACAGAAACTTAAAATTTTCATACTTAACACAACTTAATCTTAGATTTGGTGAATAAGCAATTAACCACAAGTAATTAACACATCAGAGAGATAAAGAATACCAATATTTTTTATGTGGAAACCCTGTTAGGGGAAAAACTATGGTGGCTGTTAGTCCACAAGATTATAATCTATTAAAAGTATAACAAGAAATAATAAGGGGAATGTACATGCATTCAAGCACATTTCCTAGAGCTCACTATTGAAATACAAAAGAGGACTCACTATCCAACAATACATAAATATGGATTAGATCCATAGAGTATGAAATGAAAGAATAGCTTCTACACAAGCCTAATTATAGTTCCAATTAAGCACAAAAAACCTTCTTCACACTTTGCTCAAACTTCTTCACTCATTTCTCTGTAATTGAGTGATAGAAACACTATTCACACATTTACACTTTCTCTGGCATACATTCACACTTATGAACACATTGACTTCACTCAACCAATCACTCTTATATATCTGCAACATGAGATTTCATCACAACTTAGTCATCCAGAAAAATAAAACATATTTTCAATGTTGGGCCAAATTCACAAATAAATTTCCAATGTGTATCCACCAAGGTCAGCCACAACATAGTGGAGACCCAAATTAACATCTCCAATATGAAAAGACTTTAATTAATTTCACCATGAAGATCCATAACACGCTACCAGCAACATGTCAGCCAAGAATATGAAAACCCGAACATGCGCAAGAAAAGATCTTCAACCATGAGCTCTTCGAGTAATGTGAGCATGCCACAAAGATAGAGAATGATCTAGAGACATCTGAGAAAACCAAGAAACAACATAGAAGCATCCACAACAACTGAGATTTCTAGATAACACAATCTTCATTCATAACACTAACAGAGACCACAAAAATACTATCAGACCACAATAGAATCAAATCTTCACACGGACCTCTGAAACTTCTGGTAGATGATCTAGAAACACTAAAAAAAAACCCTTTAATCCACAATAGCTGATCTTCAATGTAAAGAATAAAACTCCTTCTTGACCTGTATAGTTCCACTGGGAACCTAGAACACTTTATTTTACAATTTTATCAATATCCTTGGCATATACAACCTTTAATACACCAAATGCTAATAGTGTTGACATCAATGACAACCACATATCAACAACCATATCCACAACATCCAACAATCTACCCCTTTGGCATTGATGGCAACACATGATGTGAAAATTACTATCAACCCAACACATTGACTCTTCTCAACTGCACTTCTCCCAACAAGGCTTTTCTCCTTATAAATATTTTTCACATTAAACTTCTCCCCCTTTGAAATCAATGGAAAAGGTAACCATGAATTTTCCATATACACGCTCTAAACCACATATCTGCACATTTGACTACTCCCCCTGAGTATCAGCCATGAAAACATCAATCCAGATTAAAATATAGCAATGAAGCTCACAGATTGATGGAAGAAAATGCATCTTTTAGTTCTTATCGAGAGGGTAATTACCCCTAGAATTCCTCTGAGATACTCAAAAGTATCATTTGGCAATGGCTTAGTAAATCTATCTGTAATTTGTTCTTTGGTAGGCACATATTCTAATCTGACTTCTTTCTCATTCACTTTCTCCCTCAAGAAATGAAACTTGATTGATATATGTTTGGTCTTGGAATGCAGCACTGGATTCTTTGAAATATTTATTGCACTTGAATTGTCATAGTATATGGCAATAGGATCTTCATATATTAGCTTGATATCTCTCAACATATGTTTCATCCATATCACTTGAGTACAATTATTGGTAGCAACAATGTATTCTACTTCAACAGTAGATAGAGAAATGGAATTCTGCTTTTTGCTTAACCAGGACACCAATTTCTTCTCTAGGAAGAAAGAACCACCACTAGTACTTTTCCTATCATCTACATCACCATCCCAATCTGCATCAGTAAATGCACACAAAGTGAGATCATCATCTTTTGGATACCAAAGTCCAAAGTCAATTGTTCCTTTTAGATATCTGAAAATTCTCTTCACAGTAGTCACATGTGATTCTTTTGGATCAGCCTAAAATCTAGCAACCATACATACAACATTCATAATGTCTAGTCTAGTCTAAGTTAAATAGAGCAATCCACCGATCATTGACCTATACCTAGTGTGATTTTCCTTAGGAGAGTCATCATTTTGTGTGAACATATATCAGGTCACCATGTGGGTACCAATAGGTTTTGAATCATCCATTCCAAACTTCAACAGTTCTATCACATATTTATACTGAGATATGAAAATCCCCTTGTCCAACTATGTAATTTGCAATCCGAGAAAGAACTTCATTTCTCCAATCATACTCATCCCAAATTCATTCTTCATTTCGCCAGCAAACTTCATACATAGATTATCATCTCCTCCAAAAATGATGTCATCAACAAAAAATTCTATAATTAACTCCTTATCATGATCTAATTTGAAGTGTAAGTTGCTATCAGTAGTATCTTTAGTAAAAGAAAGCTTCAGTAGATATTTTCCCAATCTAGCAAACCAAGTTCTGGGGGCTTGCTTAAGTCCATACATAGATTTCTTCAATCTGCAAACCATATATCCCTTGTATGTTAGCTAAAATCCATCTATTTGTTCAATGTACACTTCTTCTGCTATTTCTCCATTTAAAAATACTAACTTCACATCCATCTAATAAATGTTGTAGTCCTTGTATACAACATTAGCAAGAAATAATCTAACAGCTTCAATTCTAGCGACAAGGGAAAAGGTTTCTTCAAAATCAACACCTTCCATTTGAGAATACCCTTTACATACATGTCTTGCTTTATTCTAGACCACTTCACCTTCTTCATTCAACTTGTTTCTAAATACCAATTTAGTACTGTGATAAGGTGAAAATATTGTTCTATAAATGAACAACAAAAGAAATGCAAGAAACAATAAAAAACACCTAACACCTCAAGATAGGGAAAAAACGTTGAACTTAAAAAAATAGATGGAAAGATTATACCTTGTTAACTTGTCCTTTGGTTGGCCCTTGATTTGTGAAGTTGTGTATCCTCCTCTTGAAGATAAAAGATGCACAAATGTGATGCAATATGGATGAGAAGTGTATGAGAATGCTATGGTGAATGCAAAGTGTAAAAATTAGTTAAGTGTGGCTTCAAATGATAAAATTGCAAGAGTTTGGCTATGGAATGCAAAGTCTTTAAATGAGAGAAAAGAGGGAATATTTATAGAGTAATTTCAATTATCTAGAGAATTCAACGGTTGAGATTAAACCAACAAGGCCAAGATGAAGGGCTATGGTGAGTTGAGAACTCACAATCCCTCACATCTTGACATGTTGAATGTGAAGTGGCTAAGGATGTGATGATGTGTAGGAAGAAAAAGTACCTTGGGGTATGACAATATTTCCTCAAAAATGAACTTGTCCCAAAGTAGGAATGAAAGTGACTTTTGAAAAATTTTAGAATTCCTCAAAAATCTCCATGGGAAAAGGGAAAGTAGTTGGAGAAATAAATGTGAATTAAAAATTCACATGCTTGGGAAAATCTAGTGGATAAGAGAGAGTTTCTAAAAGGGTGGGAATTTTCCACATGTGACTTGATGTGACAAGTCAAAGATCCCATGGGAAGAGTCCACATGTGACTTGATGTGACAAGTCAAAGATCACATGGGGAAGAGAAAAATGAATTTAATATTCCTTGGAAGGATAAAATGAATTAAAAATTCCTTGAGAGGTTGATTAGGCTAGTTAATGAAGGATTTGAGGAGGGTTAGGTGGCTAAGAGAGATTAGGGGCGAACTTGCAAAATTTGGAGGATTTGAAACATCCTAATCAAGGATTAGGCATGTACACATTCCTAATGACAAAATTAGGAGGTTGATTAAGATTGAGGAAGGGATGTGACATGTGAGTAATTAAATAATTGTCATATTTATTTAATTCATTTGATGAAAGGGGGTAAGGTATTTAATTATTAACTGAATAACTTAGGGGTTTAAGAGAATTTAAGGATATTAATTAGATAATAGCAATATTACCTAATTAACACTGATAAGAGGATGTTTAGATGAAAAGAGATAAATTTGGATCAAAATAAGTGTCCAAATTTAGGTTTCTACATTTTTCCCCTTTTTGAGATGGTGTTATGAAGTAGCATCATTTCAAAGAATATTAAAACATAGAACCCAAAAGAAGATGGTTAGATTAGAAAAGATGCCCCGGTCATTCAAAGGAGTGAAGATGAAGGTTAAGGATGGAGGATGCCCCCTCAAGAGGACATGGAGGTTCATGAGAGAAGGTGTGTGCTCTCAAAATGGATGAGGTGATGTGAGAGGTATATGAGAAAGAGGATGCAAAGTGATGGATAAAAAAGGATGAGAAGCAATGGAAGATTTGGAAGCACAAATGGATTTAAGGAAAAAAGTGATGTTGGCCCAGTCAAGCTACAAGTCGAAAGTGGGTTGATGATGGATGGAGTGTTGTCATTGAGGAAATGAGAGATTCTAAAACAATGAAAGGATAGGGAAGGATACATCCCAATGATGATGATGAAAGTGTTGTTGATGAGGGAAGGATACATCTTGAAACAACACTGAAGGGAGAGGGGAGGATATAGCTAGATGATGATGATGATGATGAGATCAAGGCTTGTAACAATTGATGTAGGATGAATGGATGGGGGGAAATTGTGGAATGGGAGATGAAATTCAATCCAAATGCAATTTTCAATCTTTAGGAGAATTTATTTTTGCTATAGCAGAAGACACAATACACCAAGGTATAAAGGACCAAGTCATATTAGTGTCTAATGCATGAAACAAACACAACAAACAAGAAGGCTATCCCAACACCCCAAAGTTACAATGACCTTGGTCGAGCTAGGTATTGGGATAACCACAAGCAAAAAAGGATGCCCCAACATAACAAAAGACCATAGGGATCTTGGTGGGTACAATGCGGGACAACCAAGAAGACAACAACAAAGATAATATTAAGATATGCCCCTATTTTTACCAATTAAAGCACACCATGATATGATGGATTAAGGTGACCATGATGAGGTATGATAGGGAGCTCAAACAATAAACAAAAGCCACAAGCATCAAAAGATCACAATCGATTTCAAGATGTCCTTTACCATAGGATCAGGAGGATGGATGGGGTTGATGAGGTCTATTGGAAGGATGCATCCTATTGAGACCGATGATGTATACTAAACTAAAATATCGATATGATGAAGAATATTCAAAAGTGATTGGATCTAATGATACCAGTGGATCTCATTTGTTAAGAACAAACTAGATAAGGCAATAACTTGATGACACGACACAAGAGAGATAAGACACGAGACACAATATTGATACATCTTAATGACCTAGGGGATTGGGAGTCGATCCAAGATTAGCCTTTCCTACATGAAAGCGTAGAGCCCTCATAGTTTGATAAAAGGCTGATGACTAACCATGGATAAAATTTGGAAGAGGATGATGGAGACCTTGATAGTGGAGACCAGACAGAAAAAAGAAAAGACTAATAAAGGAGCCCCGGGGGAAGATCAAATGATTGATCTTTCCTACGTGAAAGCCTAGGGGAAATGTAGTTTGATAAAAGACCAAAGAAAAATGATGGATAAGGGATGATGAGATGATCAAGATAAGTGGATAAAAAGAGGGGATCGATATGATAAAACAAGACTGACTTGGTGGATTGGATAGGATGATGATGATCACATGAAGCTTAGGGATGGGATAATTATCCAAATCATCAAAATGAATTGTGAAGATGATATGATAGATAGATGAATTATGAAAAGTGATAGGAAATTGGAAAGATGTTTGAAAGAAAGGGGAATGATGATGATGAGATAGAAGGCATGGGATTGCATGGGGAGTAGCCTATAGCTAGATACTGATGACAAGGGATTATGAGATGGGATGAGGATAGGGATGAACATATAAGAAGAGAAATATGGGTGGATAGTAAGAGTAGGATGGGGAGATGAAAGGGATGCTATGATGGATGAATAGAGGGATAAGGATGAGGAGATGGAAATAATTTATATGATGGGTAGGATGATAAGGATGGGGGGATGACAAGGATGTCATGATAGATGAATAGGAAGATAACGATTGGGAGATAGAAGGGATTGTTTGAGTGGATAGGAAGATAATGGTGAGTGGATGGAAGAGATCATTATGATGGATGATGTCTCCAAGGACTATTTCAGAAAGGGAGATAAGTTCCCCCACTCTAAATATGCCATGTGTCATGAGGCAGGAGAGATGCAAGATGAGTGAATGGGAAGATAAAAGAGACAACTAGAGGAGGATATGATGGGTGACTAAGGAATATGATAGAGCATGGATGAAGGGAATGTATACCAAGAGGTGTCCAAAGCATGCATAGATAGGTTCCCCTATCAAGATCACAAGAAGGATGGAGGGATTGGAGATAAATTGGATATGATGGTAGGATGTGGAAAAGGCATAGTAGGAAGTATAGTGGATAGAGTGAATGCATATCAAGAGACTTCCCCCAAGTGTGGAAAATGATGGGTGGGGATTTACACATGATGCCTGTTTATGAGGTTTTCATCATGGTACTTATCCAAGGCACTTGTTTTCCAAGTTTTCACCATTGGATGAATTATTTCTCATTAGCCACATTTAGCATGTTTTTTTAATCAACCTTTTCATTTTCCTTTCTTAGCATTGACCCTCTTTCCCAGGTGAATTCAAAATTCATATTTATTCATCCTAGAATCTCCTTTTCCCATGCATCTTCTAGAATATTTTGACTTGTCACATCAAGTCACATGTGGAAAAGTGCTTCCATTTTTGGAACCTTGTCTTGTCCATGAGATTCTTGCAAGTATGTCAATTTTTTATCCCTTATTTAAAAAATCTTCCTTTATTTAATTTAGTCATGTGACTTCTTTAATTTAAGCCAATTTTTAATTCCTCTTTTTCTCTCTCATTGTCACATACTCCATAACCCTCTTTTAATCATGATTAATTTAATTAATTCATGATTAGGATGTGCACACCTTAATCAAGATTAATGTCACATCCTCCAACATTTCCACTTGCTTCTTGTTCCCATGTGAATTTAAAATTCACACTCAAAAGATGACATCTTGACATGTGGAATGCGAAGTGGCTAAGGATGTGATGATGTGTAGGTGAGGTGGAAGGAGAGTACATGATATGGAGGAAGGACAAGTACCTTGCAAGTACTTTGGGTTATGAGAAGATTTCCTCAAAAAGGAACTTCTTGTCCCCAAGTGGGAATAAAAGTGACTTTTGAGGAATTTTAGAATTTGTCAAAAATATCCATGGGGAAAGGGAAAATAGTTGTAGAAATAAATGTGAATTAAAAATTAACATGCTTGGGAGAATCTAGTGGATAAGAGAGAGTTTCCAAAAGGGTGGGAATTTTCCACATGTGACTTGATGTGACAAGTCAAAGTTCACATGGGGAAGAGAAAAAGGAATTTAATATTCCTTGGAAGGATAAAAGGAATTAAAAATTCCTTGAGAGGTTGATTAAGCTAGTTAATGAAGGATTAGAGGAGGGTTAGGTGGCTAAGAGAGATTAGGGGAAAACTTGCAAAAGTTGGAGGATGTGACACATCCTAATCAAGGATTAAGTATGTGCACATTCCTAATGATGGAATTAGGAGGTTGATTAAGATTAAGGAAGGGATGTGACATGTGAGTAATTAAATAAATGTCATATTTATTTAATTCATTTGATAAAAAGGGGTAAGGTATTCAATTATTAACTGAATACCTTAGGGGTTTAGGAGAATTTAAGGATATTAATTAGATAATAGCAATATTACTTAATTAATGCAGATAAGAGGATGTTTAGACAAAAGGGGATAAATTTGGGTTAACATAAGTGTCCAAATTTAGGTGTCTACATTTTTCCCCTCTTTGAGACGGTGTTATGAAGTAGCATCATTTTAAAGAATATTAAAACATAGAACCCAAAAGAAGATGGTTAGATTATAAAATATGCCCCAGTCATTCAAAGGAGTGACTAGGAAGAAAGATGATGGGAGTGAAGATGAATGTTAGGGATGAAGGATGCCCAATCGAGAGGACATGTGGGTTCAAGAGAATAGGTGTGTGCTCTCGAAATGGATGAGGTGATGTGAGAGGTATATGAGAAAGAGGATGCAAAGTGATGGATAAAAAATGATGAGAAGTGATGGAAGATTGGGAAGCACAAATGGATTTAAGGAAAAAAGTGATGTTGCCCCAGTCAAGCTACAAGCCAAAAAAGGGTTGATGATGGATGGAGTGTTGCCGTTGAGGGAATAAGAGATTCTGAAACAACACAAGGATAGGGAAGGATACATCCCAATGATGATGATGAAAGTGTTGTTGATGAGGGAAGGATACATCCCAAAACAACACCATAGGGATAAGGGAGGATAAAACTAGATGATGATGATGATGATGATGATGATGATGAGATCAAGGCTTGTAACAATTGATGAAGGATGAATGGATGGGGGGAAATTATGGAATGGGAGATGAAATACAATCTAAATGCAATTTTCCATCTTTAGGATCACTAATTTCTTCTATAGAGAAGACACGATACACCAAGATATAAAGGACCAAGGAAGATTAGTGTCTAATGCATGAAACACACATAGAAAACAAGAAGGGTATCCCAACACCCCAATGTCACAATGACCTTGGTCGGGCCAAGTATTGGGATAACCACAAGCACAAAAGGATGCCCCAGTGTAACAAAAGACCACAGGGATCTTGGTGGGTACAATGCAAGACAACCAGGAAGACAACAACAAAGAAAAGATTAAGATATTCCCCTATGTTTACCAATCAAAGCACACCATGATATGATGGATCAAGGTGACCATGATGAGGTATGATAGGGAGCTCAAACGATAAACAAAAGCCACAAGCATCAAAATATCACAATCAATTTCAAAACATCCTTTTCCATAGGATCAAGAGGATGGATGGGGTTGATGAGGTCTGTTAGGAAGGATGCATCATGTTGAGACCGATGATGGATAGTAAAATAAAAGATTGATATGAAATAGGATATTCAAAATTGATTGGATCTGATGATACTAGTGGATCTCATTTGTTAAGGACCAGGTAGATAAGGGAATAGCTTGATGACACGACACAAGAGAGACAAGACACGAGACACAAGATTGATACATCCTAACGACCTAGGGGCTTGGGGGCCGATCCAAGATTAGCCTTTCCTACATGAAAGTGTAGAGCCCTCATAGTTAAATAAAAAGCTGATGACTTACCATGGATAAAAGTTGGAATAGGACAATGGAGACCTCGATAGTGGATGACAAAGACCAAATGGAAAAAATCCAAGACTAATAAAGGAGCCCCGAGGGTGGATCAAATGATTGACCTTGCCTACGTGAAAGCACAAGGGAAACGTAGTTCGACAAAGACTAAAGAAAAATGATGGATAAGGGATGATGAGATGATCAGGATAAGTGGATAAAAAGAGGGGACCGATATGATAAAACAAGACTGACCTAGTGGATTGGATAGGATGATGACGATCACATGAAGCTCAGGGATGGGATAGTTATCCAAATCATCAAAATGAATTGGGAGGATGATATGATAGATAGATGAATGATGAAAAGTGATAGATTATTGGAAATATGTTTAAAAGAAAGGGGAATGATGACAATGAGATAGAATGAATTGGATTGCATGGGGACTAGCCTATAGCTAGATACCGATGACAAGGGATTATGAGATGGGATGAGGATAGGGATGAATGGATAAGAAGAGAAAGATGTGTGGATAGGAAGAGTAGGATGGGGAGATGAAAGGGGTGATATGATGGATGAATAGAGGGATAAGGATAAGGAGATGTAAATAATTGCTATGATGGATAGGACAATAGGGATGGTGGGATGACAAGGATGTCATGATAGATGGATAGGAAGATAAGGATTGGGAGATGGAAGGTATTTTTGAGTGGATAGGAAGATAATGGTGGGTAGATGGAAGAGATCATTATGATCGATGATGTCTCCAAGGACTATGTCACAAGGGGAGATAAGTGCCTCCACTCTAAATATTTTGTGTGTCATGAGGTGGGAGGGACACAAGATGAGTGGATGGGAAGATAAAGGAGATAACTAGAGGAGGATAGGATGGGTGACTAAGGAATATGATAGAGCATGGATGAAGGGAATGTATACCAAGAGGTGTACAAAGCATGCATAGATAGGTGCCCCTGTCAAGATCACAAGAAGTATGGAGGGATTGGAGATAAATGGGATATGATGGTAGGATGTGGAAAAGGCATAGTAGGAAGTATAGCGGATGAAGTGAATGCATATCAGGAGGTTTCCCCCAAGTGTGGAAAAGGATGGGTGGGGATTTACACATGAAGCCTATTTGCTAGGTTTTCATCATGGTACTTATCCAAGGAGCTTGTTTTCCAAGTTTTCACCATTGGATGAATTATTTCTCTTTACTATTTGCTCTTTTCTTCTTTTTTTGACTTTTTTGACTTTTTTGACTGTTTTGGATTTTTTTCAATTTTTTGGCTGTTTTGGATTTTTTGGATAGAATGTGAATGGGGATGGATAAAGATAGGTATGTGGATAAGTGAATTTATAAGATATCGATAAGGGTATGGATGAAGGACTCAAGCATCAAGTTCCATACAAGGTATTAAGAGCCCATGTGTGAAATGACTATTGGATGTTGGTACAACCTTATTAGGATAAATAGTTTATGCAAGAGGATGAATTAGAGGGATTTGATAGGGAGGATTAATGGATGAAGAATGCAGGGATAATGGAGGAGATGGGATAGTGAATTTTGGGACATAAGGACCCAAAACAGATTTAGGAGATGTAGGATGTGTATGATTAGCTTTTGGATTAGCAACTTTGAATGTTGTTATGGATGCTTCATTTGAAGGCATTGCATCTTTTTTCTTTGGGGTCCACATGGCTTTGATTTTTTCTTTGGTGGGCCTTTGTGGCCTATAGAATTGATTTGGATTTTGGATTTTATTTTTCTTTTCTTCACCATGTCATTTCAAGGGGACATGAGGAGCTTTAGATTCATGTCAATATTTAGATTTATGTATTTTTTTTTTAGCATCCAAAGTTCTTTTAGTAGCATTGGGATGGGTGCAAGGAGATGGATGATGTGGAGTGATGGAGGTAGGATTATGGAGGATGTGTAGGTATGTTACTTTGTTTATCATGATTAGGGTACATGAGAGTGATGTGTATGATGGGTGACATGGATAGGTGATGGATGGATGAAAGGATGAATATGATGAGATGGTGGGGGTGATTTTGGGATATAAGGGCCTAAAATGGACTTAGTAGCTGGAGGTAGATAAGGACCCAAAATGGATGGAGTAGATGTGGGAGGAATATGGATGGTTGTTTTGAGACGATATGATAGAGGAGGGGGGGCGGTAGCAAATGATCTAATGGAGTGATGGGAAGATCTTGTATTTCTTTTGGAAGAGGCTCATTGTGGATGTCTAGAGGTTGTACCAACATCTTTAGATTGTGAGTCTTGGGAAATAGGTCCAAGACCTCACATACAGAGTTGTTCTTTGACCTGGATGGGCTCTAGAATACCTTGCTCATGAAGGCCTAAACCCTTTCCTCGATAGTTCATGTTCTTGAGCATTTGATCCATACTAGGATTTTTGTTATTCTGGAAGAATGATGCAAGTCCATTATTAGGTGCAGGAGGATGGGTGGTATATATGCTTTGTTTTTCTTCTACAAGGAGACCACCATGGAAGAATTTGAGAGTAACAAGGGGATATAAAAGTGGTGTGGGGGTGGTAGGTTTTGGAAATAATGTAGGATAATTAGATGGAGATGAGGGGATAACAACATCTTGATCGGGACAAGGGAGTGATAAGGGATCAAGAGAGGGATTAGGTGACATGATAGGATTTGGATTTGTGGTAGCAGGTGATAAGAGATCGTGCAATGGAGATGTAGATAAGGGCTTATGAGATGGAGCGGTGGAATCTCGAGTGGCAAGGGGATCATGGGATGGAATATATGGGATACTATGATCTTGAGATGAGCTATTCAGGATGATAAGATCTTGATGTGGAAAAGGGGATCTGCTGGCATGCTTGGGATCAAGCTCTTGGCAATATTCTTCATGTGTGGGAGGCATGATAATGCAGGTATGTTGGATGGGCTCTTCAAGTAGATGAGATGGAAGGATGGAGGATTCATGAAGTTCATGAGACGGGATTTTGGTGATACTAGGAGTTGAAGGAGTGGATTGTATTTGAAGATCTGTGATAGATTGGGAGGATCTAGGTGTAGGAGGAGTGGATTGAATTTGGTTACCTTCAATGGGTTTGATGAATTTTTATGTAGGGTGTTCGATGGATTTAGTGGATGTGTTGGTTTCAATGGTTTGAGCAATGCTAGGGATAGTAGTATCAATAATAGGCATGGGATAGAGAAGGGTCTCATCACTAGTGACTGTGGATGATGGATTAGGATAGCATGGTTCCACAACTGTAATGTGTGGAGTGGGAAATGTCTTCTTTGTCATGAGTCCTTGGAGAAGTTTTGGAGTGAGAAACTTGCAGACTCTAGGCTGAGATGGCATGATAGAAATAGATGAAGTATTAGGGATTGGTGAAGGATTATATTGAGGAACGTGATTAGATGGAATACTACGAGTAGATGGGATACTAGGATTAGATGGAGGATTTGGGTTGGATGTAGGATTGGGAGTAGATGGGGGATTAAGATTAGATGAAGGGTTAAGATAGGGATATTGGTATGGTGAATTAGGATTGGATGACATGGATGGTGGATTGATGCTAGAGGAAGTAGATGGGGAACTAAGATAGGGATATTGGGATAGTGGATTAGGACAAGAGGATATGGGCGGTGTGTTGTAATAAAGGTATTGGGATGGTGGATTAGGATGGGAAGATTGAGATGGTGGATTGAGATAGGGAGATGTGGATGATGGATTAGGATAGGAAGATGCAGATGTTGGATTAGGATAGGAAAGTGTGAATGTACGAGTAGGATGGGAAGATTCATATGGAGGATTAGGATAGTGGGTATACTTGGATGAAGGATTGAGATAGGAGGATGTGGATGGAGGATTAAGATAGAGATATTGTGATGGTAGGATAGGATAAGAGGATGTGGGTGTTGGATAAGAGGATGATGTAGATAAAGGATATGACAAATATGAAAATGAGGAAGGTAATGAATATCCCTTTTCAAAGGTAGTATAAGCAGTGTGATTAGGCATGGATGAAGACATAACACGATAACTTGAAGGGGTGATTGGATTTTGGAAAGCGGGTGAAGAAAGCTTACTAGAAATGATAGTGTCAAGGGGATCTATGCCATATTCCTCTTGATCAACAAGACTTTCGTTATCATTGTTGACGTAATTAGGGTTTCTTATGACTACTATTGATGGAGGATAAGGATTCATGATGATGAAAGGATGAAGAAGATGGATCAAATATTTCAGATGGAAAGAGACTAAAGCTCAAATCAGGATTTAGGTCAAGCTCAGATCGGGATTGGATTAAAACTTAGATGAGGATGAGTGGATGATGTGATGGGATTGATTCTGATGATTGGATTTCATTACCAAAGGATGATCACGACACTGAATCTACCTCAAGATGGAAATAGATTGATTTGGTCAAAGGTGATTGGATTGGATTGGATAAGATTGATCAATGATCAAATAGGATGACAAAAGGGACTATAGTGACTTAGGATACTGATTGATCAGATTAAAGGATAAATGGATGATTGCGACACTAAATCCACCTTGAGATTGAAAGTGGATTGATTGGGCCAATGATGATGATTAACTTAGGAAAGATGAAAATCCTAAGTAGATGTTGATGATGACTATCAATTCAGACACCTAGGTCAATTCAAATAATAACTTGAAAAGAAGTTCAGAGTATTTGGATGGGGAAAAAAATGATTTGATTGGGGGATCAGATGATAGGAATGGATGAAAGAATACTTAAAATGAGTAAATGATTGATCAAATCGGATGAAGGAATGCTCGAAATAGATGAAATATTACTCAGAACGAGTAAACGGATGATCGAGAGGGATAAATGACTACTTGAAACGAGTAAACAACTACTCACAACATATGAATGATTCTCGAAACGAGAAGATGGAGGTTTGAAATGAATGAATGAATACTCAGAATGAGTAAATGAATGATTGAGAGGGATGAATGACTCTCAGAACAAGGTGACAAAGATTTGAAATAGATGAACAAGTACTCGAAATGAGTGAACAAGTGCTCATAATGGATGAACGAGTACTCAGAATGAGTAAACAATTGATCGGAACGGTTGAATGAGAGTTTGAAATGATAGGAGGTTCAAAATGGATGAAAATTTACTCAGAATGAGTAAACGAATGATTGAAAAGGGTGAACGAATGTTTGGAATGGATGAATGAAAGCTTGAAATGAGTAAATGATTGATCGGAATGGATGAACAAATGCTTGGATTGGGAGATTGAATCTTAGAATGGATGAAAGGATGAATAGGACAAAATTGAAGAAGATAGGAGGGATCTTAAGATTTGTTTTGATACCAAAAAATCTTGGCTACAAATGGGTTAATGCTTAGATTAGGATTTTGGTTAAGCTCGGATTAGGATTAGACTAAACATCAAGTTAGGATTGGAATGAAGCTCATATTAGGATGATTGGAGGATGTGATGGGATTTATTTTACACCAAGTTTCAGGGTTTAAACTAGAGGATGTAAGGTGCTGACAATCAGATTTTTTTCCAAATTTGGTAGTTTTAAAAAATTGTCAAATTTTTCCATTTTAGGAAACTTCACAAACATACCTTTGAGAGTCCAGTTTTTTCCCAAAATCTACCCAAAACTAAGATAGGATGAATTGAAAACTAACATCCCAAATTTGAGATAAGCATTCTAAGTTATTAATGAAAATAATTTTTCAAAAATTGAAAAAAAAAACACTAAATTGCGATTTTGAGGGTCAAGATGAAAGTTTGAAGCCCAAAAAATGTGTTGAAATAGGGTCCAATTGACTCAAGGTCAATTGGGAATCCACATGCCATCTCATAATGCAACCACTCGTAAAATTTAAGCCCAATCAAACACCTAAGTCAAAAGTTATGGCCTTCAAAAGTTTCAACATAAAAATCAAAACCCTCAAAACAAAGTCTAGATGAGTGGGATGGATGATTTGATGATAGATATGGACTCTAATGATGTTCTATGTAGCACCCATGTGATTTGGTCGATGAAATGATGACTTACAGAAAATGTGTTGATCACAAGAAAATGTGTTCTCGAAACGATTAAACAGAGGGTGAAAAATGTTGTTTTGAAGGGCAGGTCCACCCCTGGCTAGTTAGGTCCGCCCCTGACTGGTCAGGTATGCCCCTTGGGTAAAAATATAGGCAAAAGCAATTTTTTGGAGTAGGTAAACAGGTGCACAAAATGAGGAAATGGATGTTCAGATGAAGAGGATGAATGCTTGGGTCAAGGAATGGATTCTCACAACAAGGAGATGGAAGCTCAGAATAAATGAAAGATTACTCAGAATGAGTAAACAGATGATCGAGAGGGATGAACAACTACTAGAAATGAGTAAACGATTGCTAAGAATAGATGAATGATCCTCAAAATGAGAAGACGAAGGTTCAAAATGAAGGAATGATTACTTGAAATGAGTAGATGAATGCTCAAGAGGGATGAATGACTACTTGAAATGAGTAAATGATTACTAAGAACAGATGAATGACTCTCAGAATGAGGAGACCAAAGCTTAGAATGAATGAAAGATTACTTGGAATGAGTAAATGATTGATTGAAATGGGTGAACGAGAGTTCAGAATGACTGGAGGTTCAGAATGGATGAATGTTTACTCATAATGAGTGAACAAATGATCAGAATGGGTGAACAGCTACTCGGAACGAGTACTCAGAATGAGTAAACAAGGGCTCAAAATGGATGAATTATTTTTGAAATGAGAAGAAAAAGGTTTAGAATGGATGAACATTTACTTGAAACGGGTGAACAGATGATCAGAATGGGTGAATAGCTACTTAGAACGAGTAAACAATGACTTGGAATGGAAGAATGAGTACTTGGAATGAGTAAATGAGTGCTCAAAATGGATGAATGATTCTTCAAATGAGAAGATGAAGGTTTAGAATGGATGAACATTTACTCGAAACAAGTGAACAGATGATTGGAATGGGTGCACGAATGTTCAGAACAAGGAAATGAGTGATTAGAACAACAAAACGAGTGCTCAAAACAATGCAACAGGTGTTACAACTAACTTTTTAGGGGTCAGGTCCACCCCTGACAAAGGTTAGGTATGCCCCTGAATGTCAAGTTCACCCCTAGAGGTCAGGTACACCTGTCTGACTAAAGGTTGGAAAATTTTGACTAAAACAGGCTAAAAAGGGGCTGGTTCAGAGGGCAAGTCTGCCCCTGAAAGAGGTCAGGTCCACTCTTGGACAAGTCTAAACTTAGTTTTTAGAAAAAAGACTAAGGAAAAGGACCCAAAACACAATAAACAATAATCAGAGGATAAGGCTGACTCGACCGAACAAAGAATTATGGGTTTTGCACAAGGAAAACCGTTCAAGCAACATAATCCTAAGGTTAGTATAATGGGTATGGCCAACAAAGTCATCTATTCTAGGATAAACATATTTGCTAGGGAGTCCTCGATATACATCCAATACGTGAGACCCAAACCATGAACACCAGCCTGTCACAAGCGTGAGTTGGGAACCTTAGCGAGATACTAAAGGCTCAGACCAACTCTTCACATCATCCTGATGCTTCACCCATAATGACATGACTAGATTGAGATACAACTTTCGCTCTCCCCCCTTTATATACCCCGCTGGTATGCATGGTTGGAATCATCCCTTGGGGTGATGAAATCCCTGAGCAAGTCCCCTAAGAAAAATAAAAGTGGGAAACTCAAAAGGACTTGGTAAGCTACGATTTCTCATCACTCAGGATTTCTAAATGGCGCAAAGAGATTAGATACATCAATAACTTACCAAAATAATGGAAAACAAGGTAAATTTGACCCCTCCTAGTTAAACTATGTGCCTAAATTACTGAAAAATGATAAACAAACAACTGATAAATTTTTTAAAATCAATAACCTACAAGAAACTTGTTAGTGATTACTTTTTTGTTTTTCACCAAACACTGATCAAATACTTGCATAGACACAAACAACACATGTTAGGGGGTCAAAAATAGTCAAAACAGCTAAAAATAGTGTTAAAAATTTAGTTTTTACCTTATGGAAAAAGTTGTTTTTAGTCAGGTCTGCCTCTGAAAAAGGTTAGGTCCACCCCTAGAAAAGGTCAAGTCTACCCCTAGAAAAGATCAGGTCTACCACTGGAAGTTAGGTCCGCCCCTGGAAAAGGTCAGGTTTTCCCTTGTATGAAAAACTACAAATTTTTTGTTTCTGGACTCTATGGAGGGCAGGTTCGCCCCTCTGCCAGGTCAGGTCCACCTCTAGATGGGAACGTCCACCTCTCTTCTAGGTCAGATCCACCCCTCTCCAACCTACACCTGTAAATAGTGAAAAAAAAAGAAAACGTGAAAGTACCAAACCTGTCTATGGATCCCACTAGGTGTGCCAGAAATGTGATCAGGTGAAAATATTGTTCTAGAAATGAGCAACAACAAAAGAAATGCAAGAAATGATAAAAAATTCCTAACACCTCAAGATAGGGAAAAAATGTTGAACTTAACAAAATAGATGGAAAGATTATACCTTGTTAAGTTTTCCTTTAGTTGGCCCTTGATTTGTGAAGTTGTGTATGCTCCTCTTGATGACAAAAGATGCACAAATGTGATGCAATATGGATGAGAAGTGGATGAGAATGCTATGGCGAATGAAAAGTGTAAAAATTAGTTAAGTGTGGCTTCAAATGATAAAATTGCAAGAGTTTGGCTATGGAATGAAAAGTCTTTAAATGAGAAAAGAGGGGGTATTTATAGAGAAATTTCAATTCTCTAGAGAATTCAACAATTGAGATTAAACCAACAAGGCAAAGATGAAGGGATATGGTGAGTTGAGAACT
The DNA here is from genome assembly GCA_007258455.2 of Sequoia sempervirens. NCBI lineage: Eukaryota > Viridiplantae > Streptophyta > Pinopsida > Cupressales > Cupressaceae > Sequoia > Sequoia sempervirens. Next base: position 185,276,268 of record VDFB02000008.1, on the reverse strand, counting down.
CAAGGGCCCTCACATCTTGACATGTGGAATGTGAAGTGGCTAAGGATGTGATGATGTGTAGGTGAGGTGGAAGGAGAGTACATGATGTGGAGGAAGGACAAGTACCTTGCGGTATGTGAAAATTTCCTCAAAAAGGAACTTCTTGTCCCCAAGTGGGAATGAAAGTGACTTTTGAGGAATTTTAGAATTCCTCAAAAATCTCCATGGGAAAAGGGAAAGTAGTTGGAGAAATAAATGTGAGTTAAAAGCTTGAGATAATCTAGTGGATAAGAAAGAGTTTCCAAAAGGGTGGGAATTTTCCACATGTGACTTGATGTGACAAGTCACATATTCTAGAAGATGCATAGGAAAAGGGGAAGAGTCTACATGTGACTTGATGTGACAAGTCAAAGATCCCATGGGGAAGAGTCCACATGTGACTTGATATGACAAGCCAAAGATCACATGGGGAAGAGAAAAAAGAATTTAATATTCCTTGGAAGGATAAAAAGAATTAAAAATTATTTGAGAGGTTGATTAGGCTAGTTAATGAAGGATTAGAGGAGAGTTAGATGGCTAAGAGAGATTAGGGGCGAACTTGAAAAAGTTGGAGGATGTGACACATCCTAATCAAGGATTAGGCATGTGCACATTCCTAATGATGGAATTAGGAGGTTGATTAAGATTAAGGAAGGGATGTGACATGTGATGAATTAAATAAATGTCATATTTATTTAATGCATTTGATGAAAGGGGGTAAGGTATTTAATTATTAACTGAATACCTTAGGTGTTTAGGAGAATTTAAGGATATTAACTAGATAATAGCAACATTACATAATTAACACAAATAAGAGGATGTTTAGATGAAAATGGATAAATTTGGATCAACATAATTGTCCAAATTTAGGTGTCTACAAGTACCAATCACATTTTTGTATTGAGGCTTGAGAACCAGTATCCATGTTTCATTCTTTTTTATCTGTGTCTGCTCTTCCTTCATAGCTTCCAACCAATGTTCATCTTGATAGGCTTCAGGGAAATTTTTAGGTCCAATCTTAGAAATCAAACAATATTCTTCTGCAATTTTTCTTCTAGTTTTCACTCCTTTACTCTTATCTCCTATGATTTGATTTCCAGAATGGTTTAGCCTTAGATACCTTTAATTTTTGGGACATTCTTGAACTTCTGACTCTTCTGATATTTCTTCTACACTTGCACTTGTTTGTGCCTCCTGATTGACTTGATTTAGCAGAACAAATTAAGGTTGCTTCATTAGAACATATGGAATAATCTAAAGTAGATTCTATGTTTGAGTATTATTTCCTTGGCTTGTAATGTATTCATCTGAATCATAACTATGACGTCTGGATGAATTGACAGAGTCCTCATCAAATTTTACATTTGCACTTTCAACCATCTTTCTTAGTCTTTTGTTATAGCACTGGTATGCCTTTCTTTTAGTGGAGTAACCTAGGAAAATCCCTTCATCACTTCTTGCATCAAATTTTCCTATATCATCATCTCTCCAGATATAACACTTGCTTCCAAAGATTTTGAAATACTTAATAGTAGGCTTGTGACCAAACCATAACTCATAAGGGGTCTTAGCAAAATTACCATTAACATTTACCTGGTTCAAAGTATACACAACAGTGCTTACCACTTCACTCCAGTACATTTGAGACACATTTCCTTCCATCATCATTGTTCTGGAAGTATCCAAAATTGTTCTATTCTTTCTCTCTACAAATCCATTCTGTCTAAGGGTTTAGGGAGTAGATAACTATCTTTTAATTCCATTCTCTTCACAATAAGAGTTTAACTCCTTAGAAATGAACTCACCACCTTTGTCAAATCTTAGGCACTTGTTTTTTAGACCTTTCTCATTTTCTACCATAGCCTTGAAACTTTTGAACTTCTCCAATGCTTCACATTTTTCTCTTAAGAAAGAAACCCATATCATTCTAGAGTAATAATCAATAACCAACATGAAATACCTTTCTCCATGAATACTTCTAACTCTAGAGGGATTAAAAATATTAGTATGTAGTAGCTCCAACAAATTATTTGAGTGAAATGGTTTGCTCTGGAAAGTGACTCTAGTTTGTTTACCCATATGACATTCCTTGTAGATTATATTAGCAGGCTTGATTAACCTAGGCAGGTATGTTATTGCTTGAGTATAACTTATCTTGATAATGTTGTCAAAGTTTACATGACACAACCTCCTATGCCACGACCAACTTTCATCTACTTGAGCAATTAAACAAATCCCACTAGCAGTATTTAGAAGAAAAAGATTACCTTTTGTTTGTTTTCCTGTTGCAATAATATTCCTGGAACTTCCACGTATCTTGCATCTTGCATCTTTGAACTGAAGATCATATCCCTTATGAACCATCTATCCATCACTCAACAAGTTGTGCTTCAAGCCTTCAACATAAATAACATCATCAGTGTTATCCTTACCACCAAGACAAATAGATCTCCTACCATGAATCACACCAGCATTGTTATCTCCAAATCTTACAACCCCATCGTTATACTTTTCTAGACTCACAAATTTTCTTTTATCACCAGTCATATGATGTGAGAATCCACTATCAATGACCCACTTATCTTTTTCTTCAACTCAAGCTGCAAGATCCTTTTCATCTTTAGTAGATTCAGTAGCCACATGATTATCTTCAATGTTAGCAATGAAAGCCCATTCATATTATTTTCCATTATCTTTATCAGACTCATCATCAGTCACTACTTCTTCAACAAAGTAGCATTTCCTTTGGAATCTAGACTTCTTAGGCTTAGATCTAGGAACTCTTTCAGGACATCTTGATGCAAAATGACCTATTTTACTACATGAAAAACATTTAATAGGAAATACATCTTCATACTTACATTTTCCTCTACCTTCTTGCTTTGCAATCAGTGCTTCCAGTTCTTCTACCTCTCTTTCTTTATCTTCAATCTATTTCAATTATTTATCATACTTGGATATCTTTCTAGAACTCTCTCCCAAACTATATATTTTCTCATTACTTCCGGATATAGTGGCCTTGAATGCAGATTTATTCTTCAGTGTAGATTCACCAAATTCACTTATTTCAAAAGAAACAAGCTTCCCGATCAACGTGTCTCTTGTCATCTTGTTTACTGATCTGAACTCCTCAATAGCATGAACCTTCATTTTGTAGGAAGGAGGCAAGGATCTGAGTACTTTACCCATGATTTCATCCTCATCCATAGAACCACTGGCACATGTACTACCCATCACTATTTCATTTGCTCTCTGCATAAAAGAAGTGATATTTTTGTCCTCACCCATCTTCAAATTCTCATACTTTCCTTTCAAGCTTTGTAGCTTAGCCATATTAACTTGTGCATCTCCTTCATACAAAGTTTCCAGTTTCATCCAAATCTCATGAGCTATCTACAATCCTACTACATTAGCCATCTCTGAATCTGTCAGAGCACTCACCAAAGCTTCAATAGCCCTAATATTATTTTCAGCATCTTTGATCTCATCGGCAGTGGAGGGACCATTCTGAGGAATAGTATATGGATCTTTTGTAATCTTCCAAAAAGATTCACCAATACACCTTAAGTGTCATTGCATCCTAACTTTCCATAGTGAATAGTTGGTTCCTTCAAATCTTAGACTATCCTTCTTGAATTTTTCCATCCCAAATCACCTCAAGTTTTTAGACTTCTTCAGAGGAACCTACTCTAATACCAACTGTTGGAAAAACAAGGACACACAACTGAGAGGGGGGTGAATCAGTTGTGATAGAAACTTAAAATTTTCTTAATTAACTCAACTTAATCTCAAATTTGATGAATAAGCAATTAACCACAAGAAATTAACACATCAGAGATACAAAGAACACCAAGATTTTTTACGTGGAAAACCTCTTAGAGGAAAAACCATGGTGGATGTTAGTCCACAAGATTATACTCTGTTAAAAGTATAATGAGAAATAATAAATGGAATGCACATGCATTTAGGCACATTGTCTAGAGCTCAGTGCTAAAATACAAAAGAGGACTCACTGTCCAACAATAAAAAAATATGGATTAGATCCACAAAGTATGAACTGAAAGAATAGCTTCTACACAAGCCTAATTATAGTTCCAATTAAGAATAAAAAACCTTCTTCACACTTCGCTCAAACTTCTTCATTCTCTACTCTACAATCGAATGATAGAAACACTATTCACACATTTACACTTTCTCTAGAATATGTTCACACTTATGCACACACTGAATTCACTCAACCAATTGCTCTTATATATCCGCAACATGATATTTCATCACAACTTAGTAAGCCAAAAAAATAAAACATATTTTCAATGTTGGGCCAAATTCACAAATAAATTTCCAATGCGTAACCACCAGGGTCGGCCACAACATAGTGGAGACCCAAATTAACATCTCCAATATGAAAAGACTTTAATTAATCTCACCACGAAGATCCACAACATGCTACCACCAACATGTCATCCAAGAATATGAAAACTCGAACATGCGCAAGAAAAGATCTTCAACCACAAGCTCTTTGAGGAATGTGGATGTACCACAAATATAGAGAATGATCTAGAGACATCTGGGAACACTAAGAAATAACAAAGAAGCATCTACTACAACTGAGATTTATAGAGTAACATAATCTTCATTCAGGAACACTGACAGAGACTACAAAAACACTGTCATACCACAACACAATCAAAACTTCACGTGGACCTCTGAAACTTCTAGTAGATGATCTAGAAACACTCAAAAATAAACCCTTTATTCTACACCAGTGAATTTTCAACATAAAGAACAAAACACCTTCTTGACCTACATAGTTCCACTAGGAACCTAGAACACTTTATTTTACAATTTTCTAAATATCCTCAACATATACAACCTTTAATACACCAAATGCTAATAGTGTTGACATCAATGGAAACCACATGTTAGCAACCATATCCACAACATCCAACAGATGATAGAACACATATACCTACATCAGCTAACGCCTTTAAGCAGCTTGGTCCTAGCTTGATGGGTGAAGAAAACTCCATGGTTTTGGAGCAGCAGCAACATACATGTTTATCCCCTGCTATGTTGGATGAAGATCCCCAATCTATTGAGGTCTATAGTTTTGAGGTGGAGGAACTCTTTTGGGATGTTATAGAAACCTTTTGTTCAGGTATAAATGTTAAATCATCACCCCCTAAAGGGAAGCTTTGTGGGTAGTAGTATAAGAGTGAAGAAGCATTAGAGGACGTGGCAACCATTACATTCCACAATTCTAATTTTTTTGTAGCTAGTTGCCAAGAAAGAAATAAAACTGAGAGGTGATTTGAAGAATTTAGTTCTTCACTTAAAGTGTCTCAAAAATACAAGTTTTGTGTTGATAAAGTGTGAATCAATGCAAATGATTTGGTAGCTATTGAGAAGCCATATATTTATTGGGAAAGTGATGCTCACATTGCTCAGTTTGATAGTATGCTTGAGAATAAAAGCTTTTCTTTTGAGGTGCATAAGGAAAGTCATCCTTGTGCAAATCAAAAATCAGATTTGGTATTTTGTACATCACCATGTGAGCTAGAAACATTCTCTTTTTGTTTTATCTCATGCATTCAGGAGGTCAACAATGGTGACATTGTCCCATCCCTTTGTGAGGTTACTTCACTTCCCTCTACAAAAGGTTTTTTCTTGGATGCTGACCTATCTTCAAAAAATTTCACCCCTGCTACTATATGTTTAGCTGAGACACCAGTGTTAGATGAATATAACACTTGCATCATATGGTTCACTTGCAATGGAAAAAATTACTATGAAGCAATCCTTCACCTTCAAAGCATTTTTTGTACTTACATGCATGTTAGCAATAGTTTTAAGTTGTTGCAACTAGGTGAGGTTTGCAACTATAGTTTGGGAAGGTTCATTTTTGATAGAGGAAAACTTCCATTCTTTGCTTTATGCTATTGTAATGTATATATTGTAATTATCTTGCTTTCAATGAATTGCATTTGCACACCCTACATTCTCCTTAAGGGAATGCATGCTTTTAGTTTCCATGATTTTCTCTAAGTGCAAGTACACATGTTGAGGAGGCCTAGCTATTGAAGTTTTCCCTTTCATGACTTTGTTCCCAATGGACCAATAAGGCCTCTGGATCCCTTGATTAGCAATAAATCATCCCACAGAAGTCACCATTAATGTTGACATTTCATGCCCCCCTTTGATGACCCATCACTAATATTAGATATGAGAGATCCCCCATAGGCCATCTTGCATGTTCTATCCTTGAAGTTTCCTAAAATTTGCTAAGTCCCAAAATTTTGGGTTTTCAAGCTATCTCTTACCCTCTTCCTTCATGCCTTCTCCATTGCTCCTCCTTTCCCATCTTTCCTCTAAGTCTTTCAGCCTTCGGCCTTCAGCCTTACCCTTTACCCCTTACCCATCCCTCTCCTCTTCCATTTTCACCTTTCATCTATTGGCTTTTGGGTATCAATCTTCATCCTTACCTCTTCCATCTTACCGCTTTCTCTTCGCAAGGCATAAGCCTTCCTCTTGAGCTCCGACCTGCGAAGTCTCATCTTCTTCAACTTTCTCCTTCCTTTTTTCTTCTCATTGATGCCTTGATTCCAAAATTTGACTAAGAGTTGGGGTTTCGAGTTTCGGCTTTTGGGCTTCCACTTTACCTCTTACCTTTCTTTGGTAAGAGGTATCTCTTCTCCTTTACTTCCAATTTTTAGAGGTAAGCCTTCTCTCTTGCCCCCAATGTTTCCTTTAGAATTCACGGTTCCTTCCTACTCTTTTCTTTCCTTTGGCATGAGGTAAGTTGTAAGGCCAACAACCAAATCTCAACCACCTGATCATTGACATCTGAAAAGCACTTTTTTCAGAGCTCTGAGCCATTTAATTCATGCTTGTAAAGGCTTCCTTTTGGGCTTGATGCCTCGACCTTCCTACATTTTGGCATTTTTGTTGGGTGACATTTTTTATGTTCAATTTGACTTTTGAGCGCCCAGATTTAATTCTTGGGCTTCAAGGATGACATTTAATGTATTACATGCCTTTTTTAAGTGAATTTTGATAGCACCTTCAAATTTGAAGTGCTTGTATCCTTTCAGTGTGTCAAAGAGGCTAGGTTTGTATCCTACTGAATATACCCCAAAGGTCGTCTTTGTTGATTAAAATTTTGCAACTTGGAGGTCATCTTACAAATCCCTCTACTAGAATGTTTTTTGGTACATATGGTAACACACCTACTCAGTTTTAGGCCCCCAAAATGAGTTTTGATGGGTTATTTAATTATTTTGATCACGATCAGTCTAAAATTAGTGTTTTGAAAAGTTTCAAATTTCACAATTCTAAAGGAAACCCATTTCTCATTTTGGTCTAAAACATCTCCAGCTCCATTTTCATCAAAAATTGAGGTCATATGATGCATTATTTTACTATTTTTAGTTATGGTGAATATGTCCTATAGGTCAGTTTACAAAGGAGGTACCAAAATTCTAATGGCTAGGCAAAATCTAAATTTAAAACCCATGTTTTAAATAATTGATTATGACCACTCCCAAAAATTCACAGCTCCAGATGTCTCAATTTGTGCATAGTGAATTTTCCCCATTTGGACAACAAGCAAAATTAAAAAATTAACATTTTCCTATTGTTGCAAAAACTAATATTTAAAATACTTTACATATTTTAAATATTATTGAAGTGAAAATGCATGTTAAAAAAGGAGGAATTAGGGCAAAGTAAATATTATAAAGTTTAAATTTATAAAATTGTTTTTCCTGAGCACGACACTCTCTCCTCCCTAGCCCATGGAAGCTCTTGCTGACAACAACATAAACTAGCAGGGAAGTGGGGAGGCATTAAAATATTCATGGGGGAGTTTCATTACTATTTTCAAGGGAAGGTTAATATTTTTCAAAACTTCCTAATGTTCAAACTTTAATAAAAGTTTATCCCTGCCAGCCCGTAGAGTGAATGCTGATAGTATTTTCTGGCAGGGAAGTGGGGAGGAGTGTTGGGAGGTTAGTGAAGTTTCCAAATACATTATTAACAATTTTTTAAACCTTGCTAGTGTCGTGAAATCATTTTAAAATATTTTTTGTGGCTTTGTAAATGCTTGTCCACCAGCCTGCAACTGCAAGTGCTATCATGAGTTTTTGTGTGGGGGAGTGAGGAAGGCATGGGAATAGTTTTTGTGAGTGCCAAAGGTATTTCTCATCATGTGTAAGGGATATTTAGGGAATTTTGGAGCTGTTTGTGGATTGCAAAATTTATTTCATTGATGTGAGGAGGAGATTTCACTGTGAAGTGAGCTGAAAACATGTAATCACGTCCAAATTCTTTAAGCTGATTTTTATTATCAATTTTGAGCTACAAACCATGGTTTTTGCTTCCAGAATGGTACCTCAACCATTTATATTGCTTGGGAGGCAATTTTCGCAATGTTTTATGCACTCTTTGGTTGTTGATGAGGTCAAAATTTCCCAATCTCATTCTCACACCCTACATAGATCATTATTTCTCTATACAATGGTAAAGGCATGGGTGAAAGTTTTTTAAAAAGAATTGAAAGCCTCCACTATTAAGAGTAACAATATTGTGGCTACGGAGAAATTAAAGAGGCGTGAGTGAAGGGATTTTCATAAGCTGATGAAAAAAGAATTAAAGGCCTTCACTTTATAGTGAAATATTTTTAGCTATAGATAAAAAGAGGAGATTAAAAGCTTTCATGGGTAGACAAAATATTTGTAGCTACAGGGTAAAACAGAAGAAGTCTTTTCATAGAGTGAAAGAAAACAAATCTCTCAGTTGTAGGGTAAAAGTGAAAGCAAGTAAGGAGTGGGTAAATGAGTTTTTCCACAGCTTGATGGAAAAGAATGAAAAATTTTCACAGTAAAGGTAAATTTTCTATTGTTGTGTGGGAAAAGAAAATGAAGAAGCAGGAAAATAAAGTGTAGATTGGGTTTCTTGAAGTGCAGGCAGTTATTGATCTGAAGGCTCACCTGGTGCTAGTTGTCAACAAGGGATTTCCATTTAGGGTTGTTCTATTTTCCTTAAATGTGATTTTTTGCTTCATTTGCAAGAGATTTTCTCACATTGTGGTCTCACGGGAATACTTTTGTAATGGGATCTAAAAATAAATAAGTGTTGGGTGATCCCACAAAGTTGGTTTACAATTTCTAGGAGATTCTAATTTTTGCTGAAATCACATATTTTTAGAAAATTTAATGATTTAAGCCTTAAAAATTTCTATTTAAAACATTCTAATTGAAGAGGGTTTGATCAAACTACCTTAGATCAAACCCCCTTGGATAGAAACCTGCTAGTTTTAAACTATACCTATAACTGAGTCTCCTTTACTCCTATCAAAATGCTGATAAGAAAAACCACTTTTGATTTACCTTTTGGGGGATCAAATTAATTAATTTAAATTTTATATTTTGTAAGTATGTAGTCCTTATTATAAGCTTCCCAAAACTTATAATTTTAAATAAATTTATTTTTATTATTATATTTATTTTTTATTTCTTGTGAATGTAGGTTTTTCACCGAAAATCAAGCTCTTTGTTCTGTACATGTGAAAAAATAGAATATTATCATTTTTTTTTTAAATATGAGTGCACTAGATATTGAAGTTCTTGATCCAAAAAAATAAATAAATTGAATTTTGATAAATTCAAAAAAAAGTTGTGTTATACGGTCTGCCTATGTCTGAATTCTAATTGTTTGACTTCGAAACTTGATTAAGGAAAAAATATTTAATAAAACACTCTGAAACCAATTGGAAGCACTAGATATCATAGTTACAAATCTAAATTTGAAAAAAATAGAATTTTATATTTCATGGAAAATAAGTTATGTGTTATACAGTGAGTGTCACTCCTTAAAAATGGTGTTTACTGAAAAAAACTAGTTTTCGAAGGAGATGGAAAAAAAGTGCAATATGATTCTAAATTTTTTGAAAAAAATATATTTAGAATCTATAGAAAAAATGTCACAAATAACTAGTTTGCATCTTCAAATTCCTCATAGTTTAGCTACTATAGGTGCTCAAAAGTAAAGATTTAGTTAGAAAAATTTAGTTCAATGTCCAGTTTGGCCAAAAATTGTAAACCAGTATTGTGGGATCACCCTGTTTCTTTTAGGTTTTGGGGTTTTATGAATCTTGTAATGGAGAATGTAATTACAACACTGTCATCTTTGATAAATAAATTGCAAGATATTTAGGGCTAGTTTTCTCCATTGTAGACATTGCATAAGTTTTGAATATAAGAAATCAATGGTTTTTATTGTTCATCTTCTTGTCTTTCCCTGAATGTTTGTTTGTTGTTATTACTCTTGTTCAAGGAGTAAGTTAAATTGTATTAATAGGAATGAAGATTTATGTAATTGTATACAGGGATTACTAAGTATTTCTAGTTAAGTCTCTAGTATTGATGATGTAAAGCATCATTGATAGGAATAGTTATGAAAAAGATAACATTGTGGTGTATTTTCAATTTCATGGTTTAAATGACTCCACCCTAAGATTAGGAATTGGTCTTGTAATGTTGCAATCTCTCGAGATAGTTTTTGGCATCAACATTTAAAATCAACTTTAATCTCCATTTTCAGTGTGGTTGTATATTGAGCTTAATGCATAGTATGTCTCATACTTAACTTAAACACTACCAAAAAATTTATCCAGATATTTAGGGTATTGTGTCTATTAAAAAATTAAAGGAGAGCTATTTTCTTTACTATATATTTGATAATGGGTTGGGGCCCTAGCTCGGTTGGATAAATCATTCATGTTGCAGGAGGTTGGTCATGAGGTTTAGTCTCCCCCACTCCCGTAGTACCAGAAGGCATGTCACGTCAGTGCCACCAGTCATGTTAAAAAGTTTACCAGGCACACCGCAGTTTATAGGGGGTCGTGCTACCCGATTCCTACAGTCTAAAAAAATAAAAAATAGTATATTTGATAATCTGACATAGAGAATCATAATTATACTATTTGAATCACCCTCTTGGGTATTGCAGAGCTTGAAGTATAGGGGAGAAAGGTTTCATATCAATCTCTCATTTGTTAGCCAAATCTCTCTTTGAATCTGACCATAAGGCATGGTACCCCTTTAGGATTCAAATTGATTGCAGATTTGGGAACCAATAGATTTCATGGGTGCCCATGCCCATTTATTGCTTGTTGTTGAATTTCCTAATAGATCTATGCCCTAATTGAGATTTTCATGGAATGGCTCCATTATTGCATGTGGTATTTTTTGCTAACCCTAGTTAGGGTTAGGGTTTGACTTGTGCTTCTAAGTTATGCCTGATCTATAAAGGAAATAAATGTATTCATTTTAGTGGTTTCCTCTAGCTCCTCTAGGGTTTTTCTTTGGCATACTTGCATTTTTGCATCCCTATTATTATAAAGATTGGCTATATTCCTTTGTATTAATGAAGTTGAGTATTGTTGCTAGTTCTCTCCTCTTTTATGTATGAGTAGTCTTTCATTACCTTCATGTCTTAGTGTTTGTTTTGTTTTTTTATGTATACATGTTTGAGTTAAAATTGTTTACAATTGTCATGTTGAGAAATTTATTTCCTTCCAGTGCTCTATCAAACCCTAACCTTCTTATATTCCTCTAAAATCAATCAAATAGAGAGTTGTGTGAGTTATTTGGTCCCCTTATTTGATTTATTGTGCAAATCTTAGCTATGAAGAAACAACTTTCCATCTTGGCGTATCACTTCCATCTTCCCTTTCATGTTCTCCTTCTCCCCTTTTCCTTGAGAGTGGTTAGTGCTAAGTTTTCATGTGTTTGGTTGGACCAGCACATTTCACTTCGATTGAAAAAGGAAGCTGACCTTCTCTATAGATTTGACCTCATATGCACAAATGTCCCACACCTTGAAGTCATTTCCATTGTGTCATTGGAATGTTGAGATTTGTGCTCAGAAGGGTGCAATTTCATGTGACAACAAAAATCCTTAAGATAATTTCTCTGGCATTATATTGTAACTATTTATGTTGCTAAAAAATACAATTGAATTGTGTGTTTAGTGTGTGGTCATTTTCTTGTAATATTTTTTTGACATAAATCACAGTGTTATGATTTTCTTTATTTTTTTGTTGTTTATGTTTTGAATGTGTATCTATTTTTAGATATAACTTTATAAGGTTTAAAAATATTTTTTTGTAACTAATCTCATAATTAGATTAGTGTATGAATCATCTTCCATGCACTCAATTTCCTTTCAATTGGTAATAAAGCATAGGCAGCCTTGATTATGTTGTTGGGTTGAAGCATTTTTTGAGTTAATCTTCATTTCAATGGGAGATTTGTAGAAGGGTATTTTGTAAAATTGTTACAAGAAAAATATGGAAAGCACATCCAATAGAATCCAAATGGAGAATTTTAAAGGTAGAAATTTTGAGTTATGGAAGTTGAAAATGGAGGATATTTTCATGGACAAAGAACTATGGGTTGCACTATTTGATACAAAATCAACCTACATGACCTAGGAATATTAGGATCTAATGGATACAAAATACAAGGGTTTGTTAAGAATTTGTTTGGTTTATTCCATGCTCTTGAATATTCTTGAAGAGAAGACTACAAAATATATTTGAAAGAAACTTATAGATTTTTATTGTAATGCTCGAGCTAACAAGCTCAAAACAAAACCTAATGGAATATATTTTTTGAAACAACACTAATAATGCAATAATGGCATGTCACACTTGCACAACAACATGCACAGTAGTGTCACAACAACACAAAACCAGATACAACAAGGAACCTCACCATTGCATAAGAAAGGTGGAAATAATGGAATACTAACCAATCATGAGATAAATCCACCACGATAAATATACAAGAGATACGAAGAGGACGGCACCTATATGATGATCAATTACTAAACCATGATCATGTTCTCTTGCAACACTGCACCAGAATGTGATTAGGGAAACACAAAAATTCAATTGAAATCTAAACATAATTTATAAATCTAAACATAGAGGAAAACCTCCACAAGAGGTTTCCTAACCAAGAGGAAAAACTCACCACAAACAAGAATGATGATGAGTTACTTCTAAACAACCTTACACTTTCTAAGACATCTTGTCACAATGTGACAACACACAAGAGGAAGAAATAATCCAAAATATCCCATTATCTATGAGGATTATGGAGGATTCCAATAGGCCAACCACAAAGTATTCAACCTTCCCAACACTTCACGAGACTTGGGTGCACAATATCCCTTACCCTAAGTTTGACAACTGGGAAACTTTAGAAGAAGGAATGAAAATGAGGTGACAGGAGCCATAAATTCTTAATGAAAACACTTAAGAACATGCACTTATCACAAATAGTCACTTAGGACCATGAGGAAAAACTTTAAAAGAAAAAAAATCCCATACGAGGCCTTGAAACAAAGAAGAAAGGTCAGGAGTCTTGATATAGAGAAAAATAAAAGAAATACAAATTATTTGACAAGGTAGTATGGCTTATAAAACCTATATTTATTAATGGTTAAGATGGTTTACATTCTAGTTTTTGTATGGGGTTGAGGCTGTCCCAACACACTTAGCCAAAATTTATAGCTTTTTGGCCTACCAAAAATAGGCCACCCTAGTATGGTACTAGGCTTCTCTATTATGATACCAAGCCACCCCACTATATAAAAAGCTTCCAAAAGAGTGTTAGGAACTTTTCAGAAAGTTTGGGTTAATCCTAAGTAAGATAGGGTTGCCTAATTACAACACCAAGTCACCCAACTATGAAAGATGACCCTTAAATTAATTTTAAGCATTAAAATAAATGTTCCTAATTTCATTTTATCCTTTTCACATTATCATAATGATAATAATAAATAATGTGTGCTTAATACCAATATCGAGACACATAAATGAGCAAAATACTATTCTCAACTATAAAGTTTATACCCATCTCAAAGGTAGTTTCTTAATCATCAATATTACAATTTGAATGAAATTAGATCATCTAGTTACATAAAATAAACTTGGTAGAACCTTGTACCACAATATTCCTTGATCCACAAACCTTTGATCCCCAATGATGGTTACCATGCCACCTGACCTCATGAAATCAAAAGATCCACTCACACCATACTAGGAGATAGTCGCATGGGCCACAAGCACAAAACTCACACCAAACACATGGAGATAAGGCTTACACACACACCACATGTTGAATGAGAAAGATGACTGAGAGGGGGGGATGAATCAGTTGTACAAAATTAAAACATCAAAAGCCTCAATAGTAATCAAACCCACAAGCATTCATTAAACCCTTAATCTATTATAATTTTTAAACATGAAAAGTAGAAATTGAAACAACCAACACCATACACAAGAGAACACCAAATTTATGGGGAAAACCCTAGAAGGGGAAAACCATGGTGAGGATTATCTCACAATATAAGTAATTTCAAAACTGGTACAAGGAGGCTCATTGACAGAATAGCACACATTGTTCAGAAAGGCTCACTACCTAGGCTCACTACTAGAATATAAAGAAGAAAGAATATATAATTTTACACAAAGAAAAAAATCTCAATGCAACAAATAATCCACCACAATAGCTTCAACAACACTCACAACCTTCAAGAGATCAAGATACCTCAATTCATTACATTCAACAATCTTGCATTATAGATCATAGTAAAATTCACACTTCTACACAAAATTTTGCATCAAAACACTCAACTATATTACACACTTCATATGGCATCAATTCACCTTGCATTTATAGCATCCACAACTTTAAAAAAACATCTTCAAGTTGGCTACACTAACTCTACTCTTTACAAATTCAAAATAGGTCAGGACTAAGCATTCCCACAATGGATAGGAATGAAAGTCAACCAATACAAAAATTAATTGTGACCCAAATTAACACTCACATGCCATTCTATGCCTACATCAATACTTTAATATCTTCAAATGTAGTGTGAACACTAGGTTGTCTATTACACATGCAAACATGATTAAACTTTGAATTACATGCTTCCTCAAATCCAACGATGATTTTTGAACCACATACCATGCTTTATCACAATCTAGAATATTCCTCTATTAACCTAAAATGCATCAAACTCCTTCACAACAACTCACGCCTCCAGAATGTACACACCTAGTACACTCAAACTATATTTCCAAACACTATAACTCTAAAATTCATCTTCTAGAGCACCACAATACGAATCCTCTTGAAGCAAGAAAAATATCAACAACATAAACATACCTTTAGAATGAAAGACTTGAAGAACAATTGTGGAGAAACACAAAGCAAAAAAATTTCTCCCAGACACCTCTATAAGAAACACTACAAATCCAGTTCACACACTAGTGAACATAACTTCCTTTGACCATCGATCCAAAAGAAAAAATTATATATATAGAAACTCTGAACAATTTTATCCAACATATCCAAACCACACAAGAAAATCTTCAACCTAGAAGAAAAGCGATGAAAAACAAAAGCACCTCTACAAACCAAAACACCTATGTAACACCCCGTTTCCTCTTTTTATCAATTTTCTCAATATCTTTGACATCTAAACCATAAACAAAAGCTTGTCAAAGTAACACCATAGGTTAACACTAGTAACTTAATTGATGATAACATAATGCAACTAATCAAAGAAACAATCTCTCTCAACCACTACATAGTTGTCACCAATGACAACACAAGTTTGTTGATATCAATGAAAACACCTTCATACTTGCAACAATCTACCCCTTTTTCATTGATGGAAACAAAATATGTGAAAAACCATCAAAGACAACATACACAACATCCTTGCAAAATCCTCTCTATCTCTCCCCTTTCAACTTTTTCTCTTTCACATGACATCTCCCTCTCCCTTTGTATAAATAGACTTTTTTACATGACTCTCTTTCTCCCCCTTTGACATCAATGGTAAAGAATAAAATATTTTACACTATTCTCCCCCTTTGAAATATAGCCAAGGTACTTACAATTCTTTTTAATACTCCCCCTTAGGAGTACACACCAATCAAATCAACAACCTCTACAAAATGACATGTATTCCATACTGCAACAATGTCACTACCTACTCCCCCTGAGAGGTAGCCACTAACATTAGTCCAAACAAGGAATGAATCCATAGATCAACTAGACTGATGCATCTCCATATGCATCTAGTTCAAAGGAGGAGCAATAACCCCCAAATTATCCCAAAGATACTCAAAAGTATCCTTAGGAAGAGCCTTAGTAAATTTTTCAGCAATATGATCCTTTGTAGGTACATATTCAAGCTTCACTTCATTATCCACAACCTTCTCTCTCAAAAAGTGATACCTAATTGATATATGCTTTGTTCTTGAATGCATCACTGGATTCTCTTAAATGTTAATTGCACTTGTATTATCACAAAGGATAGAAATAGGCTCATCACACATTGCTCTGATATCCTTCAATATTTGTCTCATCCACAATACTTGTGTGCAACAAGACACTACTTCAATATACTTAGCCTCTGTAGTAGGTAAAGAAATATAATCTTGTTTCTAACTTAGCCATGATACCAATCTACATCCAAGAAATAATGTACCACCACTTGTACTTTTCTTGTCATCCACAAAACCATCCCAATTTGCATTTGTGCAAGCACTCAAGTGAAATCAGTATCCTTAGGATACCACAAGAAATAACCTAGAGTTCCCTTCAAATATTTAAATATCCTCTTCACAACTGTAACATATGCTTCTTTAGGATCTTCTCAAAATATAGCCACAAGACAAACTATGTGCATGATATCCATTCTAGTAGTAGTTAGGTATAGCATTCCACCAATTATAGATCTATACTTGCTTTGATCTACCTTAGGGGATTCATCATCCTTACTCAGTTTGCAACTAGTAACCATAGGAGTACATACCATTTTGGAGTCTTCCATTCCAAACTTCTTCAACATTTCATTAGCATACTTTAATTGTGAAATAAATATTCCTTCATCTATTTGATTGATTTGTAGCCCAAGGAGGAAATTCATCTCCCCAAATATTGACATTTCAAACTCTTTTTGCATCTTTTCTATAAACTTCCTAGACATAGCTTCATTTCCTCCAAAAAAAATTTCATCAACATACACAACCACTATCAAGATTTGATCTTCCTCAACCTAAAGTAAAGATAACTACCTATGGTTCCTTTATTGCATTTTTGTTGTATCAAATATATGTCAAACCTTGCATACCAAGCTCTGGGAACTTGATTCAATACATACAATGAGTTCTTCCAATTTTCATCTTTTTATGCCTCACTCACTATTTTAGGCTCAAAATTAGAAAGTAAACATAGATTTACTTCTTATTCAACAACTCTTCTTCTTGTCAACACACCTTTTCTTTTGTCTCCAATGATCTGTTCTTTAGAATTATTTCTCTGCACATACTTAAGGGTCTTAGGGGTCTTTTCTAGTGCTTCTTCCTCTTCATTCTACACTTCTTTTTCCTTAGCTTTTTCTTCTTCTATGTAAGTAGGCTCATCCAATTCATATCCATCTATCACAATTAAATTTCTCAAATCTTCATCAACCTTGACACTTGCACTTTCAATAATCCTTCTTAACCTTTTGTTGTAACATCTATAAGATTTGATTTTAGTAGAATATCTAAGGAAGATACCTTCAACGAACCTTGCATCAAACTTTTCTAAGTTTTCATCATCTCTTATGATATAGAATTTTCTTCCAAACACTCTAATTTACTTGACAGTAGGAATCCTTTCATACCACAAATCATAGGGAGTATTTGTGCTATTAGATCTTGCTTGAACTTTGTTAAGTATGTAAATAGTAGTATGAATTTTTTCTCTCTAGTAGACTTCCATTAGGTTATCTTCTTTCATCATAGTCCTTGCAACTTCTTGAATAGTCCTATTTTTCCTTTCAACTACTCCATTTTGCTGAGGATTCCTAAGGGTAGACAAGTGCATTTTATTCCATGATTCTCATAAAACATGTTAAATTCATTGGAAGTGAACTCTCCACCTCAATCCGACCTCAATCATTTGATCTTTAAATTCATTTCATTTTGAACCAAAACTTTGAATGCTTTGAATCTATCTAGAGCTTCATATTTTTCTCTAAGAAAATTAACCCATGTCATTCTAGAGTAATAATCAATCAAAAGAATGAAATACCTATCACCTCAAAGAATTCTCACTCTTCTAGGACCACAAAGTTCTTTGTGTACCAATTGTAACAATCTGGTAGAAGATTGTTCTTTTCCCTTGAAACTACTTCTAGTTTTTTTTTTTCCAAATTGAGAATCTCAGCAAACAACATTGATAGGCTTTGTAATCCTCAATAAATATCTCACTTCTTGAATTGAAATGATTCTAACCAAGTTATCAAAATGGATGTGACACATTATCATGTTCCATATCCAATTATCATTAATATGAGTCATAAAATAGTGAGCATTAACACCCTTTAGCTAATAGATATTTCCATCTATCTTCTTTCTAGTAGTAATCATAGTTTCAGGCTACTTTTGGATCTCACATCCATCACGCTGAAACATAAGATTGTATCCTTTGATACACATTTTTCAATTACTCAAGAGGTTATGCCTTAAACCTTTAACATAGTAAACATCTTCATTATTATGCTTTCCATCAAAACTAATTGAACCTATTCCATAAATCATAGAGCTTAAATCATCTCCAAATATAACAAGTCCTCTATCATATGTTTCAAGTTTAATAAAATTACTCTTGTCTTTGGTTATATGATTTGAGCAACCATTTTCAATATCCCAATAGTTCTTGTCTTTTCTAACATGAAAAGTAGATACAAAAGTACCTCCAGTCTTATCCTTTTTCTTTAGAACACTTTCCTTCACACAAATTTCAGAGTTAGTAGAACCATATTCATCTTTTAAAGCTAAGAACAAGCATTCATTATCATCAACATCTCTATAATTAGACTAATCATCAGAAATACCAGCATATTCTCTAACATAATAGATTTTCTCGATCATTTTTCCTTTTTTTTTGTTCTTATTGTTCACAATTCTTTTTGGACATCTCAAAGCATAGTGACCTATATTTCCACAACTGAAACATTTAAAAGGTAATTTACCTTTGTACTTACTAGTTCCCTTTTCAATTCTTCTTACAAATTTAGCTTCCACATCATCAAGAACATCTCCATCTGAATCTTCAATTTTTCTAATTTTTCAGTCTTGAAAGAATTCTCCACTTTTACACCATCTTTTGGACAAATTTTCTTCTTCTCAAATGAATTTAGTGTTCCAAAAAATTGATCTCTAGTGTAAGTATAAAAATTTGCAACTTCCTCAATAGAAAAAAACCTTTTCACTATAAGAATCAAGAAGAGTTCTAAGAATTTTCTTTACCACTTTAGGTTCTTTGACTTGTGCACCAAGACCTCTCATAGAACTTACCAGTTCATCAACCCTCTGCATGTAACTCATAATTGTTTCATCTTCAATCATTCACAAAGTCTCAAATTGTGTCTTCAAATTCTACAACTTAGGTTGTTTAACCTTATCGTCTCCTTCATAAATACTTTCTAGCTTATCCAAAACTTCTTTAGCAATTTTTAGATTAATAACTTTCACTAATTTAGTATGTGTAAGACTACTCAAAAGAAAAAACCTTGCCTTACTATCTATTTCATAGGCCTTGATTTCATCACTTGTGCTTGGTCCATTTATAGGTATGTTATATAAAGTCTTCACTAATTTAGAGACATCAAATCCAAGGTAAATTAGGTAGCCTTACATCTTCACTTTCTAGAATGCATATATGCCATCAAACATAGGGATCTCCTTCTTGCTCGCCATCCTAGATCTACCTCAAGTGGTTAAAATTTTCTCCAAAGAACCTTGCTCTAATACCAATTGTTGAATGAGCAAGACAATTGAGAGGGAGGGTGATTAAATTGTACCAAATTAAAACATCAAAACCCTCAACAGTAATCAGATCCACAAGAATTCATTAAACCCTTAATCTATT
Source organism: Sequoia sempervirens (assembly GCA_007258455.2). Taxonomy (NCBI): domain Eukaryota; kingdom Viridiplantae; phylum Streptophyta; class Pinopsida; order Cupressales; family Cupressaceae; genus Sequoia; species Sequoia sempervirens. The sequence continues at coordinate 185,256,241 of VDFB02000008.1, read as the reverse complement.
ATAATGTTTAAACATGTAAAGAAGAAACTAAAACAACCAACATTATACACAAAAGAACACTAGATTTATGTGGAAAAACCTAGAAAGGAAAACCACTATGAGGATTAGCTCACAATATAAGTAATTCCAAATTCAGTACAAGGAGGCTCGCTACCAAAACAAGACACACTATCCAGAAAGGCTTACAACCTAGGTTGACTGCTGCAATAGAAAGAAGAAAGAAGATAGAATGTTACATAGAGAACACAATCTCAATTCAACAGAGAATCCACCACAATAGCTTCAACAACACTCATATCTTTCAAGAGATCAATATACCTCAGTTCACTACATTCAACAATCTTCTTTTATAGCTCACACTACAATTCACACTTCTACAATTAATTTCGCATCAAAAAACTCAACTCTATTCCACACTTCATCTTGCATCAACTCACCTTGCATTTAAACCATCCATAAATTGAAAAAAACATCTTCAAGTCAACTACACTCACTTTACACTTCACAAATTCAAAATAGGTCAGCACTAAGCATTCCCATGGTGGATAGGAATGAATGAAAGTGGACCAATATTAAAGTTATTTAGGACCCAAATCAACACTCACACACCAAACTATGTCTTCATCAATACTTAAACATATTTGAATGTAATGTGAACTCTAGGTCAGTCGTTACTTGTGCAAACACCATTAAAATTTGAATTACACACTTCCTAAAATCCAATGATGACTTGTAAACCACATACCATGCTTCATTACAATCTAGAATATTCTTCTATCAAACTAAAATTCATCAAAATCCTTTACAACAACTCACACCTCTAGAATTTGCATGCCTATTACACTCAAACTACACTGTCAAACACTGTAACTATAAAATCCATCTTCAGGAGAACCAAACCATGAATCCTCTTGACATAGGAAAGAGATCAACACCATCAACATACCTTTAGAATTGCAAGACCTACAGAATAATTGGGAGAAATGTGGAGAAAAAACATTTGTCCTAGACACTTTTGTAAGAAACACTACGAATCTAGTTCACACACTGGTGAACATAACTTCCTCTAACCATTGATCAAGAAGCCTAAATTATGGATATAGAAATTCTAAACACCTCTATCCAACATATCCAAACCACACAAGCAAATATTCAACCCAAAAGAAATGTGAAGCAAAACCAAAACACCTTTGCAACACCCTATTTCCTCGTTTTTATCAATTTTCTCAATATCCTTGACATCTAAACCATAAACAAAACCTTATAAAGTTAACACCAAATTTTAACACTAGTAACTTAACTGATGACAACATAATGCAACTAATCAAAGAAACAATTTCTCTTAACAACTACACAATTGTCACCAATGACAACACAAGCTTGTTGACATGAATGACAACACTTCCATACTTGTAGTTCACCATACACTATGAAACCACTGTATAAATGCATCATAAAATAACCAATCATCCAAATCACATATGGATCCAATGTATTTCATCACTTGGTATAATCATCATAATATATAACACAATCTACATTGGGAAAACTCATCAATGTCACATCATAAACTACATTAGGATAACTCACCAATGCCATAGCATATACAAATCATGGGATAACTCACTACAAGGGTACCACAAGGATCATCATTGGGACAACTCAACAATGGCTAATCACACACACAAGAAACTAGGGTAAGGTGCTAGAGATAGTTAGGGAGTTTCATCATGGTGCTCAAAAGTATGGAACCCTTGGAACCTAGTACTCCTCTCATATAGATGAGGATACTTTACCCTACAAGACCTAAGCTCTCTAATCTTTCATTTCTTTCCAAACATCCTTAATATGTACTAGCACTCAATAGATGAGAGGGGCATCCATTATCTTAGTTAATTAATTAATTGTGTTTCACTAATTATCACTTCATTAAATGACTCCCCACATGTGATCAACCTAATTTCCACTTTGGTTTGGGACACATTGGGAGAAACTCCTATAACCATCTCTAGTACCTTATTCCTAGTCTCTTCACACTCTCCAATAAGTGGCACAAAAACCAATGCAAAAATTTGAATTTTCTAAATTCAATGAAATTTTTCCATAATGTCAATTAACATATTTCATATAAAAATTTCAAATTTTCCAATATTTTCACAAGGAAAACACCAAGTTTTTTCCCAAATCCACCATAAAAATTCATCAAATTTTTAATTTTTAAAAAATAAAATAAAATAGAATACCCTTTGGTTGCACATATTCCCATCACCCCTCTTAAGCTATAAAATTGGCATTTTCTTCATCTCCTAAAAAAATGGGCATGGTAACCTTGCCATAAAAAAATAATTTTTAGATAAAAATAATAATTTAAATATCTAAATTTCCAAAAGAAATATGTTGTAAGGATTCTACACTCCCGTAATCATTCTCCTACAAATAGATTTAAAGAAAAAAGATCAAATGAATTTAAAACAATGAAAATGCCTCAATGCCCTCTAAAATTTGCAATGTAAAATTTATCAAGCATGCCAAACGAGAACTCTTGAAAATCAATGAGAACAATCCCCTCCAAAATCATATTCCAATGAATCCAACCTCATCAAATTATGATAACAAACATACTCCCAATCAATAAAATTCCAAAATGCTTCAAACAATTTTTTCTCTCTCAATATTTTCACAATTTCAACATAAAAATAAAAATAGAATTTTTTTCCCTATTTACCCATTTCAAAACACAATTAAAATTAATTAAAAATTGATTTCTGTTTTGTAATTCAAAACTCCCATAATTTCTCCAAAAAATGAATCTAATCAAATAAATCTATTCAAAAACATCATTTAACATATAATTTAGCCATTAAATCTATATAAACATATTCATTTAAATTTATAGAAATCAGAATTCAAGCTCGATGTTTAAATAAAACATAAATCACTATTCCCAACCCAAGGAATTTTTGCAATTTAAATTAAAAAATAACTTACTTTCATTTCTATTTACCCCTTTCTCGAAACAAAAAAAAGTATTTTAATAATAAATATCAAAATCAATTAAATTCCTAATATTTCATTTATGGGAAAGTTATGAAATTTAAATCATTAATTAAATCAGGCATTCACTGGTCATTCACAAAACATATGGATTCTTTAATAACTCCTAAATTAGATCCAAGTTCACATAAGGTTAAATATGACACATATCGTACTCGAATCTAGTATGACTAGGGAATGGATGGAGAGGGGCCCATTGTGACATCTCTGAATTAACCATTGTTGGGGAATAACTCACACATATGTAGCTAGGTGGAGAAATAAACCTGTACTTGTAACCATTCAACACACATCAAGAGTACCTACTTAATTTATATATAGTCAAAGCACATCATAATCATCCCAACAGGGTCCAATAGTATAAGAATAAATTAACATCTATACATCTGTCATATAAATATTTCCTTTTTACATATCAATAATTAGGATCACATTTAGTTATCGCATAAATAATGCATATCACTGAACTGAAGCATAATGATAACCAAACATGTAAATATATAATATTCCAACAACCGACATATTGAAGAATCTCATCTCAAACATGTGGTGGTTCATATACACCATTTATAGTCATAAAATAATCTCCACAACAATCATAGTGAAGCTAAAACACCAATCCTCACATTAACAAGAAGAAAATGGGAGGGGCACTACATTTATCAAACTAAATCCTTGGTAAACAAGTTATTGTTGTAGAATAAATTGTATTCTCTAAAGATGGAAGATGAAGGGTCTATTGCAGATCACCTAAATGTCTTTAATATGATAATAGCTCAACTGGGTTTTGTTGGTGATAAGATTGAAATGAGGATCATTGCATGCTTCTATTATGTTCTTTGTTGGACTTGTTGGATCACCTAGTGTAGACACTTAAAATTGTCTAAATGTATCACACATCTCAAATTTTACCTTTTCACATCATTTTCCTCGTTTTAATTAAACAATTTTCAATTATTTGATTAAATTTATCATTTTCCTATATTTATTGAATAATTAGCATTATTTGATTAATTCATCATTTTCATCATTTTTTCACTAATTTCCCTTTAATTAAATAATTTTGAATTATTTAATTAAATCTATTTTTTCTCCAATCCCACTTGATTAAATAATTTTCAATTATTTAATTTAAAATCCTAATTTCCTCTCATCCTCATAATTAAATAACTGTTTTAATTATTTAATTCCCTAATTTTACTCCAACTTGTATAAAGAATATTCCTTTTTAAAAAGAGGATATTCTCTTTTTAAAATATCTTTTCCCTCCAAAATATCTAAATGACATTCCCTTCAAAAAGAATATTCCATAATTGGTATGAGTTTTCCATAATCCATGAAGTAAATAGAGCAAGCTAAGGATTCAATTGTGTATGCTTTTAGATTGAAATTTCAAATCACACTTAGTATCAATCCATCATCAAGAAGAGGAAGAAGAAGAAGAATAATAAGAATGAAGGATCTCAATTATTCCAAGAGAAAGAAGAAGAAGAAGATTTCCAATTCTTCCAAGAGGATGAAGAACATCAATTCTTCCAAGAAGAAGAAGAAGAATTCAGATTCTTCAACTAAAAAGAACTCATATTATAACTTCCAATTCTAGTTGTTCCCAAATCTCAGAAGAATGATCTTGATTATTCCAAGAGGAAGAAGAAGAAGAAGAGGAGGAATTATTATTTTTCCAAGAGGAAGAAGAACCTCAATTCTGCCAAGAAGAAGAAAAAATTGGATTCTTCGACAACTAAAAAGAACTCATATTATAACTTCTAATTCTATTTATTCCTAGATCTCAGAAGAAAGGTCAAGAATTTCAAAAATCTTGATGACCTTTATCCTCTAGATATAATAAGAAAACATATTAAACATATGTTGGAGTTTGAAGAGATTAAAGTAGCATAAGACTTTGATATTGATGCTTTTTTATGGAAATTTTGAAGAAGAGAGAAGACAAAAGGTGAAGTAAGATCAAATAAATCCAATGAATTAAAGAGGATAGGAAGAAACAAAAGAAAGATAGACAAAGGATGAAAGAAGAGAGATTACAAAAACTTGAATCGACAACTACTCTAGAAGAATTTAAAAACTTCAAAAAGGAATTCATGATAGAATATGAACGAAATCAGTGGGAGAGGTCACAAGAATTAAGGAAATGAATAGAAGAACACACAAAGAATAAAGCTAGGAAACATGAAAGACAGGCTACACGACAAGATGAAAATCTCATAAATGAAAAAGAAAAATAAAAACAAGAACAACTTCAACAAAAAATTCCTTGAAGTAAATCTAAAGTTAGAAATAAAATAAATGATTTTCAAGTTTAAGACTTTAGGAATATATTGTCATAAAAAATATTTTAAAAAATGAAATATTCAAAAAGAGAAATTATGAATAGAACTAAAAAAGCTCATTTTGAAACAAGATGCTAAGAGAAATGTGAAAGGTGGTAAGAATGCATGGGATGAAGTTAAATTGAAATTGGGTTCTAAACTAGATGATAAGAAGAGGAAAAAGAAGGTTCTAACACAAGAAACCAAGAGGAACCCAAAAGAAGGAATAAATAAAAAGACCCAAAAATACAATGCCTGAAGGAGAGAGAATGCCTTGAAAGAGAAGGAAAAAGACTAGAAAAACTCTAAAAAGAAGGTAAGAAAGGAGGTAAACTAAACAAAAAAGAGAGAAATTTTCATATCGAGAAATGGCTACAAATATTCACGTTTGGAAAACAAAATACAAGCTCAAAAAACTGCTAGTAGCTCCTTGGCTTTCCAAGAGTAGAAATTCATCACATTTCTTAGATAAAAAGAAATTATGCAACTAGGTTTTTGTAGCCCAACTAACTATGCCATATTTGGAGAATGGGGAACTTGACTTGGAATTATTGGAGATTATGTTGTATCTTAAGAGTTGATTCAATAATAACAAGGATGATTTTTTCAAAAAAAAAATTGATAAGAAACGACAATCTATGCCACTTCTACTTGGGTACTTTAATGACCAATTCATGATAAATATGATTGCAAGTCTCTTCCTAAAATTAAATAAGAGAAGAAAATATGTAAATATTTTTGATAGATCTGAACAAAGAAAAAGAAAAACTATTGAGAATGTAAATGAGAAATTTTCAAGTTCTTTCATTTTTGAAGATATTTTTCTTCCAAGATATTGTAGAGAATTTTGAATTTTGAGTCTTTCAAATCTAGAAAATCATTTAGATGAGAGTACAGTATTAAATAGTAAAGAGATACCAAATGATGAAGGTCTCATGGAAAAAGATGAACATCTTATCATAGACAAAAGACAAAAGATAAGACGTTGTCTTTGGCCTCATTATCAATTGGAAGATATTATTTGCATGAATTTATATTGGTGGAATACCAATAATGGTAATCAATCTACTATGTTGAGGGTACAAATGTATCCAAAAATAGATCATTGGGAAGATATTCAAATTATTTTGTATCTTATAAAACATAGTTTTGTTTCAATAAGAGAGATTCCTCAAGATTAGAGAAATCGTACCAAAAGTTTCTTGGGTAGGAAACATTCACCAGTTTTTGGATGAAATGAAACTATGAATGAGGTAGAGGAGTTGAAAATAGACTCTTTTTGTAGCATAATTTTGTCTTTTCCTTTTGACCGCTTCCCATGTAATGAACTTCTTACAAAACTGAGAAAATTTCTAAGGTAACTTAGAGAGAAACTTCTCAAACTTAGAGAGAAGTTTCCCTTTATAAAGGAATTTTTGTTTGGAAGACGTAAACCTACTATTTGGAAAAAAGTAAAAAATTATGGATCCTCTATATCTATTCCCGTGTGGATAAAGTCTACATCTAAATATATATATTCTAAATTAGGTTATATATTGATTTATCTTAGTTCAATAAAAAATGTATATCCTATATATTAGGTTGGTAAAGTCTACATATCAATCTATATCTTCTAAATTAGGTTATATATATATTGTTGATAAAGTATACATATCAATATATATCTTCTAAATTAGGTTCTATATTTAGTTACCCTAGTCCAAAAAAAAATATGTTCTTGCACACATAAAATCTACATTTAATTATATATATTTTCAATTTAGGTATGTTTTTTATATGTTCTAGTGTTTTCTTTTTTCAAGCTTATGCTAGATTGGATAATTCAACTTTTTCTAGAAGACCTATCTCAAATCATCTTCAGATATAAGAACCAATCCTGATTGGTACCAGAGATACAAGAATTAGGGGAAAATATGTCTGAATTAAAAAAGTCTTAGAATGGATATTTAACATCCTTAAATACTCCATAAACGTATTGAAAAATTATTTAAAATATTTTAAAAAAAATAAAAAGGTGTGATCATATTTACAAAGTTACTTAAGTTACTTTTCCAAATTTCTTTTAATGAGTGATGTTATTTCTACAGGAGATGTATTATTTGTACATTCCCATAGAAACCTTTGTAATGAATAAGAATATATTAATGTTTACCGTTTGTTTTAGAGAAGCAGGATTTGAACCCATGACCTCCACCACCCCAAGATGGCACACTACCAAAATACATCATACTCTATTATAACAATAAACATTGCATTTCTCTATTTAATGTCAATTGGGATATTGAATAGAGAAAATACTCTTCTCTCGATATTAGCATTTACAATCTCAAGAAAATAGTCTAATATAGTGACTAAATAATACTAAAATACTAAGCCTCCATGGGGAAATTGGTAGACACATTACTCTTAGGAAGCAATGCTAGAGCATCTCAATTCAAATCCAAGTGGCAACATTCTTGTTAATAAGATACTATGGGTTCAATCCATTCCATATAAATTACTTATATCTATATCTATTACTTATGGAGTGCCTGTATAGTCAATGACATATCAATAGATTTTATCTTTCTCTTACAAATCCTATTTAAAATAAAATGAATAAATGAATAAATGAGTTTATTATGATATTTATAACTCTAGAACATATACTGAATAATGTCTCTTTCTCTATTAATTTTCTTTTCACTCATTTATTTGGGAACCTTTGTTTATAAAAGTCAAGAACTAAGTAATTTAGAACAAAAGGGCATGATATTGTTGTGTATTTGTATAATGAGATTATTAGTTACCTGTTCGCTCTATTTGGGAAATTTACTATTGAGTAATTTGTATGAGTCATTCATGTTCCTTTCATGGACTTCCTACACGATTCATATAGCTATGGAAGTCTAAGGCTAGGATGTTTGGTGGTTAGGTGCAATCACCACACCAAGTTCTATGTTAGCTCATGGTTTTGCTACTTTAGGTCTTCCGATAAAATGCATTATACAATGTTAGTACTTTCTTTACAATATCATTGGTTAGTAATGCATGTAAGTATGATACTTCTTAGTTATGCAACTCTTTTATGTGGATCCCTATCATCAATAACTTTTTTGGTCATTACATCCCAAATAAATCAAAAGATTATTCTTAATGTGAAGAATTCATTTTTATTCAATAAAAATTGGTATTCACACGACCAAGAAAAAAGTAATTAAGACATTCTTTTTTCTTTCCATTTATAAATTATCATAAATGGGTATTTACTCACCAATTAGACCAATTGAGTTATCGTGTCATTGGTCTAGGATTTTCTCTTTTAACTATAGGTATACTTTCTAAGGCTTTATGAGCCAATGAAGCATGGGGATCTTATTGGAGCTGGAATCTAAAAGAGACTTGGGCACTAATCACTTGGATTATATTTTCAATTTATCTACATACTAGAATAGACATGAGTTAGAAAGGAGAAAAAACAAAAATTATTTATCTAGGATTTATTCTAGTTGTGACCTACTACTTAGGGGTTGATCTATTAGGAATAGGGTTTCACAACTATGGATGGTTTATTTAGTAGCTAAAAATTGTAAAAAAAATATGAATTTTTGATTTAATACAACAATTCTATATTATTAAATCAAGTTAAATCAAACTAAATCAACAAGGAGCTCATCCAAGTTGTTTAAAAGGGTTTTGTAGAAAATTCAGAATCCCTTAAACTTTCTTTGAATCATAACTCATAGTTATGGGTCTTTACCCCTAGTTCAATTTCTATCTTCTAAATCTTTATATGGTACTTCTTCTATTTTTATATAGAACTAAAGCCCAATATTTCTATTAAATATTTATATGGTACTTCTATTTTATATAGAACTAAAGCCCAATATTTCTATTATATTATATTTTTCTTTTTTAGCTTTCAAAAGAACTAGAAACTATCCTCTTCCTGATGATGGATCACTAAGTGTGATCCAAAACATTGATTTAAAAGCATACATAGTTGAAACCAAAATATTGCTCTATTTAATATTCTATAATTCAAATTCAAATTTGAATAGATATTTTCCCTTTGAAATATCTTTGACCAATTTTCCATGAAAATAGGGATATTTTGGGCTCTCATTCAATTTCATCCCTTGATCTCCTTGATTTCCTCTCAATCATTGATCTTAAGATTCAATTCTGACCATTGATTAGAAATTTTCAAATCTATAAAACAAGCCTTCATCTTCATGAAGATCATCCTTAATCTTTATCATTGATCATTTCATCAATATCATGTGCATTCACAATTTTAATGAGCATAGGCAATCTTGAATTCTTGAGAAATCTTGAGCATCCTTTTGCGAATCAATCAACAATCTAAGCTTTTGCAACCATGGGTTATACTTAATAGAGCAATCAACATACATTTGGAGCATAATCCCCCAATGGGATTGAAGGTTTGTATGTTCTTTTAGATTTAGTTGTCTTTGAATTGTGTTTTTGTTACTTTTAATTGAATCTTTGATAGCATCATTTACTAATTTCATTGAGTATGGACTTAGTATGATCAATATTTAATGGGTTTTTAGAGTTTTATACTCTAATGGCTTGAATGATGCTTTTTCCAACTAACACATATTTCCCCTATGAAATTTTAGCACACTTAGTGGGACCCATGTCCCTACATTGATGTCATTCTATGTTTTTTGTGAAGCAACATGTTATAGAGATACTTTTGATGCAACACTTTTTATGTGACTCGACACTTTTGATGTGACTTGATGCTTTTTGTTGTTTTAATTTTGTAGGTCACATCAACACTTTTGATTTATAGTGAAACATTTGATTTATAGTGACA
>VDFB02000008.1:185205428-185245935 GCA_007258455.2 Sequoia sempervirens | reverse complement strand
TGTATTTGGAAACTTCACTAACCTCCCAACACTCCTCCCCACTTCCCTGCCAGAAAATACTATCAGCATTCACTCTACGGGCTGGCAGGGATAAACTTTTATTAAAGTTTGAACATTAGGAAGTTTTGAAAAATATTAACCTTCCCTTGAAAATAGTAATGAAACTCCCCCATGAATATTTTAATGCCTCCCCACTTCCCTGCTAGTTTATGTTGTTGTCAGCAAGAGCTTCCATGGGCTAGGGAGGAGAGAGTGTCGTGCTCAGGAAAAACAATTTTATAAATTTAAACTTTATAATATTTACTTTGCCCTAATTCCTCCTTTTTTAACATGCATTTTCACTTCAATAATATTTAAAATATGTAAAGTATTTTAAATATTAGTTTTTGCAACAATAGGAAAATGTTAATTTTTTAATTTTGCTTGTTGTCCAAATGGGGAAAATTCACTATGCACAAATTGAGACATCTGGAGCTGTGAATTTTTGGGAGTGGTCATAATCAATTATTTAAAACATGGGTTTTAAATTTAGATTTTGCCTAGCCATTAGAATTTTGGTACCTCCTTTGTAAACTGACCTATAGGACATATTCACCATAACTAAAAATAGTAAAATAATGCATCATATGACCTCAATTTTTGATGAAAATGGAGCTGGAGATGTTTTAGACCAAAATGAGAAATGGGTTTCCTTTAGAATTGTGAAATTTGAAACTTTTCAAAACACTAATTTTAGACTGATCGTGATCAAAATAATTAAATAACCCATCAAAACTCATTTTGGGGGCCTAAAACTGAGTAGGTGTGTTACCATATGTACCAAAAAACATTCTAGTAGAGGGATTTGTAAGATGACCTCCAAGTTGCAAAATTTTAATCAACAAAGACGACCTTTGGGGTATATTCAGTAGGATACAAACCTAGCCTCTTTGACACACTGAAAGGATACAAGCACTTCAAATTTGAAGGTGCTATCAAAATTCACTTAAAAAAGGCATGTAATACATTAAATGTCATCCTTGAAGCCCAAGAATTAAATCTGGGCGCTCAAAAGTCAAATTGAACATAAAAAATGTCACCCAACAAAAATGCCAAAATGTAGGAAGGTCGAGGCATCAAGCCCAAAAGGAAGCCTTTACAAGCATGAATTAAATGGCTCAGAGCTTTGAAAAAAGTGCTTTTCAGATGTCAATGATCAGGTGGTTGAGATTTGGTTGTTGGCCTTACAACTTACCTCATGCCAAAGGAAAGAAAAGAGTAGGAAGGAACCGTGAATTCTAAAGGAAACATTGGGGGCAAGAGAGAAGGCTTACCTCTAAAAATTGGAAGTAAAGGAGAAGAGATACCTCTTACCAAAGAAAGGTAAGAGGTAAAGTGGAAGCCCAAAAGCCGAAACTCGAAACCCCAACTCTTAGTCAAATTTTGGAATCAAGGCATCAATGAGAAGAAAAAAGGAAGGAGAAAGTTGAAGAAGATGAGACTTAGCGGTGAACTCAAGGAGGGAAAGCTGTCAGAAGATGCAATGAGGTGGCTACGTTCAGACATGAGGGATCACTCTAACCAGTAGTGATGGGTCATCAAAGGGGGGCATGAAATGTCAACATTAATGGTGACTTCTGTGGGATGATTTATTGCTAATCAAGGGATCTAGAGGCCTTATCGGTCCATTGGGAACAAAGTCATGAAAGGGAAAACTTCAATAGCTAGGCCTCCTCAACATGTGTAGTTGCACTTAGAGAAAATCATGGAAACTAAAATCATGCATTCCCTTAAGGAGAATGTAGGGTGTGCAAATGCAATTCATTGAGAGCAAGATAATTACAATAGCATAAAGCAAAGAATGGAAGTTTTCCTCTATCAAAAATGAACCTTTTGAAGAAGTTGATCTCCCCCAAACTATAGTTGCAAACCTCACCTAGTTGCAACAACTTAAAACTACTGCTAACATGCATGTAAGTACAAAAAATGCTTTGAAGGTGAAGGATTGCTTCATTGTAAATTTTTCCATTGCAAGTGAACCATATGATGCAAGTGTTATATTCATCTAACATTGGTGTCTCAGCTAAACATATAGTAGCAGGGGTGAAATTTTTTGAAGATAGGTCAGCATCCAAGAAAAAACCTTTTGTAGAGGGAAGTGAAGTCACCTCACAAAGGGATGGGACAATGTCACCATTGTTGACCTCCTGAATGCATGAGATAAAACAAAAAGAGAATGTTTCTAGCTCACATGGTGATGTACAAAATACCAAATCTGATTTTTGATTTGCACAAGGATGACTTTCCTTATGCACCTCAAAAGAAAAGCTTTGATGCTTAGGCATACTATCAAACTGAGCAATGTGAGCATCACTTTCCCAATAAATGTATGGCTTCTGAATAGCTACCAAATCATTTGCATTGATTCACACTTTATCAACACAAAACTTATATTTTTGAGACACTTTAAGTGAAGAACTAAATTCTTCAAATCACCTCTCAGTTTTATTTCTTTCTTGGCAACTAGCTACAACAAAATTAGAATTGTGGAATGTAATGGTTGCCACGTCCTCTAATGCTTCTTCACTCTTATACTACTACCCACAAAGCTTCCCTTTAGGGGGTGATGATTTAACATTTATACCTGAACCAAAGGTTTCTATAACATCCCAAAAGAGTTCCTCCACCTCAAAACTATAGACCTCAATAGATTGGGGATCTTCATCCAACATAGCAGGGGATAAACATGTATGTTGCTGCTGCTCCAAAACCATGGAGTTTTCTTCACCCATCAAGCTAGGACCAAGCTGCTTAAAGGCGTTAGCTGATGTAGGTATATGTGTTCTATCATCTGTTGGATGTTGTGGATATGGTTGCTAACATGTGGTTTCCATTGATGTCAACACTATTAGCATTTGGTGTATTAAAGGTTGTATATGTTGAGGATATTTAGAAAATTGTAAAATAAAGTGTTCTAGGTTCCTAGTGGAACTATGTAGGTCAAGAAGGTGTTTTGTTCTTTATGTTGAAAATTCACTGGTGTAGAATAAAGGGTTTATTTTTGAGTGTTTCTAGATCATCTACTAGAAGTTTCAGAGGTCCACGTGAAGTTTTGATTGTGTTGTGGTATGACAGTGTTTTTGTAGTCTCTGTCAGTGTTCCTGAATGAAGATTATGTTACTCTATAAATCTCAGTTGTAGTAGATGCTTCTTTGTTATTTCTTAGTGTTCCCAGATGTCTCTAGATCATTCTCTATATTTGTGGTACATCCACATTCCTCAAAGAGCTTGTGGTTGAAGATCTTTTCTTGCGCATGTTCGAGTTTTCATATTCTTGGATGACATGTTGGTGGTAGCATGTTGTGGATCTTCGTGGTGAGATTAATTAAAGTCTTTTCATATTGGAGATGTTAATTTGGGTCTCCACTATGTTGTGGCCGACCCTGGTGGTTACGCATTGGAAATTTATTTGTGAATTTGGCCCAACATTGAAAATATGTTTTATTTTTTTGGCTTACTAAGTTGTGATGAAATATCATGTTGCGGATATATAAGAGCAATTGGTTGAGTGAATTCAGTGTGTGCATAAGTGTGAACATATTCTAGAGAAAGTGTAAATGTGTGAATAGTGTTTCTATCATTCGATTGTAGAGTAGAGAATGAAGAAGTTTGAGCGAAGTGTGAAGAAGGTTTTTTATTCTTAATTGGAACTATAATTAGGCTTGTGTAGAAGCTATTCTTTCAGTTCATACTTTGTGGATCTAATCCATATTTTTTTATTGTTGGACAGTGAGTCCTCTTTTGTATTTTAGCACTGAGCTCTAGACAATGTGCCTAAATGCATGTGCATTCCATTTATTATTTCTCATTATACTTTTAACAGAGTATAATCTTGTGGACTAACATCCACCATGGTTTTTCCTCTAAGAGGTTTTCCACGTAAAAAATCTTGGTGTTCTTTGTATCTCTGATGTGTTAATTTCTTGTGGTTAATTGCTTATTCATCAAATTTGAGATTAAGTTGAGTTAATTAAGAAAATTTTAAGTTTCTATCACAACTGATTCACCCCCCTCTCAGTTGTGTGTCCTTGTTTTTCCAACAGTTGGTATTAGAGTAGGTTCCTCTGAAGAAGTCTAAAAACTTGAGGTGATTTGGGATGGAAAAATTCAAGAAGGATAGTCTAAGATTTGAAGGAACCAACTATTCACTATGGAAAGTTAGGATGCAATGACACTTAAGGTGTATTGGTGAATCTTTTTGGAAGATTACAAAAGATCCATATACTATTCCTCAGAATGGTCCCTCCACTGCCGATGAGATCAAAGATGCTGAAAATAATATTAGGGCTATTGAAGCTTTGGTGAGTGCTCTGACAGATTCAGAGATGGCTAATGTAGTAGGATTGTAGATAGCTCATGAGATTTGGATGAAACTGGAAACTTTGTATGAAGGAGATGCACAAGTTAATATGGCTAAGCTACAAAGCTTGAAAGGAAAGTATGAGAATTTGAAGATGGGTGAGGACAAAAATATCACTTCTTTTATGCAGAGAGCAAATGAAATAGTGATGGGTAGTACATGTGCCAGTGGTTCTATGGATGAGGATGAAATCATGGGTAAAGTACTCAGATCCTTGCCTCCTTCCTACAAAATGAAGGTTCATGCTATTGAGGAGTTCAGATCAGTAAACAAGATGACAAGAGACACGTTGATCGGGAAGCTTGTTTCTTTTGAAATAAGTGAATTTGGTGAATCTACACTGAAGAATAAATCTGCATTCAAGGCCACTATATCCGGAAGTAATGAGAAAATATATAGTTTGGGAGAGAGTTCTAGAAAGATATCCAAGTATGATAAATAATTGAAATAGATTGAAGATAAAGAAAGAGAGGTAGAAGAACTGGAAGCACTGATTGCAAAGCAAGAAGGTAGAGGAAAATGTAAGTATGAAGATGTATTTCCTATTAAATGTTTTTCATGTAGTAAAATAGGTCATTTTGCATCAAGATGTCCTGAAAGAGTTCCTAGATCTAAGCCTAAGAAGTCTAGATTCCAAAGGAAATGCTACTTTGTTGAAGAAGTAGTGACTGATGATGAGTCTGATAAAGATAATGGAAAATAATATGAATGGGCTTTCATTGCTAACATTGAAGATAATCATGTGGCTACTGAATCTACTAAAGATGAAAAGGATCTTGCAGCTTGAGTTGAAGAAAAAGATAAGTGGGTCATTGATAGTGGATTCTCACATCATATGACTGGTGATAAAAGAAAATTTGTGAGTCTAGAAAAGTATAACGATGGGGTTGTAAGATTTGGAGATAACAATGCTGGTGTGATTCATGGTAGTGGATCTATTTGTCTTGGTGGTAAGGATAACACTGATGATGTTCTTTATGTTGAAGGCTTGAAGCACAACTTGATGAGTGTTGGATAGATGGTGCATAAGGGATATGATCTTCAGTTCAAAGATGCAAGATGCAAGATACGTGGAAGTTCCGAGAATATTATTGCAACAGGAAAACAAACAAAAGGTAATATTTTTCTTCTGAATACTGCTAGTGGGATTTTTTTAATTGCTCAAGTAGATGAAAGTTGGTTGTGGCATAGGAGGTTGTGTCATGTAAAGTTTGACAACATTATCAAGATAAGTTATACTCAAGCAATAAGAGACCTGCCTAGGTTAATGAAGCCTGCTAATATAATCTACAAGGAATGTCATATGGGTAAACAAACTAGAGTCGCTTTCCAGAGCAAACCATTTCACTCAAATAATTTGTTGGAGCTGCTACATACTAATATTTTTAATCCCTCTAGAGTTAGAAGTATTCATGGAGAAAGGTATTTCATGTTGGTTATTGATTATTACTATAGAATGATATGGGTTTCTTTCTTAAGAGAAAAATGTGAAGCATTGGAGAAGTTCAAAAGTTTCAAGGCTATGGTAGAAAATGAGAAAGGTCTAAAAAACAAGTGCCTAAGATCTGACAGAGGTGGTGAGTTCATTTCTAAGGAGTTCAACTCTTATTATGAAGAGCATGGAATTAAAAGACAGTTATCTACTCCCTGAACCCTTAGACAGAATGGATTTGCAGAGAGAAAGAATAGAACAATTTTGGATACTTCCAGAACAATGAAGATGGAAGGAAATGTGTCTCAAATGTACTGGAGTGAAGTGGTAAGCACTGCTGTGTATACTTTGAACCAGGTAAATGTTAATGGTAATTCTGCTAAAACCCCTTATGAGTTATGGTTTGGTCACAAGCCTACTATTAAGTATTTCAAAATCTTTGGAAGCAAGTGTTATATCTAGAGAGATGATGATATAGGAAAATTTGATGCAAGAAGTGATGAAGGGATTTCCTAGGTTACTCCACTAAAAGAAAGGCATACCAGTGCTATAACAAAAGACTAAGAAAGATGGTTGAAAGTGCAAATGTAAAATTTGATGAGGACTCTGTCAATTCATCCAGACATCATAGTTATGATTTAGATGAATGCATTACAAGCCAAGGAAATAATACTCAAACATAGAATCTACTTTAGATTATTCCATATGTTCTAATGAAGCAACCTCAATTTGTTCTGCTAAATCAAGTCAATCAGGAGGCACAAACAAGTGCAAGTGTAGAAGAAATATCAGAAGAGTCAGAAGTTCAAGAATGTCCCAAAAATTAAAGGTATCTAAGGCTAAACCATTCTAGAAATCAAATCATAGGAGATAAGAGTAAAGGAGTGCAAACTAGAAGAAAAATTGCAGAAGAATATTGTTTGATTTCTAAGATTGGACCTAAAAATTTCCATGAAGCCTATCAAGATGAACATTGGTTGGAAGCTATGAAGGAAGAGCAAACACAGATAGAAAAGAATGAAACATGGATACTGGTTCTCAAGCCTCAATACAAAAATGTGATTGGTACTTGTAGACACCTAAATTTGGACAATTATGTTGATCCAAATTTATCCATTTTCATCTAAACATCCTCTTATTTGTGTTAATTATGTAATATT
Source organism: Sequoia sempervirens (assembly GCA_007258455.2). Classification (NCBI taxonomy): domain Eukaryota; kingdom Viridiplantae; phylum Streptophyta; class Pinopsida; order Cupressales; family Cupressaceae; genus Sequoia; species Sequoia sempervirens. Next base: position 185,238,944 of record VDFB02000008.1, on the reverse strand, counting down.
GCTATTATCTAGTTAATATCCTTAAATTCTCCTAAACCCCTAAGGTATTTAGTTAATAATTAAATACCTTACCCCCTTTCATCAAATGCATTAAATAAATATGACATTTATTTAATTCATCACATGTCACATCCCTTCCTTAATCTTAATCAACCTCCTAATTCCATCATTAGGAATGTGCACATGCCTAATCCTTGATTAGGATGTGTCACATCCTCCAACTTTTTCAAGTTCGCCCCTAATCTCTCTTAGCCACCTAACTCTCCTCTAATCCTTCATTAACTAGCCTAATCAACCTCTCAAGGAATTTTTAATTCTTTTTATCTTTCCAAGGAATATTAAATTCTTTCTTCTCTTCCACATGTGATCTTTGGCTTGTCATATCAAGTCACATGTGGACTCTTCCCCATGGGATCTTTGACTTGTCACATCAAGTCACATGTAGACTCTTCCCCTTTTCCTATGCATCTTCTAGAATATTTGACTTGTCACATTAAGTCACATGTGGAAAATTCTCACCCTTTTGGAAACTTTTTCTTATCCACTAGATTCTCTCAAGCATGTGAATTTTTAATTCACATTTATTTCTCCAACTACTTTCCCTTTTCCCATGGAGATTTTTGAGGAATTCTAAAATTCCTCAAAAGTCACTTTCATTTCCACTTGGGGACAAGAAGTTCCTTTTTGAGGAAATTTTCACATACCGCAAGGTACTTGTCCTTCCTCCACATCATGTACTCTCCTTCCACCTCACCTACACATCATCACATCCTTAGCCACTTTACATTCCACATGTCAAGATGTGAGGGCCCTTGAGTTCTCAACTCACCATATCCCTTCATCTTGGCCTTGTTGGTTTAATCTCAACCGTTGAATTCTCTAGAGAATTGAAATTCCTCTATAAATACCCCCTCTTTTCTCTCATTTAAAGACTTTTCATTCCATAGCCAAACTCTTGCAATTTTATCATTTGAAGCCACACTTAACTAATTTTTACACTTTGCATTCACCATAGAATTCTCATCCACTTCTCATCCATATTGCATCACATTTGTGCATATTTTGTCATCAAGAGGAGCATACACAACTTCACAAATCAAGAGCCAACTAAAGGACAACTTAACAAGGTATAATCTTTCCATCTATTTTGTTAAGTTCAACATTTTTTCCCTATCTTGAGGTGTTAGGAATTTTTTATTGTTTCTTGCATTTCTTTTGTTGTTGCTCATTTCTAGAACAATATTTTCACATGATCACATTTCTGGCACACCTAGTGGGATCCACAGATAGGTTTGGTACTTTCACGTTTTCTTTTTTTTCACTATTTATAGGTGCAGGTTGGAGAGGGGTGGATCCAACCTAGCAAAGAGGTGGACGTTCCCATCCAGAGGTGGACTTGACCTAACAGAGGGGTGGACCTGACCTGGCAGAGGGGCGAACTTGCCCTCCACAGAGTCCAGAAACAAAAAATTTGTAGTTTTTCATACAAGGGAAAACCTGACCTTTTCCAGGGGCGGACCTAACTTCCAGTGGTGGACCTGATCTTTTCTAGGGGTAGACTTGACCTTTTCTAGGGGTGGACCTAACCTTTTTCAAAGGCAGACCTGACTAAAAACAACTTTTTCCATAAGGTAAAAACTAAATTTTTAACACTAGTTTTAGTTGTTTTGACTATTTCTGGCCCCCTAACATGTGTTGTTTGTGTCTATGCAAGTATTTGATCAGCGTTTGGTGAAAAACAAAAAAGTAATCACTAAAAAGTTTCTTGTAGGTTATTCATTTTAAAAAATTTATCAGTTGTTTGTTTATCATTTTTTAGTAATTTAGGCACATAGTTTAATTAGGAGGGGTCAAATTTACCTTGTTTTCCATTATTTTGGTAAGCTATTGATGTATCTAATCTCTTTGCGCCATTTAGAAATCCTGAGTGATGAGAAATCATAGCTTACCAAGTCCTTTTGAGTCTCCCACTTTTATTTTTCTTAGGGGACCTGCTCAAGGATTTCATCACCCCAAGGGATGATTCCAACCATGCATACTAGCGGGGTATATAAAGGGGGGAGAGCAAAAGTTGTACCTCAATCTAGTCATGTCATTATGGGTGAAGCATTAGGATGATGTGAAGAGTTGGTTTGAGCCTTTAGTATCTCGCTAAGGTTCCCAACTCACGCTTGTGATAGGCTGGTGTTCATGGTTGTGGTCTCACGTATTGGATGTATATCGAGGACTCCCTAGCAACTATGTTTATCCTAGAATAGATGACTTTGTTGGCCATACCCATTATACTAACCTTAGGATTATGTTGCTTGAACTGTTTTCCTTGTGAAAAACTAGTAATTCTTTGTTCGGTCGAGTCAGCCTTATCCTCTGATTATTGTTTATTATGTTTTGGGTCCTTTTCCTTAGTATTTTTTCTAAAAACTAAGTTTAGACTTGTCCAAGAGTGGACCTGACCTCTTTTAGGGGCAGACTTGCCCTCTAAACTAGCCCCTTTTTAGCCTGTTTTAGTCAAATTTTTCCAACCTTTAGTCAGACAGGTGTACCTGACCTCTAGGGGTGAACTTGATGTTCAGGGGCATACCTGACCTTTGTCAGGGGTGGACCTGACCCCTAAAAAGTTAGTTGTAACACCTGTTGCATTGTTTTGAGCACTCATTTTGTTGTTCTAATCACTTATTTCCCTGTTTTGAACATTTGTCCCATTCCAATCATCTGTTCACTCGTTTTGAGTAAATGTTCATCCATTCTAAACCTTCATCTTCTTGTTTGAAGAATCATTCATCCATTTTGAGCACTGATTTACTCATTCCAAGTACTCATTCTTCCATTCTGAGTCATTGTTTACTTGTTCTAAGTAGCTATTCACCCATTCCGATCATCTGTTCACTCGTTTCAAGTAAATGTTCATCCATTCTAAACCTTTTTCTTCTCATTTCAAAAATCATTCATCCATTTTGAGCCCTTGTTTACTCATTATGAGTACTCGTTCATCCATTCTAAGTCATTGTTTACTCGTTCCGAGTAGTTGTTCACCCATTCTGATCATTTGTTCACTCATTATGAGTAAACATTCATCCATTCTGAGCCTCCAGTCATTCTGAACTCTCATTCACCCATTTCAATCAGTCATTTACTCGTTCCAAGTAATCTTTCATTCATTCTAAGCTTTGGTCTCCTCATTCTGAGAGTCATTCATCCATTCTTAGTAATCATTTACTCGTTTCAAGTAGTCATTCATCCCTCTTGAGCATTCATCTACTCATTCCAAGTAATCATTCCTTCATTTTGAACCTTCGTCTTCTCATTTTGAGGATCATTCATCTATTCTTAGCAATCGTTTACTCGTTTCTAGTAGTTGTTCATCCCTCTCGATCATCTGTTTACTCATTCTGAGTAATCTTTCATTTATTCTGAGCTTCCATCTCCTTGTTCTGAGAATCCATTCCTTGACCCAAGCATTCATCCTCTTCATCTGAACATCCATTTCCTCATTTTGTGCACCTGTTTACCTACTCCAAAAAACTACTTTTGCCTATATTTTTACCCAAGGGGCATACCTGACCAGTCAGGGGTGGACCTAACCAGCTAGGGGTGGACCTAATCGGCTAGGGGTACCAGCCAGGGGTGGACCTACCCTTCAAAACAACATTTTTCATCCTCTGTTTAGTTGTTTCGAGAACACATTTTCCTGTGATCAACACATTTTCTGTAAGTCATCATTTCATCGACCAAATCACATGGGTTCTACGTAGAACATCATTAGAGTCCATATCTATCATCAAATCATCCATCCCACTCATCTAGACTTTGTTTTGAGGGTTTTGATTTTTATGTTGAAACTTTTGAAGGCCATAACTTTTGACTCAGGTGTTTGATTGGGCTTAAATTTTACGAGTGGTTGCATTATGAGATGGCATGTGGATTTCCAACTGACCTTGAGTCAATTGGACCCTATTTCAACACTTTTTTTGGGCTTCAAACTTTCATCTTGACCCTCAAAATCGCAATTTAGTGTTTTTTTTCAGTTTTTGAAAAATTATTTTCATTAATAACTTAGAATGCTTATCTCAAATTTGGGATGTTAGTTTTCAATTCATCCTATCTTAGTTTTGGGTAGATTTTGGGAAAAAAATGGACTCTCAAAGGTATGTTTGTGAAGTTTCCTAAAATGGAAAAATTTGACAATTTTTTAAAACTACCAAATTTGGAAAAAAATTTGATTGTCAGCACCTTACATCCTCTAGTTTAAACCCTGGAACTTGGTGTAGAATAAATCCCATCACATCCTCCAATCATCCTAATCTGAGCTTCATTCCAATCCTAACCTGAGCTTTAGTCTAATCATAATCCGAGCTTAATCAAAATCCTAATCTAAGCATTAACCCATCTGCAGCCAAGATTTTTTGGTATCAAAACAAATCTTAAGATCCCTCCTATCTTCTTCAATTTTGTCCTATTCATCCTTTCATCCATTCTAAGATTCAATCTCCCAATCCAAGCATTCGTTCATCCATTTTGATCAATCGTTTACTCATTTCAAGCTTTCATTCATCCATTTCGAACATTCGTTCACCCTTTTCAATCATTCGTTTACTCATTCTGAGTAAATTTTCATCCATTTTGAACCTCCTATCATTTCAAACTCTCATTCAACCATTCTGATCAATCGTTTACTCATTCTGGGTACTCGTTCATCCATTATGAGCACTCGTTCACTCATTTCGAGTACTTGTTCATCTATTTCAAATCTTTGTCACCTCGTTCTGAGAGTCATTCATCCCTCTCAATCATTCGTTCACTCATTCTGAGTATTCATTCATTCATTTCAAACCTCCATCTTCTCATTTCGAGAATCATTCATATGTTGTGAGTAGTTGTTTACTCGTTTCAAGTAGTCATTTATCCCTCTCGATCATCCGTTTACTCATTCTGAGTAATCTTTCATCTATTTCGAGCATTCCTTCATCCAATTTGATCAATCATTTACTCATTTTAAGTATTCTTTCATCCATTCCTATCATCTGATCCCCCAATCAAATCATTTTTTTCCCCATCCAAATACTCTAAACTTCTTTTCAAGTTATTATCTGAATTGACCTAGGTGTCTGAATTGATAGTCATCATCAAGATCTACTTAGGATTTTCATCTTTCCTAAGTTAATCATCATCATTGGCCCAATCAATCAACTTTCAATTTCAAGGTGGATTTGGTGTCGCAATCATCCATTTATCCTTTAATCTGATCAATCAGTATCCTAAGTCACTATAGTCCCTTTTGTCATCCTATATGATCATTGATCGATCTTATCCAATCCAATCCAATCACCTTTGACCAAATCAATCTATTTCCATCTTGAGGTAGATTCAGTGTCGTGATCATCCTTTGGTAATGAAATCCAATCATCAGAATCAATCCCATCACATCATCCACTCATCCTCATCTAAGTTTTAATCCAATCCCGATTTGAGCTTGACCTAAATCCTGATTTGAGCTTTAGTCTCTTTCCATCTAAAATCTTTGATCCATCTTCTTCATCCTTTCATCATCATGAATCCTTATCCTCCATCAATAGTAGTCATAAGAAACCCTAATTACGTCAACAATGATAACAAAAGTCTTGTTGATCAAGAGGAATATGGCATAGATCCCCTTGACACTATCATTTCTAGTAAGCTTTCTTCACCCGCTTTCCAAAATCCAATCACCCCTTCAAGTTATCATGTTATGTCTTCATCCATGGCTAATCACACTCCTTATACTACCTTTGAAAAGGGATATTCATTACCTTTCTCATTTTCATATTTGTCATATCCTTTATCTACATCATCCTCTTATCCAACACCCACATCCTCTTATCCTATCCTACCATCATAATATCTCTATCTTAATCCTCCATCCACATCCTCCTATCTCAATCCTTCATCCACGTATACCCACTATCCTAATCCTCCATACGAATCTTCCCATCCTACTCATACATTCACACTTTCCTATCCTAATCCAACATCTGCATCTTCCTATCCTAATCCATCATCCACATCTCCCTATCTCAATCCACCATCTCAATCTTCCCATCCTAATCCACCATCCCAATACCTTTATTACAACACACCGCCCATATCCTCTTGTCCTAATCCACTATCCCAATATCCCTATCTTAGTTCCACATCTACTTCCTCTAGCATCAATCCACCATCCATGTCATCCAATCCTAATTCACCATACCAATATCCCTATCTTAACCCTTCATCTAATCTTAATCCCCCATCTACTCCCAATCCTACATCCAACCCAAATCCTCCATCTAATCCTAGTCTCCCATCTACTCATAGTATTCCATCTAATCCCGTTCCTCAATATAATCCTTCACCAATCCCTAATCCTTCATCTATTCCTATCATGCCATCTCAGCCTAGAGTCTGCAAGTTTCTCACTCCAAAACTTCTCCAAGGACTCATGACAAAGAAGACATTCCCCACTCCACACATTACAGTTGTGGAACCATGCTATCCTAATCCATCATCCATAGTCACTAGTGATGATACCCTTCTCCATCCCATGCCTATTATTGATACTACTATCCCTAGCATCGCTCAAATCATTGAAACCAGCACATCCACTAAATCCATCGAACCCCCTACATCAAAATTCATCGAACCCATTGAAGGTAACCAAATTCAATCCACTCCTCCTACACCTAGATCCTCCCAATCTATCACAGATCTTCAAATACAATCCACTCCTTCAACTCCTAGTATCACCAAAATCCCCTCTCATGAACTTCATGAATCCTCCATCCTTCCATCTCATCTACTTGAAGAGCCCATCCAACATACCTCCATTATCATGCCTCCCACACATGAAGAATAATGCCAAGAGCTTGATCCCAAGCATGCCAACATATCCCCTTTTCCACATCAAGATCTTATCATCCTGAATAGCTCATCTCAAGATCATAGTATCCCATCTATTCCATCCCATGATCCCCTTGCCACTCGAGATTCCACCGCTCCATCTCATAAGCCCTTATCTACATCTCCATTGCACGATCTCTTATCACCTGCTACCACAAATCCAAATCCTATCATGTCACCTAATCCCTCTCTTGATCCCTTATCACTCCCTTGTCCTGATCAAGATGTTGCTATCCCCTCATCTCCATCTAATTATCCTACATTATTTCCTAAATCTACCACCCCCACACCACTTTTATATCCCCTTGGTACTCTCACATTCTTCCATGGTGGTCTCCTTGTAGAAGAAAAACAAAGCATATATACCACCCATCCTCCTGCACCTAATAATGGACTTGCATCATTCTTCCAGAATAACAAAAATCCTATTATGGATCGAATGCTCAAGAACATGAACTATCGAGGAAAGGGTTTAGGCCTTCATGAGAAAGGTATTCTAGAGCCCATCCAGGTCAAAGAACAACTCTGTATGTGAGGTCTTGGACCTATTTCCCAAGACTCACAATCTAAAGATATTGGTACAACCTCTAGACATCCACAATGAGCCTCTTCCAAAAGAAATACAAGATCTTCCCATCACTCCACTAGATCATTTGCTGCCATCCCCCCTCCTCTATCATACCGTCTCAAAACAGCCATCCATATTCCTCCCACATCTGCTCCATCCATTTTGGGTCCTTATCTACCTCCAGCTACTAAGTCCATTTTAGGCCCTTATATCCCAAATCACCCCCTCCATCTCATCATATTCATCCTTTCATCCATCCATCACCTATCCATGTCACCCATCATACACATCACACTCTCATGTACCCTAATCATGATAAACAAAGTAACATACCTACACATCCTCCATATACACATAATCCCCATAATCCTACCTCCATCACTCCACATCATCCATCTCCTTGCACCCATCCCAATGCTACTAAAAGAACTTTGGATGCTAAAAAAAATACATAAATCTAAATATTGACATGAATCTAAAGCTCCTCATGTCCCCTTGAAATGACATGGTGAAGAAAAGAAAAATAAAATCCAAAATCCAAATCAATTCCATAGGCCACAAAGGCCCACCAAAGAAAAAATCAAAGCCATGTGGACCCCAAAGAAAAAAGATGCAATGCCTTCAAATGAAGCATCCATAACAACATTCAAAGTTGCTAATCCAAAAGCTAATCATACACATCCTACATCTCCTAAATCTGTTTTGGGTCCTTATGTCCCAAAATTCACTATCCCATCTCCTCCATTATCCCTACATTCTTCATCCATTAATCCTCCCTATCAAATCCCTCTAATTCATCCTCTTGCATAAACCATGTATCCTAATAAGGTTGTACCAACATCCAACAGTCGTTTCACACATGGGCTCTTAATACCTTGTATGGAACTTGATGCTTGAGTCTTTCATCCATATCTTTATCGGTATCTTATAAATTCACTTATCCACATCCCTATCTTTATCCATCCCCATTCACATTCTATCCAAAAAATCCAAAAAAGCCAAAAAATTGAAAAAAATCCAAAACAATCAAAAAAGTCAAAAAAGTGAAAAAAAAGAAGAAAAGAGCAAATAGTAAAGAGAAATAATTCATCCAATGGTGAAAACTTGGAAAACAAGCTGCTTGGATAAGTACCATGATGAAAACCTAGCAAATAGGCTTCATGTGTAAATCCCCACCCATCCTTTTCCACACTTGGGGGAAACCTCCTGATATGCATTCACTTCATCTGCTATACTTCCTGCTATGCCTTTTCCACATCCTACCATCATATCCCATTTATCTCCAATCCCTCCATACTTCTTGTGATCTTGACAGGGGCACCTATCTATGCATGCTTTGTACACCTCTTGGTATACATTCCCTTCATCCATTCTCTATCATATTCCTTACTCACCCATCCTATCCTCCTCTAGTTATCTCCTTTATCTTCCCATCCACTCATCTTGTGTCCCTCCTGCCTCATGACACACAAAATATTTAGAGTGGAGGCACTTATCTCCCCTTGTGACATAGTCCTTGGAGACATCATCGATCATAATGATCACTTCCATCTACCCACCATTATCTTCCTATCCACTCAAACAATCCCTTCCATCTCCCAATCCTTATCTTCCTATCCATCTATCATGACATCCTTGTCATCCCCCCATCCCTATTGTCCTGTCCATCATAGCAATTATTTCCATCTCCTTATCCTTATCCCTCTATTCATCCATCATATCATCCCTTTCATCTCCCCATCCTACTCTTCCTATCCACACATCTTTCTCTTCTTATCCATTCATCCCTATCCTCATCCCATCTCATAATCCCTTGTCATCGGTATCTAGCTATAGGCTAGTCCCCATGCAATCCAATTCCTTCTATCTCATCGTCATCATTCCCCTTTCTTTTAAACATATTTCCAATAATCTATCACTTTTCATCATTCATCTATCTATCATATCATCCTCCCAATTCATTTTGATGATTTGGATAACTATCCCATCCCTGAGCTTCATGTGATCATCATCATCCTATCCAATCCACCAGGTCAGTCTTGTTTTATCATATCGGTCCCCTCTTTTTATCCACTTATCCTGATCATCTCATCATCCCTTATCCATCATTTTTCTTTAGTCTTTTTTGAACTACGTTTCCCTTGTGCTTTCACGTAGGCAAGGTCAATCATTTGATCCACCCTCGGGGCTCCTTTATCAGTCTTGGATTTTTTCCGTTTGGTCTTTGTCATCCACTATCGAGGTCTCCATTGTCCTATTCCAACTTTTATCCATGGTAAGTCATCAGCTTTTTATTGAACTATGAGGGCTCTACGCTTTCATGTAGGAAAGGCTAATCTTGGATCAGCCCCCAAGCCCCTAGGTCGTTAGGATGTATCAATCTTGTGTCTCGTGTCTTGTCTCTCTTGTGTCGTGTCATCAAGCTATGCCCTTATCTACCTGGTCCTTAACAAATGAGATCCACTAGTATCATCAGATCCAATCAATTTTGAATATCCTATTTCATATCAATCTTTTATTTTACTATCCATCATCGGTCTCAACATGATGCATCCTTCCTAACATACCTCATCAACCCCATCCATCCTTTTGATCCTATGGAAAAGGACGTTTTGAAATTGATTGTGATATTTTGATGCTTGTGGCTTTTGTTTATCGTTTGAGCTCCCTGTCATACCTCATCATGGTCACCTTGATCCATCATATCATGGTGTGCTTTGATTGGTAAACATAGGGCAATATATTAATCTTTTCTTTGTTGTTGTCTTCCTGGTTGTCTTGCATTGTACCCACCAAGATCCCTATGGTCTTTTGTTACACTGGGGCATCCTTTTGTGCTTGTGGTTATCCCAATACTTGGCCCGACCAAGGTCATTGTGACATTGGGGTGCTGGGATACCCTTCTTGTTTTCTATGTCTATTTCATGCATTAGACACTAATCTTCCTTGGTCCTTTATACCTTGGTGTATCGTGTCTTCTTCTATAGAAGAAATTAGTGATCCTAAAGATGGAAAATTGCATTTAGATTGCATTTCATCTCCCATTCCATAATTTCCCCCCATCCATTCATCCTTCATCAATTGTTACAAGCCTTGATCTCATCATCATAATCATCATCATCATCATCATCCAGTTTTATCCTCCCTTATCCCTATGGTGTTGTTTCGGGATGTATCCTTCCCTCATCAACAACACTTTCATCATCATCGTTGGGATGTATCCTTCCATATCCTTGTGTTGTTTCAAAATCTCTTATTCCCTCAACGGAAATAGTCCATCCATCATCAACCCTTTTTTGGCTTGTAGCTTGACTAGGGCAACATCATTTTTTTCCTTAAATCCATTTGTGCTTCCCAATCTTCCATCACTTCTCATCCTTTTTTATCCATCACTTTGCATCCTCTTTCTCATATACCTCTCACATCACCTCATCCATTTTGAGAGCACACACCTGTTCTCTTGAACCCACATGTCCTCTCGATTGGGCATCCTTCATCCCTAACGTTCATCTTCACTCCCATCATCTTTCTTCCTAGTCACTCCTTTGAATGACTAGGGCATATTTTCTAATCTAACCATCTTCTTTTGGGTTCTATGTTTTAATATTCTTTGAAATGATGCTACTTCATAACACCATCTCAAAGAGGGGAAAAATTTAGACACTTATGTTAACCCAAATTTATCCCCTTTTGTCTAAACATCCTCTTATCTACATTAATTAAGTAATATTGCTATTATCTAATTAATATCCTTAAATTCTCCTAAACCCATAAGGTATTTAGTTAATAATTGAATACCTTACCCCTTTTTATCAAATGAATTAAATAAATATGACATTTATTTAATTACTCACATGTCACATCCCTTCCTTAATCTTAATCAACCTCCTAATTCCATCATTAGGAATGTGCACATACCTAATCCTTGATTAGGATGTGTCACATCCTCCAACTTTTGCAAGTTTTCCCCTAATCTCTCTTAGCCACCTAACCCTCCTCTAATCCTTCATTAACTAGCCTAATCAACCTCTCAAGGAATTTTTAATTCCTTTTATCCTTCCAAGGAATATTAAATTCTTTTTTCTCTTCCCCATGTGAACTTTGACTTGTCACATCAAGTCACATGTGGAAAATTCCCACCCTTTTGGAAACTCTCTCTTATCCACTAGATTCTCCCAAGCATGTTAATTTTTAATTCACATTTATTTCTACAACTACTTTCCCTTTCCCCATGGATATTTTTGACGAATTCTAAAATTCCTCAAAAGTCACTTTTATTCCCACTTGGGGACAAGAAGTTCCTTTTTGAGGAAATCTTCTCATACCCCAAAGTACTTGCAAGGTACTTTTCCTTCCTCCATATAATGTACTCTCCTTCCACCTCACCTACACATCATCACATCCTTAGCCACTTCCCATTCCACATGTCAAGATGTCAAGTCTTTTGAGTGTGAATTTTAAATTCACATGGGAACAAGAAGCAAGTGGAAATGTTGGAGGATGTGACATTAATCTTGATTAAGGTGTGCACATCCTAATCATGAATTAATTAAATTAATCATGATTAAAAGAGGGTTATGGAGTATGTGACAATGAGAGAGAAAAAGAGGAAATAAAAATTGGCTTAAATTAAAGAAGTCACATGACTAAATTAAATAAAGGAATATTTTTTAAATAAGGGGTAAAAAATTGACATACTTGCAAGAATCTCAAGGACAAGACAAGGTTCCAAAAATGGAAGCACTTTTCCACATGTGACTTGATGTGACAAGTCAAAATATTCTAGAAGATGCATGGGAAAAGGAGATTCTAGGATGAATAAATATGAATTTTAAATTCACATGGGAAAGAGGGTCAATGCTAAGAAAGGAAAATGAAAAGGTTGACTAAAAAGACATGCTAAATGTGGCTAATGAGAAATAATTCATCCAATGGTGAAAACTTGGAAAACAAGTGCCTTGGATAAGTACCATGATGAAAACCTCGTAAACAGGCATCATGTGTAAATCCCCACCCGTCCTTTTCCACACTTGGGGGAAGCCTCTTGATATGCATTCACTCTATCCACTATACTTCCTACTATGCCTTTTCCACATCCTACCATCATATCCAATTTATCTCCAATCCCTCCATCCTTCTTGTGATCTTGATAGGGGAACCTATCTATGCATGCTTTGGACACCTCTTGGTATACATTCCCTTCATCTATGCTCTATCATATTCCTTAGTCACCCATCATATCCTCCTCTAGTTGTCTCCTTTATCTTCCCATCCACTCATCTTGCATCTCTCCTGCCTCATGACACATGGCATATTTAGAGTGGGGGAACTTATCTCCCTTTCTGAAATAGTCCTTGGAGACATCGTCCATCATAATGATCTCTTCCATCTACCCACCATTATCTTCCTATCCACTCAAACAATCCATTCTATCTCCCAATCGTTATCTTCCTATTCGTCTATCATGACATCCTTGTCATCCTATCCATCATATAAATTATTTCCATCTCCTCATCCTTATCCCTCTATTCATCCATCATAGCATCCCTTTCATCTCCCCATCCTACTCTTACTATCCACCCATATTTCTCTTCTTATCTGTTCATCCCTATCCTCATCCCATCTCATAATCCCTTGTCATCAGTATCTAGCTATAGGCTACTCCCCATGCAATCCAATGCCTTCTATCTCATCATCATCATTCCCCTTTCTTTCAAACATCTTTCCAATTTCCTATCACTTTTCATAATTCATCTATCTATCATATCATCTTCCCAATTCATTTTGATGATTTGGATAATTATCCCATCCCTAAGCTTCATGTGATCATCATCATCCTATCCAATCCACCAAGTCAGTCTTGTTTTATCATATCAGTCCCCTCTTTTTATCCACTTATCCTGATCATCTCATCATCCCTTATCCATCATTTTTCTTTGGTCTTTTATCAAACTACGTTTCCCCTAGGCTTTCACATAGGAAAGATCGATCATTTGATCTTCCCTCGGGGCTCCTTTATTAGTCTTTTCTTTTTTCCGTCTGGTCTTCACTATCAAGGTCTCCATCATCCTCTTCCAAATTTTATCCATGGTTAGTCATCAACCTTTTATCAAACTATGAGGGATCTACGCTTTCATGTAGGAAAGGCTAATCTTGGATCGGCCCCCAATCCCCTAGGTCATTAAGATGTATCAATATTGTGTCTCGTGTCTTATCTCTCTTGTGTCGTGTCATCAGGTTATTCCCTTATCTACCTTGTTCTTAACAAATGAGATCCACTAGTATCATTAGATCCAATCACTTTTGAATATCCTGCATCATATCGATCTTTTAGTTTAGTATACATCATCGGTCTCAATAGGATGCATCCTTCCTAATAGACCTCATCAACCCCATCCATCCTCCTGATCCTATGGCAAAGGACATCTTGAAATTGATTGTGATCTTTTGATGCTTGTGGCTTTTGTTTATTGTTTGAGCTCCCTATCATACCTCATCATGGTCACCTTGATCCATCATATCATGGTGTGCTTTAATTGGTAAACATAGGGGCATATCTTAATATTATCTTTGTTGTTGTCTTCCTGGTTGTCCCGCATTGTACCCACCAAGATACCTATGGTATTTTGTTATGTTGGGGCATCCTTTTTTTCTTGTGGTTATCCCAATACCTGGCTCGACCAAGGTCATCGCAACTTTGGGGTGTTGGGATAGCCTTCTTGTTTGTTGTGTTTGTTTCATGCATTAGACACTAATATGACTTGGTCCTTTATACCTTGGTGTATTGTGTCTTCTGCTATAGAAAAAATAAATGCTCCTAAAGATTGAAAATTGCATTTAGATTGAATTTCATCTCCCATTCCACAATTTCCCCCCATCCGTTCATCCTACATCAATTGTTACAAGCCTTGATCTCATCATCATCATCATCATCCAGCTATATCCTCCCCTCTCCCTTCAGTGTTGTTTCAGGATGTATCCTTCCCTCATCAACAACACTTTCATCATCATCATTGGGATGTATCCTTCCCTATCCTTGCATTGTTTTAGAATCTCTCATTCCCTCAATGACAACATTCCATCCATCATCAACCCACTTTCGACTTGTAGCTTGACTCGGCCAACATCACTTTTTTCCTTAAATCCATTTGTGCTTCCAAATCTTCCATTGCTTCTCATCCTTTTTTGTCCATCACTTTGCATCCTCTTTCTCATATACCTCTCACATCACCTCATCCATTTTGAGAGCACACACCTTCTCTCTTGAACCTCCATGTCCTCTTGAGGGGGCATCCTCCATCCTTAACCTTCATCTTCACTCCCATTATCTTTCTTCCTATTCACTCCTTTGAATGACCGGGGCATCTTTTCTAATCTAACCATCTTCTTTTGGGTTCTATGTTTTAATATTCTTTGAAATGATGCTACTTCATAACACCATCTCAAAAAGGGGAAAAATGTAGAAACCTAAATTTGGACACTTATGTTGATCCAAATTTATCCCTTTTCATCTAAACATCCTCTTATCAGTGTTAATTAGGTAATATTGCTATTATCTAATTAATATCCTTAAATTCTCATAAACCCCTAAGTTATTCAGTTAATAATTAAATACTTTACCCCCTTTCATCAAATGAATTAAATAAATATGACATTTATTTAATTACTCACATGTCACATCCCTTCCTCAATCTTAATCAACCTCCTAATTTAGTCATTAGGAATGTGTACATGCCTAGTCCTTGATTAGGATGTTTCAAATCCTCCAAATTTTGCAAGTTCACCCCTAATCTCTCTTAGCCACCTAACCCTCCTCAAATCCTTCATTAACTAGCCTAATCAACCTCTCAAGGAATTTTTAATTCATTTTATCCTTCCAAGGAATATTAAATTCATTTTTCTCTTCCCCATGTGATCTTTGACTTGTCACATCAAGTCACATGTGGATTCTTCCCCATGGGATTTTTGACTTGTCACATCAAGTCACATGTGGAAAATTCCCACCCTTTTAGAAACTCTCTCTTATCCACTAGATTTTCCCAAGCATGTGGATTTTTAATTCACATTTATTTCTCCAACTACTTTCCCTTTTCCCATGGAGATTTTTGAGGAATTCTAAAATTCCTCAAAAGTCACTTTCATTCCTACTTTGGGACAAGAAGTTCATTTTTGAGGAAATATTGTCATACCCCAAGGTACTTGTTCTTCCTACACATCATCACATCCTTACCCACTTCACATTCTACATGTCAAGATGTAAGGGATTGTGAGTTCTCAACTCACCATAGCCCTTCATCTTGGCCTTGTTGGTTTAATCTCAACTGTTGAATTCTCTAGATAATTGAAATTACTCTATAAATATTCCCTCTTTCCTCTCATTTAAAGACTTTGCATTCACCATAGCATTCTCATACGCTTCTCATCCATATTGCATCACATTTGTGCATATTTTATCTTCAAGAGGAGCATACACAACTTCAGAAATCAAGGGCCAACCAAAGGACAAGTTAACAAGGTATAATCTTTCCATCTATTTTTTTAACTTCAACGTTTTTTTCCTATCTTGAGGTGTTAGGTGTTTTTTATTGTTTCTTGCATTTCTTTTGTTGTTCATTTATAGAACAATATTTTCACCTTATCACAGTACTAAATGGGCATTTAGAAACAAGTTGAATGAAGAAGGTGAAGTGGTCTAGAATAAAGCAAGACATGTATGTAAAGGGTATTCTCAAATGGAAGGTGTTGATTTTGAAGAAACCTTTGCCCTTGTCGCTAGAATTGAAGCTGTTAGATTATTTCTTGCTAATGTTGTATACAAGGACTACAACATTTATTAGATGGATGTGAAGTCAGTATTTTTAAATGGAGAAATAGAAGAAGTGTACATTGAACAAATAGATGGATTTTAGCTAGCATACAAGGGATATATGGTTTGCAGATTGAAGAAATCTATGTATGGACTTAAGCAAGCCCCCAGAACCTGGTTTGCTAGATTGGGAAAATATCTATTGAAGCTTTCTTTTACTAAAGATACTACTAATAGCAACTTATACTTCAAATTAGATCATGATAAGGAGTTAATTATAGAATTTTTTGTTGATGACATCATTTTTGGAGGAGATGATAATCTATGTATGAAGTTTGCTGGTGAAATGAAAAATGAATTTGGGATGAGTATGATTGGAGAAATGAAGTTCTTTCTTGGATTGCAAGTTACATAGTTGGACAAGGGGATTTTCATATCTCAGTCTAAATATGTGATAGAACTGTTGAAGTTTGGAATGGATGATTCAAAACCTGTTGGTACCCACATGGTGACCTGATGTATGTTCACACAAAATGATGACTCTCCTAAGGAAAATCACACTAGGTATAGGTAAATGATTGGTGGATTGCTCTATTTAACTTAGACTAGACTAGACATTATGAATGTTGTATGTATGGTTGCTAGATTTTAGGCTGATCCAAAAGAATCACATGTGACTACTGTGAAGAGAATTTTTAGATATCTAAAAGGAACAATTGACTTTGGACTTTGGTATCCAAAAGATGATGATCTCACTTTGTGTGCATTTATTGATGCAGATTGGGATGGTGATGTAGATGACAGGAAAAGTACTAGTGGTGGTTCTTTCTTCCTAGAGAAGAAATTGGTGTCTTGGTTAAGCAAAAAGCAGAATTCCATTTCTCTATCTACTGTTGAAGTAGAATACATTGTTGCTGCCAATAATTGTACTCAAGTGATATGGATGAAACATATGTTGAGAGATATGAGGCTAATATATGAAGATCCTATTGCCATATACTATGACAATTTAAGTGCAATAAATATTTCAAAGAATCTAGTGCTGCATTCCAAGACCAAACATATATCAATCAAGTTTCATTTCTTGAGGGAGAAAGTGAATGAGAAAGAAGTCAGATTGGAATATGTGCCTACCAAAGAACAAATTACAGATATATTTACTAAGCCATTGCCAAATGATATTTTTGAGTATCTCAAAGGAATTCTAGGGGTAATTACCCTCTCGACAAGAACTAAAAGATGCATTTTATTCCATCAATCTGTGAGCTTCATTGCTATATTTTAATTTGGATTGATGTTTTCGTGACTGATACTCAGGGGGAGTAGTCAAATGTGCAGATATGTGGTTTAGAGCATGTATATGGAAAATTCATGGTTACCTTTTCCATTGATTTCAAAGGGGGAGAAGTTCAATGTGAAAAATATTTATAAGGAGAAAAGCCTTGTTGAGAGAAGTGTAGTTGAGAAGAGTCAATGTGTTGGGTTGATAGTATTTTTCACATCATGTGTTGCCATCAATTCCAAAGGGGTAGATTGTTGGATGTTGTGGATATGGTTGTTGATATGTGGTTATCATTGATGTCAACACTGTTAGCATTTGGTGTATTAAAGATTGTATATGCCAAGGATATTGATAAAATTATAAAATAAAGTGTTCTAGGTTCCCAGTGGAACTATACAGGTCAAGAAGGAGTTTTATTCTTTACATTGAAGATCAGCTATTGTGGATTAAAGGGTTTATTTTTGAGTGTTTCTAGATCATCTACCAGAAGTTTCAGAGGTCCGCATGAAGATTTGATTCTATTGTGGTCTGATAGTATTTATGTGGTCTCTGTTAGTGTTATGAATGAAGATTTTGTTATCTAGAAATCTCAGTTGTTGTGGATGCTTCTATGTTGTTTCTTGGTTTTCTCAGATGTCTCTAGATCATTCTCTATCTTTGTGGTATGCCCACATTACTCGAAGAGCTCATGGTTGAAGATCCTTTCTTGTGCATGTTCAGGTTTTCATATTCTTGGCTGACATGTTGCTGGTAGCATGTTGTGGATCTTCATGGTGAAATTAATTAAAGTCTTTTCATATTGGAGATGTTAATTTGGGTCTCCACTATGTTGTGGCTGACCTTGGTGGATACACATTGGAAATTTATTTGTAAATTTGGGCCAACATTGAAAATATGTTTTATTTTTCTGGATGACTAAGTTGTGATGAAATCTCATGTTGCGGATATATAAGAGTGATTGGTTGAGTGAAGTCAATGTGTTCATAAGTGTGAATGTATGCCAAAGAAAGTGTAAATGTGTGAATAGTGTTTCTATCACTCAATTACAGAGAAATGAGTGAAGAAGTTTGAGGAAAGTGTGAAGAAGGTTTTTTGTGCTTAATTGGAACTATAATTAGGCTTGTGTAGAAGCTATTCTTTCATTTCATACTCTATGGATCTAATCCATATTTCTGTATTGTTGGATAGTGAGTCCTCTTTTTTATTTCAATAGTGAGCTCTAGGAAATGTGCTTGAATGCATGTGCATTCCCCTTATTATTTCTCGTTATACTTTTAATAGATTATAAACTTGTGGACTAACATCCACAGTGGTTTTTCCCCTAACAGGGTTTCCACATAAAAAATATTGGTGTTCTTTGTCTCTCTGATGTGTTAATTGCTTATTCACCAAATCTAAGATTAAGTTGTGTTAAGTATGAAAATTTTAAGTTTCTGTCACAACTGATTCACCCCCCTTCTCAGTTGTGTGTTCTTGTTTTTCCAACATCATCCTTATCTTCAACAAAACAATGAAGGAAATCAAAAGAGAGGACTGATTCCTCTAGTGTATCAATTTTCTATACCTTTTTATTGTCTTGTTGCTATGAAACTATTTCATCTTCATTCTTTTCTTGCAACAAACCAAGACAATTATTATTTTGAGCACTGCTCAATAGGAGTAAAAGATTGATCAACCTCAAGGATGGGTTCTTGTGAGGAATGGAGGCTCACAAAACTTAGGATCTCCAACATAGAAGATCTGCTTGAGGGAACAAGAGGTTCAATAGGTGTTTTAAGAAGTAGATTAAGATTCTCAAAACTAAAAAAAAATTGCTTGCAAACCTCTCGCACAATAGGTTTTTTTTAAAAAAAGGAGGACTAATAGAAGTTTCAAGAGCTTGTTAGGGTTCTTGAAACTTACAAATTTATATTTTCTTACCTCCTTAACATGTTCTAGAAATGGTGGAGGTGCTTGTTTGAAACTAGGCACACAAGGGGCTACCTTAGTCTTGGGAACTTGTGCTAGAGAATGGACAAGACGTATTTGCTCTTCCCTAGTAGCAACGTAATTTTTTGTATACTCTTGTTTCTTTCTTTGTGCCTCCAACTGTTACTCATACCTCCTCTGAGCTTCTAACTCTTGCTGCTGGGAATAATGAGATTGATGGAAAAACTCATCATGCTATGAGAAATAACCTTTCCCTTGGTAGGCTTGCTTATCCCACTGATCTTGTTGTAGGCCAAGCTATTGTTGTCTCTTAAATCAAGAAAAATGCTTGTGATTTCACTTGCACTTAAATTATCAAAATTTTGAGGTTGAGTAGGAGGCAAACAAGGTTGATTTTGAAAATGATGAGTCCCTTAGGGTTTTTTATAATAATATGTAGGTGTCCAAGAATACTAAGCAGGGTGGGGTGGGTGGTTAGTATTTTGAAAAGAGTGAAAACCCACAACATTATGGTTGTATGAAATGAAATGGGAGGTATGACCAGCCTGATATGGATAATTGGGAGGTGAAAAGATGACATTATCATGAAATGGTGGGGTATACATATGGTTTCCATTGAAACTTGACATATTTATGCATAGCAAACACTTTAAAATTTTGAACAAAAAAAAAAAGGACTACCCAACCAAAGATTTTGGGTACAAACCAAGAGTCACCAAAAGATGTTTCTTGTAGAGTCGCTAGGTGTTTATAGAGTTTCCTCCAAAGGATGAAATGTTGAAGAGTGCACCAAATCCTCAACAGGATGAAGTGAAACCAAGATTCTTGAACTAGTTGATTTTAAATGTAGTCACCATGGTGTTTGATGATATGCCTCTAAAGGAAAAGTGCATTGAAGAAAACACTAGATTCTTCATTAGAAAGAAAGTAGTCCCACCGTGTGTGCCAAAAAATGTTGTCACATGAAATTGCACCTTATTGAGCACAAAGCTTAGCATTCCAATGACACAATGGAAATGACCTCAAGGTGTGGGAACTTTGTGCATATGAGGTTGAATCCCCAGAGAAGGTTGACTTCCTTTTTAAATCCAATTGCAATGTGTTGGTCCAACCCAACACATGAAATCATACCATTAACCTACTCTAATAGCAGTCAATGAAAAGGGGAGGAGAGCATGAAAGGGAAATGGAGGTGATACACCAAGATGGAAAGGTCATTTCATCCCAACCTAGAATGTACCGTACATCATTGAAGAGGGGCAACGAGACTTTCACAACTCTTTGTTTGGATGATTCTCAAAGGAATACAAGAAGGTTAGGGTTTAACAAGGAGCTAGAAGGAAAGCAAGGTTTCTCAAACCAACAACTATAAACCATTTAACACAAAAATGCATGCATGAAAATACAATAAACACTAAAATATGAAGTTAATAGCTTACTTGAACTCAAAATACCTAAGAAGAGGAATGAGACTACTTTATTTTCATTGAAGAATCTAGTGTTTTCTTCAACACACTTTTCCTTTGGAGGCATATCATCAAACAAAAAAATGACTCTGTTCAAAATCATTTGGTTCAAGCATCCTAGTTTTACTTCATCTTGTTGAGGATTTGGTGTACTCTTCAAAATTTCAACCTTTGGAGGCAGTTCTCCAAACACCTAGTGACTTCGTAAGAAACATCTTTAGGTGACTCTTTCAGTATGTAGCCAAAATCTTTGGTTGGGCAGTCCTTTGCTTTCCTTTCAAAATTTCAAGGTGTTTCCTATCATTTACATGCTTAAAATTTTCATATTATAACAGAAACCATAAGTATACCCCACCATTTCATGTTAATTTCATCTTGCACCTCCCAATCAGCCATATTAGGCTAGTCATACCTCCCATTTCATTCCATAGAACCCTGTTGTTGTGGGTTTTCAATATTTTCAAAAAAATAACCACCCACCCCACCCTGCTCAGTCTTCTTGGATGCTTATTTATTCTTATCATCAATCTGAAGAGACTCACCATTTTCAAAATCATCCTTGTTTCTCTCCTACTCAACCTTGAAATTTTGATAATTTCAGTGCAAGTGAAATCACAAGCATTTTTCTTGACTTCAATAGAAAAATTGATGAGCTTAAGAAACAATAAAAGCTTGGCCTACAATGAGAGGAGTGGGATAATCAAGCCTACTAGGGGAAACAAGGTTATTTTCCACAACATGATGAGTTTATCCATCAAGCTCATTACGCACAAAAACAAGAATTAGAAGCTTAAAGGAGGTATGAGCAGCTGTTGGAGGCACAAAGAAAGCAAAAAGAGAAGTATACAACAAATGATGTTGCTTCTAGGGAAGAGAAAATCCATCTTTCCCATGCTCTAGCACAAGTTCCTAAGACTCAAGTATCCCCTTGTGTGTCTAGTTTCAAACAAGCACCTCCACCATTTTCAGAACAACCTGCTAAGGAGGAAGTAAGAAAATATAAATTTGTAAGTTTCAAGAAACCTAGCAAGCCTCTTGAAACCCCCATTATCCCTCCTTTTGTTCCAAAACATCCTATTGCGAAAGATGTTTTCAAGCACAAAATTTTTAGTTTCAAGAATCCTAATCAACCCCTTGAGACTCCCATTCAACCTATTGTGCCATCAAGAAGATCTTCTATGTTGTAGATATTAAGTTCTACGATCCTTCATTCCTTGCAAGAACCTATCCTTCAGGAGGCTCAAACTTTACTCTTATTGAGCAATTTTGTACTAGGAGTGAAGAGGTTGTTTTTGTGGAGCTTTCATGTGCTCTTGAAAATGAGTGTCTTGTTCTGATGCAAGAAAATAATAAAAATGAAATAGTGTTGTAGCAATAAGACATTAAAAGGTAGGAAAAATTAATATAGTAGAGGAACCAATCCTCTCATTTGATGTCCTCCCTTATTTTGTTGAAGATGAGAAGGATATATCAAATATACCTACATCAGTTGAAGCCACTAAATAGCTTGGTCTTGGCTTGATGGATGAAGACAAATCCAAGGTTTTGGAGTCGTAGCAACAAACATGTTTATCCCCTATTATTGTGGATGAAAATCCCCAATCTATTTAGGTCTACAATTTTGAGGTGGAGGACCTCTTTTGGGATGTTATAAAAACCTTTTGTTCAGGTCTAAATGAAAAATCAACACCCCAAAAGAGGAGCTTTGTGTGCAGGAACATAAGAGTAAGGAAGCAATAGAGGACATGGAAACCATTACATGCCATGAGTTTGATTTTGTTGCAGCTAGTTGCCAAGAAAGAATTAAAATTGAGAGATAATTTGAAGAATTTAGTTCTTCACTTGAAGTGTCTCAAAAATCTAAGTTTTTTGTTGATAAAGTGTGCATCAATGCAAATGATTTGGTAGTTATTAAGCAACCACACATTTATTGGGAGAGTGATGATCCTGTTGCTTAGTTTGACAATATGCTTGAGCTTCAAATCTTTTCTTTTGAGGTGCATGAGGAAGGTCCTTCTTATGTAGATTAAAAATCAGATTTGGAATTTTTTACATCACCATGTGAGTTGGAAACATTCTCCTTTTGTTTTAGCTCATGCATTGACGAGGTCAACAATGGTGACATTGGACCATCCTTTTGTGAGGTGAGTTCTCTTCCCTCTACAAAAGGTTTGTTCTTGGATGCTGATCTATCTTCAAAAAAGTTCACCCCTATTGCTATATATTCAGCTGTTACACTAGTGTTAGATGAATCTAACACTTGCATCATATGGTTCCCTTCCAATGGAAAAATTTACAATGAAATGATCCTTCACCTTGCAAGCATTTTATGTAGTTACATGCATGCATCAGTTTTCAATGGTTGCAGTTGGGTGAGTTTTGCAACTATGGTTTGAGAGATATCAAATCCTTCAAAAGGTTCATCTTTGATAGAGGAAAGCTTCTATTCTTTTATTTTTGTTAGTTTGTGTATATATTGTAAATATCTTTCTTTCCAAGAAGTGTGTTTGCACACCTTGCATTCTCTTTAAGTGAATGTATGCTCTTATCTTTCATGCTTTTCTCCAAGTGTAGTTGCACATGTTTTGTTTTTCTTTAAGGAGGCCTAGTTGTTGAAGCTTTCCCCTTCATGACTTTGTGCCCAATGGACTAATAAGGCCTCTAGATTCCATGATTAGCAGGCAATAATCTCGTAGAAGTTTCCATTAATGTTGAAATTTCATGCCCACCTTTGATGACCTGTCACTAATATTTGATCTAAGAAATTCCCCATGGGCCATATTGCATGTTTTCTCCTTGAAATTTCCTAAGTTTTTCTAACTCCCAAAATTTTAGGTTTTTGAGTTATCTCTTGCTCACTTCATTCCTTCTCCATCACTCCTCCTTTCCCATATTTCCTCTAAGTGTTTTAGGTTTTGGCTTAGGTTTCGGCCTTCAGCCTTACCCTTTACCCCTTACCAATCCCTCTCCTCTTCCATTTTCACCTTTCTCATTTTGGCCTTTGGCCTTCAATCTTCCCTCTTCCCTCTTTCCTCTTCCCTTGTGCTTTTCTTCTATTGTCCTTTGACCTTCTCCCTTCACCCTTGTCTCTTCCCTCTTACCGTTTCAATTTGCAATGCATAAGCTTCCTCCCGACCTCCAACCTCTGACGGTTTGAGGTCTAATCTCCAAAATATCACCTCTTTCTTTTGGACTTCAAACATTTCACTTTCTTCCTTCTCCTTCTCACTTTCTCTCTTTTCTCTTGAAATTTGACTAAGTGTTGAGGATTTTGATTTTAGCCTTCATCCTTCCCTTTACCTCTTACCCTTCATTGGTAAGAGGTATCTCATCCTCCCAACCTCCGACCTCTAATGGTTCAAGATCTAACTCCATATGCTTCCTTTTGTTTGCACTTTGCACCTTCTTCCAAGCATGTGGTAAGTACCCAATTCCTGACATCGAATGGCCTGATATCTGCCCCTCGACAAATGCATTTTTTGGTTCTCTAGAATTTAATTCAAGTACATGTAAAGGTTATTTTTTGGGCCCGATGCTTTGACCTTCCTGTATTTTGATGTGTTTTCTGGGCAACATTTTTGAGGCTTGATTTGACTTTTGTGTTGCAAGATCTAATTCTTGGGCTTCAAGGATGACATTTATAGCATACACCTTCTACAAGTAGATTTCATGCACGCCCATGCACATTTATTGTACTTTGTTGACTTCTTGGTGGATCTATGCCCTAATTGCATTTTTCACACAATGACTCAAATCTTTCATGCACAGTCATTTTTGATAACCCTGGTGAGGGTTAGGCTTTTACTTGTGTTTCTTAGTTATGCTTGATCTATAAAGGAAAAAAAAAAACATTTTAGGGGTTTTTCCTCTTGCTCCTCTAGGGTTTTTCTTTTGTAGATAGTATTTTACACTCTATCATTGTAAAGATTGGCTATATGCCTTTGCATTAGTGAAGTCGATTATTGTTGTTAGTTCTCTACTCTTTTATGTATGAGTAATCTTTCATTACATTTGTGTTTGAGTAACTTTTTGCAACTGTTGTGTTGAGAAATTCTCTTTCTTTCTAGCACTTTGTCAAACCCTAGCATCCATGTTTACCTCTGAAATGGACCAAATAGAGAGTTGTGTGAGTCCTTTGGTCCCCTTCTTAAATGTACTATGCAATTTCAGCTAGGAAGAAACAACTTTCCATCTTGGTGTATCACCTCCATCTCCCTTTCATGTTCTCCTTCTCCACTTTTCCTTGTGAGTTTTTAGTGGTAGGATTTCATGTGTTGAGTTTGACCAACACATTGCATTGGGATTGAAGAAAGAAGTCATCCTTCTTCGAAGATTTGACCTCATACACGCAAAGGTCCCATACCTTGAGGTTGTTTCTATTGTGTCATTGGAATGCTAAGCTTCATGCTTTGTAGGGTGCAATTTCATGTGACAATAGGTTTTTTGAGAGATTTCCAATGGTGTGATTTGCATGGTTAGAAGTTATATAACAAGCACAAAAAATGAATTAATTCTTCTCTCAGATAGAATTAGGGTTTTAATATTAAACCCTAAGGTTTCCAGTTATGGCACTGATAAGAATTTATATTTATTCATTAACTATATGTTGGTGGTTGTATGTTCTAAAGTACTTAAGCCTTTTCTATCATCGAGGTGACTAGTCCCTCACCCTAGGGTTTACCAACTTGGTGGAAGTGTTTTGGACTAAATATTTTCTAAGTCAAGCGATGTCGGTACATCTAGTCATTTTCATAACTCGTGTTTTCTCCACCCCAAAGGTTGTCAACATTTGGTGCTGGTTTGATAACCTCCTTTAGTCTCTGACAAAGTTAGAAGAACTCCTTGTTATGTCGATAAGTATGCGTCAAGTGTTGGTTACATCATACAAGTCTCTCACATCGCATTTTTTAGTTCACCTTTGTATATTCTATTTGTGATATGTGATGAAGGTAATCAATGGTGAAGATTGGATCCTATAAGATTGGATTGCTATCGCATGTGTTCTTCACATTGTGATTTGTATTTACACTAGTTGAGGAAAACTTGTGATATGTGAAGCTAGTGCATTGTAACACCATCAATGATAGATGGTGTGTTATGATTATATCACATCACTGCTTCATATCACAGTTGTGAAGAAAATGAAGTTATGCAATGTCTGATATGTGATGGATAGAGGTTAGTGGAGTCTTAACATATTTATGGATAGGTGGTGACATATGATTGCATTGACTAGTTTATTCACGTCATTGTTGTGAATAAAATAACATTGAGTGAAGAGAGATAGACAAAGGTTGGTGATGAAGATATGTGGGTCCCTTTTTCATAAGAGAGATGGAGTGATAAGGTGGATGTATGATCAAAGAAATAACTAGAAGCTTCTGATTGCATCACTATGTTTTGTTACATCGCAATTTACATTCTTTGTGTATAAATGAAGTTATACTAGGAAAAGTGAATGTGATGGCAATCCAACAGTAGAGGTTACGAGATGGAGATTGAACAATGATCACACTTCACCTCCACATCATAGAAATGTTCCTAGAGCATGAAGCACAAACATGATAGACACATACTATGTGATGAAGATCAACAACTAAAGTTTAAAATAAGATAATTAGATGGATGTGTTTTAATGTTGGATCAGGTGAAGGAGGATCAACAGATTGGGGTGTGAAGAGAATATATCAATGTACTAGATTCAAAGTTGAATATTTGCAATGGATAGATGGTAATAATGGTGGTGAAACCCTCATTTTATAAGGTAGCTAGCATAGAGAATGAAATTAATTGGTTCAACTGCTCCAACAACCAATTTGATTGGTAATATGATATGCAAAGAAATGATAGAAAATGCAAAGGTTATTGAAAATAGGATTAGATCGATCATACAAGGGATGCATTAAATGAATATCTAGATTAGGTATTTATATTTTTGCAAGTTTATTAATGATGCAGAGAATAAAAAAGGAAAAAAAAACATGTTTTAGATTCTATTGACTCTTTTGAAGGTGTCTCAAACCCTACCTTGCAAGTTTTCCTACAATCCTTTCTCTCTAGGTTCAAACTCTCAAGAAAGAACTAATTGGGGTGATTCTTGTATCAATTATCACTATTTAAACCTTCAAAAAACTCCATAGGGTCTCATCAAACCTCCACTTTGCTATGGTGAACTCAAACAAATATGTTTTCATCAAACCCTCAAAGACCTTGGGTTTTAACAGTATTTCTGGAAAATGAACACACATATACTTTCATAACTTCTACATATGATTGATTTGTCAATTTTCCTTTGTTAGTCACCTAACCAACAACCTAAAGAAGGTTTTAACCAAATTTCATGAATTTTCACTGGTGCAAACAAAAGTTACGGATTTTTCATCTTGCTGGAAACCCTAGCTCTGTGACAAGGAAGTTAACAAGATTTTGATTGTTTCTCTAACAAAACACCATGAAATTCCATAAAACCAAAAGCATAAGACTCTATAGATAAATCTCTAATTTTCCAT
Source organism: Sequoia sempervirens (assembly GCA_007258455.2). Taxonomy (NCBI): domain Eukaryota; kingdom Viridiplantae; phylum Streptophyta; class Pinopsida; order Cupressales; family Cupressaceae; genus Sequoia; species Sequoia sempervirens. The sequence goes on along the minus strand of VDFB02000008.1, from coordinate 185,211,469 downwards.
CCACTCGTAGACCTAGCACTATTTCGTACAAGGCCATACAAGATTGATCTTTGACTATTTTTTATAGAAATTTGTCATTAATTATGAAGAAAATAGGGTATTTTCATGAAAAAAATTTCCCGCAACATCTTGGGTCATTCCTTACAATTTGAATGATCATACAAAAATTGTTATAATAAAAAATATGTATCTTTTGTTTCAAAACCCAACGTCTATAGCATCAGACTTAAAAAATATACCCTTTTTTAAAACTTAGAATTGAAAAAAAAAAATGTAAAGAGACACTACATGGTATTCCATGGTATTTCAAGACATTATTGAACTCAAAAAACCCAAAACTAAGGCTGAGGAACAAACCCCAACCCTTCAAGAATCCAAAATCACCTAGGAAATTCAAATTTGCATTTTGGTGGGAAAATCAAAAATTGAATTTCTAGGCCTATTTAGACAACCTAGACAATTGGAAATGATCCCAATAGACTTGCTAAGACCTTCACCAACTCAAATAGGACTCTTAACATGAAATGCATCTTAAAAACATCACCAAAGTGATGCTCCTACATTATACTCCCAAGGGAAGGAAAATGAAACTTGGGTTCCACCTAAGAGGAGGTCTACAACAGTCTTTCCATGATTCATGATGTTTGATTATGTCATCCATGTGGAATCTTGATATGGGAGTTTCTTCCATTTGACAAAATAACTAGTAGTATTTCTTGCCTCGGGTCTTATTACTCTCTTTGGTGTCAATAATACACTCTAACTCTATTGGTTTGGTGTGTGGTAGGTCCTCCATCCAATCAACACCTGATATATTCTATATATATGCTCCTTCATTAGTAATGGCATCCCCTTTAAGGGTATAAGTTAGAAAAATTGAAAACTAGTGATATGTCTACTCCACTAGGAAATTCTATCTCATTGGCATTGTTGGTAAACTTCTTAACATCCCTACAAGGACCTATTTTCTTCATCTTTAACTTGGTATATTCACCTTTGGGAAACCTTTTCTTCCTAAGATGTTCTAAGAAAAGATCTCAAACCTAGAAATTGACCTTTCTTTTCTTCAAATCTACTTTTTTATATACTTTTCCACATTAGGTTGGAGTTGATGTTTCACTTGTTGATGTATCTCTTGCATGACAATTACAAGTTATTCAACCTCTACACTTTTCTTCTCCATAGCAATGAGGTCTCTTAGTTCAAACATTCCTCTTGGTTGCATGCCATAGACCACCTGAAATGGACTCTTGCCAATGCTCTTATTCATTGAGTCATTATAAGAAAATTCTTTTTGGGGTAACACAAGATCCCATTATTTAGGATGATCCCTTGAATGGAATCTTAGTAGGTTACTTAGGCTCCTATTGACCACCTTAGTTTGGCCATCTCCTTGAGGGTGGTAGGCTGAGCTAAAACTAACATTTGTACCAAACTTTCTCCATAATGTCCTCCAAAAGTGTCCTAGAAACTTTCTATCTCTATCAGAGACTATGCTCAATGGAAATCCATGAAGTCAAACAACCTCTTTGAAAAATAAACCCGCAACATATGAAGCATCACTTGTACTTTTGCTATGAATGAAGTGATCCATCCTGGAAAACCTATCAACAACTAGATAAAATGAATTAAAACTCCTTTGATTCTTTGGTAATCCTATAAAAAATTCCATACTAATGGATTCCCAAGGCTTATTTGGAATGGGTAAAGGATGGTATAGTCCTGCATTAGTGTTGCTCCCTTTTTCTTTTTGACATATAGTACACCTCTCCATAAATTGTCTTAAATTTGTTTGCATCCTTGGCCAAAAGTAGTTCCTCCTTAGTTGTTCTAGTGTCTTGTCAAGTCCAAAATGACCTTCCATACTCCCACATTGCTTCTCTTTGATGATATTTTCCATCATGGAACATTTTGGCACATAAAGTTGTGCTCCTTTAAACAATAAATCTTGTATAAGGTAATATAACCACTTCACTTTGTTAGTGCTAATAGGCTACTTGAAAACCTTATATACTTCTTTCAAATCCTCATCATCCTCATACATCTCCTTGAGTGCTTCAATACAAATAATTTTTAACTAAATTTATTGCATCATTAATTCTTTTTTGCTTAAAGCATCAACCACCTTGTTACTTTGTACCTTCTTGTGTTTTATTGTGAAAGTGAAGTTTTGTAGGTACTCAACCCACTTGATGTGCCTTTGACAGAGTTTTCCTTGGCTATTTATAAATTGATGTGCATGATTTTCTATATAGACCACAAACTCTTTAGGCAGAAGGTAGGGCCTCCATTTTTTTAGTGATTGAACCATTGCATACATCTCTAAGTCATATAAAGAGTACTTCTTTGCATCATTCGGTTTTTCACTAAAATATGCTATTGGCTTATTGTCTTGGCTTAAAAATACCCCTATTGCTTGTCCACTAGCATCACATTCTATTTGAAAGACTTTATTGAAGTCAAGTAAAGCTAAGATAGGCTACTCAGACACTCTTTTTTTCAGATATTGGAAACTCTTATCAAATTATTCAGTCTACACTAACTTATTTTTCTTATCCCCTTTAATAGTGTCTATGATAGGTGCACATATATATGAATAAATTTTTTGATAAGTTTCCTATAAAAACTTGCAAGACCAGCAAAAATTCTTACCTTTGTGACTAATCTAAGTGTAGGCCACTCCAATTTTTCCTTCACTTTGCTTGGATCCATCTTCAACATTCCCTTTGAGACCACAAAACCATGGTACAACAATTTTGTCTTCATGAACTCACACTTTTTTAAGATTGATCAACATTTTTTCCTCTTGTAGCCTTGTCAACACCAAATTCAAGTGATACAAATTTTATTCTTTATTGGGACTGAAAACCAATATGTCATGAAGATAAACAACAATAAACTTACCAATGTATGGCTTGAGGACCTCATTCATGAGCCTCATTAAGGTGCTAGGTACATTAGAAAGGCCAAATGACATATAAAGCCACTCATATAGGTGTTCATTTATTTTGAATTTTGTTTTCCATTCATCTCCTTGTCTAATCCTTATTTGATGGTATCCACTTTTGAGATCTATCTTTGAGAAGTAACATGCCCCACTCAAACAATCCATTAAGTCATATATTCTTGGAAGTGGAAACCTATATTTGATTGTTATCTTGTTTATTTCCCTAGATTCAGTACACATTCTCCACTCACCTCCTTTATTAGGTGCCAAAACTTTTGGAGCTACAGAAGGACTAAGGCTCTTCCTAATTAACCCTTTTTCAAGAAACTCTTATATCTATTTTTTATTTCTTCATTTTTTTTGGGGTGTCACCTTGTAGGCCACCTTGTTTGGTAGACTAGCCCCTGGTAAAAAGTCTATATGATGATTAAGATATCTTATTGGATGCAAGGAGTTAGGAATTTCTTCCAAAACTATGTATGCATAACCCTTCAACATGTCTTGAATCTCCCATGGAAACTAATCAATTCTTGTTATTATGATATTCCTAGGTTTCACCATCACTACAAAACCTATCTCTTCCTCTTACATTATCTTTAGAAACTTTTGTTTATCTACTAACATCACACTTGATCCAACCTTTTGGTCTTTATCTTCCTCCTTCAAAGGTGCTAAGGTATTGGTAACTCCATCCTTATCCAAAACACAAACATTCTTTCTATCGTCATGCATTGTTTTCCTATCATATTGCTAAGGTCTACCAAATAATATATGGCACACATCCATAGGGATGATATCACATAACACCTTGTCTTTTTACCTTCCTATTTGAAACTCTACCCAACACTATTCATCGAATATTACTTGTTGTCCCTTATTCAACCATGAGACCTTATGCAATTTAGGATAAGGCGATCTCTTGAAGTTTAGTTTCTCTACCATCTCAATAGTAACTATATTATTAGTACTACCTAAATCTATAACAACTTGAAAACAATTATCTTGGCACTTACAAATAGTCCTGAATAGTGACTTCCTTTGAGGTGGCTCCTTCTCCATTGTAAACCTTGAGCGATTTCCTTCTCATCAGAATGGATTCTCCTTTTATTGGTTCTTCTAGTTGTGGTGAGGAGTTAACACTTTCTTTATCTCCTCTTTGAGAAAATTGAGTTCTTCTTTCATTCCTAAAGGTGGTAGTTGATTGCTCTTCTAGACATTCCCAAGCTCAATGACCTACAAAATTGTTGCACTTGTATCATTTACCTGTGAAACCATTGAATCCTCCTATTTTTCAAAGTATACCCCTAAAGTTATGTCTTCTTCCACTAAAACCTCCTATTGAACTTGATGCTTGTTCTTGGGAGGTTCTTAGCTCACCTTAACTTCTTTGTGACTATCCTCTACCATCATACGGAACTCTACCTATATTCTTCTTATATGGCTTCCTATTCAACTTCTCCTCAACCTTTAAGGCTAGTTGATAACAATCTTTAAGTGTCGTAGGGCTTGAAAGGCTCAACTCATCTTGCAAGTTGTACTTCAATCTATTAAGGTATCTTGCAACCTTATCAATTTCATCCTCTGCATGTCTTGATCTAATATTCAACTTGTAAAATTATTTAGTGTACTCTTTCACTCCCATATCCTTTTGTTTCAAGTTATACAACTTCCTATACAATTGCATCATGTAGTCACTAGGCAAGAATTTTCCCTTCAACTTGGCAATCATCCTATTCCAAGAAGTAATCTTGGATTTTCATTTCTTTATCCTTTCTTCATGAACATAATCCCACCATAGGGATGCATGACCTTTCAACTTGGTCTTGGTAAAATTTACTTGATGTTGTTCAAGTACCTCCTCAAACTCAAAGTACTTATCTAACTCCCCTATCCAATCAAGGAGTTATTCACCATTAAGACTACCTGCATATACTGGAAGTTCCATCTTCACCTTGGTTCCTTCATGCTTGATTACCTTCAACAATATTTCCATCCTCACATCATCGACATCCCTCTCTTCTTGAGGTTCTTCTTGTGGTACTTCATTGACCACTTCTTATTGGTCACTCATATCCCCTATAGCCACTCCTCTTCTTTGGTTAGCTTCCACTGTAGTAAGGCTTTCATCTAAACTAACTTTCATTTCCCTCATTTCTCTAGCAAGGGTTTCTCCCAATTGTGTTGATATTCTCTCTTCCACCCTTTCAATTGCATTAAGTCTTGCAGGAATCTTTCTTGTTTTTGATTATTAACCCTTATATTGGTTTTCTTAGCTTGATATAGCCTTGATACCAATAATGATGTAGAGGATAAAAAAGGAAAAAAACAAATGTTTCATATTATATTGACTCTTCTGAAGGTGTCTCAAACCTTACCTTGCAATTTTTCCTACAAGCCTTTCTCTCTAGGCTCAAAATCTCAAGAAAGAACTAATTGGGGTGCTTGTTGTATCAAAACTTACTCTTTAAACCTTCAACACACTCCACAGGGTCTCATCAAACTCCCAATTTTCTGTGGTGAACTCAAACAAATATATTTTCATTAAACTATCAAAGACCTAGGGTTTTGACAGTATTTTTGGATAGTGAACACACAGGACTTGCATAACTTACACATATGATTGATTTGTCATTTTTCCTTTTGTAGACACCTAAACAACAAACTAAAGAAGGTTTTCACAAAATTTCATGAATTTTCACCAATGTAAACATAAGGTATGGATTTTTTGTCTTGTTGGAAACCCTAGCTCTGTGATAGGGTAGTTAATAGGATTTTTCTTGTTTCTCTAACAAAACACCATGAAATTGCATAAAACCAAAATCATAAGACTCTCCAAACAAAGCTCTAGTTTTCTATCCACTCACAAACCTACCACTATTTCATACAAGGCTGTATAAGACTGATCTTTGACTATTTTTGCACAAAAATGTCATAAATTATGTAGAAAAAAGGGTATTTTCATGAAAAATTACTCCCATAGATTTTTGGATCATTCTGTCTCATTTCATCAACATGAATGATCATAAAAAATTATGTGTCTTTTGTTTCAAAACCTAATGTCTATAGCATCAGAATTGAAAACTATGCCCCTTTT
>VDFB02000008.1:185102291-185205328 GCA_007258455.2 Sequoia sempervirens | reverse complement strand
ATTCCTCTTGGTGGCTTGATGCGACACACTACATCCCCTAAGTTGTGAATCTTCTATTCTTTGATTGGTCCTCTCTTGGAGACATTAGGCACAATGTCCCCTAAGTTAAAGACCACACATGAACTAAGAAAGACTCCTGCGAACATCTTTTGCATGTTGCATTTATTATATGGCCACCTTACATAACATAGCTTGTATGCTTGTAGTGCCATGGCGTTTGTTCATGAGCTCCAAGCATATGAAGTTTTGCTTGTCTCGTGAAGCTCGAAATGTCATTTTCTTTTGTGGTGCCTTATTAAAGTTATCAGGAGGAATAACTTTGGTATGGTTGAGCGGGAAGCCCATTTCAAGGCATGACTTTTCCCCATAGGCACCTACATGTGTGTGAGCGAATACTAGCCATGAGTGTATGTTTCTTACTGTAGAAACCCTAAGTTTCCCCTAATCCTGAATCTGAAAGTTTTGTTTGACTTTCTGAAGGTTTTGAGTTTTTTTGCTTGTTTTTTGATGTTTTTGCACATTAAATGAGATGGTACGATTTTGCAATAAATTGATAGAAATTCTAAATAAATTCGAAATACTCCAGAAACTGTGAAATCTACTAATAATAATGTTGCCAGATATTCTATTATACTTCTGAGACGATTACAATGGTGTTCTGATAACATGCAAAGGTAAAGGCAACAAATATTTAAAAACCTGATTTCTGAGACAACATTAAATGATCTGGTACATATGGTACGACTGCAACAAGCTCATTCTTCTCCCTCTGTCTGGTGGTTGCAGATGACTCCAGATGTCCAGGTGCCTCCAGCATCATGAAAGAAGAAGACCTCAATGAAGGCATTTAGCTTTCATTTGCAGACACCTCCTCTAATGAATGGTACGACCTTTTTCAGAACAGATCTGTACGGCTGTTATCAGCACATTTAATTCAAATGGAATGTACGGCTTGATGTCCCTCTGGCATTCTCAGATAATAGGCGTTCACCAGGGTAAAGTTAGAAGTTGAAAGCTGAGGTTATTTTACTCTGGAGAATAAAGTACAGCCTTCCTTCATTTGTACGGCCAAGTCCAGATTGCTGATATAAATAAAAAGGTACGGCCTTTCAAGATGCCCTGAATGCAAAGCTTATGGGTGCCTTTATTGATTGATATCTCCTGGTGGAAAGTATCCCTCTGAACCCCTGAGTAACTCTGAGATCTGAATCTTTGAGAGCTTGGAGATGTACGGCTTGCTGTACAAAAAGTACGGCTACAGCAGCAATCAATAAATTCGTACGACCCTCTTCTAAACCTCCAAACAACAATAGAATAAACCTTCTGGAATGGATTGCCTTCTGAAAGGATAATCTCTCTGATTACTCTGCAAAATGATAACCTCTGAAGACTAATTGATTCTCTGAAGCTCTGTAACTTCTTCTGGATGAAGAAGTCTCACAACTGGCAGTAAATCGGGTGATATCTCACACCCTCTTAACTGATTCAATGGAGATGGCTCGTTCTCCAACGAATACAAACTCGAAACCCTAAAGCTTCTGTTCTCTGACAAAGACTGGAAAATTTTCAATTCATCAAATGTAATAATCGCTCTCCTTTCAAGGCAAAACCTTTATTCTTCTCAAAAGGGCGAATTCCTTAATAATAGGGATTATTAAAATATTGACTTTTAATTCTTTTATTATTTTCAATAGTCTCCGTCAAATATTTTAATATTAATTTAAATGTCCAACTGGCCCCTTCCTGATGATGGGCGCACCCCTCAAGGCAGATAACTTAAGTTATAATTTAATATTATAACTTTACATTATAATCATTAAATAATTAATATTTAATTAATATAATTAAATATTAATATCTCATACTTCATCCGGATATTGTTCAATTGCCGATTAACTCAAGTGACATCTTTGATACTAAAGCCATATCGTATAAAATAATGCTGGGTCCACATCGCCGGCCAGAACGCTTAAAAATATAATTTCGCGAAAATGTCTCGAATGAGCCCCAACGAAGCTAATCGATCAAACTTAACTGACATTGAAATATTCAAACGACTTCTAACCAATTACGCCTTACTATGTCCTATATGATAGGTGTTAATAATTCATACATCGATGTTTCAAAATGGTGGACATGACAATCATTCCTAAAATTCATTGCTTGACCCCAAGCAATCCACTGCAAACAAAGTCCAATCCTCGGAAGGCCCCAAAAAGGAAAACTGTGTAATGTCCCACACATCTTGAACTATCTCCTGTAGCATCATCAAACTCAACTGCGCAATCAATGCCTAGATCCCAAACCCAGAGTGAAAATCTGTCGTGACGGTCCTCCTCAGGCTGCCACTGCGCTCTACGGCCTCCAACTTCACCATGCTGAGAATAGTGAAGTGACCTATTGGGACCCATCCCATACTCGATGCCAAAACTGTCGCCACCGGGATCCCAATACAATCTGAATCCACATCCATCCGTCATGCAGAGATAAAATCTCCAAGAAGCATCTACTGTCCAGAATCTCTCCCTGTCCTCTGCCAAACCCTCATGGATGTGGTAACTGTCTAAGCCATCATGCCGACTAACACCATAGTCGCCCTGAAACCATGTACTCATATGAAAAGTCTGCGACATAGAACTATCAAGCCCTGTCAAATACATATCGGCATGATAGATGACTGACTGCGGCCCCTGCAAGTAATACCCCACAAACTGGTGGGTCAAGTACCTGCATCCGCTAATCCCATCTTGTGAAGATGGTAACTTTGTACACCGTAATGAATTACTCCTCTCGACTGCACCAAGAGAATCACCCTGTGTACGAGAACGGTGCATCGAATCATGTACAGGTGGATCAAAGACAAAACTGTAAGCACCCCTCACCGTGTACACCTCATTGAACTCCTCTGTGAGTTTGGTTTGGAATTGCGATGCACTGGAACAATCCCAAACACTACGATCATCACCCAACTCAGAACTAATGTCAAAAGTACGATCAACGTCCAACTCGAAGAGTGGGTTATCATAGATCAAACCACCATCAAATTCAAACAATGGATTATTCACATACTGCACAATCACTCCATCCTCATCGGAATCATCCATCTCTGAATCACTGGAATAATAAACTGAATTGTACTCCTGACTAGGCTCAAACAGCTGCTGGTCATAGTCAACTGTATCAGATGAAAAGATTGATTTGCTTCCAGAAGAGGGAAACAAATCAACACAAGTACCAATCTCCCAACTGGATGAGACTCTGAAAATCTGCTGTGAAGATGGACAAGTATCAAGGGTTGTCACACAACTCTCCAGTGTATCAACAACCATGTCACAGGAACTATCAATGATCTGCCCTGCATCACCTATCACGGGACTAGTCTCATGAGAACTAGGTGCAATGTGTGGCTCACTGCAACTCTCATCTAGTGCACTCATCCCGTCGGTATCAACTGCACCTGTGATCATAATGGATGTAACCACATCATCAACATCTCCCTCTCGGCTATGAACCATGGGTGTATACTCCTCACCAACCACTGCCATGCAAGACTGAACGATATCCAAAGGTGGTGAAGATTGTGCTAACCTCAACGCCACGGTAAGCCTCTCAATCTGTAACTGTGACTCTCGAAGATCCAACTGGGTGCTCTGCAATGAATTCACAGTCACCTCAAGCTCATGAGTGAGCTCATCGATCCGCTCCTCTTTTCCCTGCCATGCATCATAACAAATGCAATCCCACTCGAGAAGGAAATCTCTGTCTGCAAGTAGTCTGAGGTAATTTTGTTTCATCGTTCCTATCGCTTCTCGAAGTGCATGTATCACTGCAAGGGAAAAACCACTATCACTGTGCTCATCTGTCGAAGGAGGACTCCAACTGTAGGTAGTCAACATCTGACGAGCAACGTCGAAATGCTCAAGGGCGGTAGCAATCATAGTGTCATCCACATGTAGTTGCCCAACCAAGTGATGAGGATTCTGAAACTTACGACCCCCATACACGTTTTCCGGCTCACCATATGCACTATGATATGACGCTGATCCGTCATCACTCATCTCATGATCTGCAGCATCGTGTGTGCTCTCAACCACGCACACCTCAACATCTAAGGTACTGCTGCTCTGTACCTCGAAGGATGGCTCAACTGGTACGGTAGAAGTTGCTGATCTGACAGTATCCTCACACGCTTCTACTCCAACAGTGACTGCATGCTCATCCAACGCATGATCCTGGGATTCCGTGTCAACATACGAATCCTCTAGCTGGTTTTCATAGGTCTGATCCGGAAAATCAGACTCATCATAACATAAGTTCTCAACACCAACTGCATCACTAGTACCCAACTCGACAGTCTCTTCACATGACGACTCAATAGGATTACTTTGCACCTCTGAAACAGCTGTTAAATCATGCTCACGCAAAATTTCACCATCGCTGTTATAAAAATCAGAAGTGGTCTTCAGGGCAGAAATTTCTCGGGTCATCTCATGCAAGGACGATGTAAGCAAGCCATTACCCGAAGCTGTGCTAGTGTGCTCATGGATCAAATCAGCACTACGATCAAATTCATCACACAAATTTCTGCCTACTTCACAGGAGTCTGAAGATATCAAATCATTCTGACGAAGAGTGGTATCATCCCTAGTTGTAGATTTTCTATCCTTTCCAGGTGTAAACAATTCGCGAGCTATAGTAAGATATTTCTGTTTTGCGAACTCCGTCTTATGGCAAAGACTCGGGTGCACATCCAGGTAACTCACGAAAGGAAGTTTTTCTCTAATCTTCTGTGGTAGAATACTATACTCCTGGTACATGCTAAACACTTCTCTTTCTATGCTTTGCGGTGTTCTGTCAATAGAGATCCTTTCACTGGTCTCAGGTGATTCTAACTGCCATTCGTTGTTCGCTGCCCTAAGTGTGCCGGCGAACAAACCCTCATACCTTTCACCTGGTATATCCACAACGGGCTCCTGTCTCGTGAAGGTGGGCCTCGTAAGCCTATCCGCTGTCCGTGACACTGACCTAGGAGCTCTCCGCGAACCTGTAACACTACTGTCATCGTCACGAGGTGGTGACGATCTCCTCGGAGTATCCAGTCTCTGGAGTGCCTGTGCCACCTGCTGTAATACACCATTTGACCGCCGTTGACCTGCACTAAGTTCTCTGAGTGCATGCAAGACCTCCGCACGGTTCTGACCTCTGTTATTGTAAGGAGTCTCTGTTCTAAGATCAACTGTTCTATCAGTCCTGTAATACCTGTCAGTTCTGTCAGCCATGTTTCCCGGCTGCCAGATCGAACCCTGTTACCTGTCAACCAAAGCTCGCCTGAAGAAATGATGCCTGGTAAAACCCTAACTGTTCCGGTTGCAGAAGACGGCTAAACCCTCAGGATGGCAGGATTTAGCTCTGATACCACTGTAGAAACCCTAAGTTTCCCCTAATCCTGAATCTGAAAGTTTTGTTTGACTTTTTGAAGGTTTTGAATTTTTTGCTTGTTTTTTGATGTTTTTGCACATTAAATGAGATGGTACGATTTTGCAATAAATTGATAGAAATTCTAAATAAATTCGAAATACTCCAGAAACTGTGAAATCTACTGATAATAATGTTGCCAGATATTCTATTATACTTCTGAGACGATTACAATGGTGTTCTGATAACATGCAAAGGTAAAGGCAACAAATATTTAAAAACCTGATTTCTGAGACAGCATTAAATGATCTGGTACATATGGTATGGCTGCAACAAGCTCATTCTTCTCCCTCTGTCTGGTGGTTGCAGATGACTCCAGATGTCCAGGCGCCTCCAGCATCATGAAAGAAGAAGACCTCAATGAAGGCGTTTAGCTTTCATTTGCAGACACCTCCTCTAATGAATGGTACGGCCTTTTTCAGAACAGATATGTACGGCTGTTATCAGCACATTTAATTTAAATGGAATGTACGGCTTGATGTCCCTCTGGCATTCTCAGATAATAGGCGTTCACCAGGGTAAAGTTAGAAGTTGAAAGCTGAGGTTATTTTACTCTGGAGAATAAAGTACAGCCTTCCTTCATTTGTACGGCCAAGTCCAGATTGCTGATATAAATAAAAGGGTACGGCCTTTCAAGATGCCCTGAATGCAAAGCTTATGGGTGCCTTTATTGATTGATATCTCCTGGTGGACAGTATCCCTCTGAACCCCTGAGTAACTCTGAGATCTGAATCTTTGAGAGCTTGGAGATGTACGGCTTGCTGTACAAAAAGTACGGCTACAACAGTAATCAATAAATTCGTACGACCCTCTTCTAAACCTCCAAACAACAATAGAATAAACCTTCTGGAATGGATTGCCTTCTGAAAGGATAATCTCTCTGATTACTCTGCAAAATGATAACCTCTGAAGACTAATTGATTCTCTGAAGCTCTGTAACTTCTTCTGGATGAAGAAGTCTCACAACTGGCAGTAAATCGGGTGATATCTCACACCCTCTTAACTGATTCAATGGAGATGGCTCGTTCTCCAACGAATACAAACTCGAAACCCTAAAGCTTCTGTTCTCTGACAAAGACTGGAAAATTTTCAATTCATCAAATGTAATAATCGCTCTCCTTTCAAGGCAAAACCTTTATTCTTCTCAAAAGGGCGAATTCCTTAATAATAGGGATTATTAAAATATTGACTTTTAATTCTTTTATTATTTTCAATAGTCTCCGTCAAATATTTTAATATTAATTTAAATGTCCAACTGGCCCCTTCCTGATGATGGGCGCACCCCTCAAGGCAGATAACTTAAGTTATAATTTAATATTATAACTTTACATTATAATCATTAAATAATTAATATTTAATTAATATAATTAAATATTAATATCTCACTACTTCATCCGACATCGTTGGTCTCAAGTCAATTTAACTCTCGATTCCTGGATGTGCCAAAGCCATACTGCTAAAAATAACAGTGGTCCCACATCGCCTGCCAGAACTCGCTAAAAATAGCAATTCTCGCAAAATGTCTCCTGAACCGAACGAAGCCAATCGATCAAACTCCCAATCTGACGCTGAGTCAAGCTCTCAAATGACCTCTAACCACTCACGCCTCACGAGGGTCTCTTATGATAGGCCAATCTCACGGTCACTGATGCTCGCCAAAAATGGGGACATGACACTTTACTCTTTTTGGCCTTCTCACCCAGACAACTATGAGTTCTCATTTCTAAGAGTGAGTAGTCATTTTTTTTCCCAACAAAAGCCTAGATTGATCCACAATAGGATGGAAAAATGGCCAAAGCTTGATCCGACTCTCTCTTCCCTTCTTGCTCTTCATTTACATCATTCTCATGTGTTTCTTTGTGCTCATGTTTAGTTTTCCATGGGATCTTGATCTTGGGGGTTTGATCATCCCTCTTGATCATTGTTGTATCATCTTGCTAAGAATTTGTTCATTGAAAACCCTCTTGATATGCATGTTTGTCTACTTTAGTGTGAGTTTGAAGCAAGTTCATCCTCTCACTAAAGTGGGGGCTAATCAGGACATGGAAAAAGTAACCCTTCTACTTTTTCTCATGTTTAGGCCCTCCTAGTGGACTTTGGCTTGATTTTTCCTAGATCTAATGTTGTAATGTGGCCAACACATTCACATTAGGTCTTGGACCTTTTGAATCATTAAGAACTTCTAGGATGTCTTGTAAAAGTGTTGTGAAGTGTTGTAACCCACTTTCACACTTTTCTAGGATCCTTTCATTATAATTCACTTAAATACCTCTTTTTATCACTTACCATGTCTTATTTCAAAGTGTTGTAAAGAGTTGTAACAAAATATCACAATTTTCTAGGCTTATCATCACTAATTCAACCCTTTCTTATGTTTAAATGACCCCTTAATGCACTTTCCATTTATAAGTGTATTTTGAGAATATTCTCGTTAAACCTTATTAAATACACTTTAATCCCCAACACCTAGTAAAATTGCCCTGGTGGGACCAAGTTGCCACTTTGGGAAACTTAGTCCCATTGTACATGTGTTTTAGAGTTTTCTATAGATTTGGATACCCATTTGGCTGAAACGGGCCCTGATGCAGTTTTCCAGATTTGGGACTAGGTCGCCTAGAATGGCAGAAATGTCCCAATAGGCCAAAATTTTAGGATCAATATTTCCAGTCTCCATTCTAGTCTGCAATACACTTCTAGGTGCATGATTTTTCTTTTTCTTTTTTGTTCTGCTTTGATTGCATTTCTATTCATCTTTCTAGGTGTTTTTGCATACATCACTGTGTTTTCAAAAAACTTGCATTTCTTAGGTTTTATATTAATAAATCAATATATTTTATTAGTTTATTGCATTTATACATCATATTTAGACATACTTCATTCATCCTTGCATTGATTTTGAGTGTTTACATTGCCTATTTTGGCCTCATCTTTCTCCTTTTAGGTGGAAAACCCTAGAAGTATAAGAAAGCCATTGGGAACCAAAATATTTGTTTACATCTTATACAGAGGTAGCAAACATCTATATCTCCTAGAACCTCTATTTCAAAAGATAAAGTAGCCTCTTGTAAGAAAACATCAATAATTTCAGGAATTTCAACCTTACGTAACAAGGATGCCAAAATCCTAACATCCATGTGTGGAAGAGTTACCCTAGAATTATCAATTATGAGGACTTTCCTAATATGGGATAGAAGTTGGGGGATGAATATCCACAAAATAGGAGGAACATTCTTGATAGTTAGCCATCAAGGACCAAATTAGGCTAATACCTCTTCATATATGGCCCCTGGAGACCATATCAGGGCCCTGAAGGTGCATCTTCCAATGTTCCAAAACTACTTTGTAATAACCACTTCCTGCATTTTTGAGTTTTGAAAAAGCAAAAGAAAAATCCCTTTTTGAATCATCCTATAAAAGGAAACTTGAATGCCAATTTTTTTCCTAGACATTCATTATCCATTCATATAAGAACTTTCTAGCCAAAATTTTATTACTATCCACAACCACCAAGAATATGGTGATGCTTTTTAACCTAGTTTTTTCATTATTTAGAGCAATGATCATATCAAGATTAAGGGAAACAATTAAAATTTTAGGGTTATTGGGAGGTCAATAACCTTGTCCTCCTCCTTTGATGCCATCATTACCAATCACAAAGCTCGACACAACCACTGCATCTTTTGTAACCACATCGGGAAAATATTTGAAACCAATTTTATTGTTTGAAGCCCCATTAGGGGTGTCGAGAGGAGGATCATAGTCCATTAAAGAACCATAAATGTAGTTGTACCCCCTTCAGGAGAACCCTCGGGAGCTGAACCCACTAGACTTAACAATTAATGCAAAGCAAAGCACAGTACACTAGAACATAAAAGTGAAATGAGGAAAAATGAAATAGTGGAGAAGCAGCTTATGTGGGGGAAGAACAAACCTCTATGGAGGAGGGCTAATGCCTCCTCCACCATTGTTGAGAAAATCTACCACGTAGTCACCTCAGACCTTGAGCCTCCACTCCCTGAGCCTAATTTACCACTAATACCTTGATAAATCTTTTTTCTCATTCTTCCTATTTATTTTTCTTATATGTAATATAAATTCTAAGCATGCCCTCTAAAGATTGGTTAACCCTTTCTATCTATCCATTAGTTTTAGGATGGTAAGGTGAATTAAAATTCAATTTTTCCCCAAAAGATGAAACTAAGTTTTTCCTAAATATATAAGTGAAAAGTCTATCCCTATCAAAAAGCATTACTTCAAGGACTCCATGAAGTCTCACAACTTCCTTAATATTTTTTTCTATGAATAGAGGAGGATCATCCACCAAGTTTGATTTTCCCACCATTACTAGAATGGTTTCATTTATGTTTTTAGACACAGACAAACTTGATACAAAATCCATTAAAATTATGTCACATTTATTCATAGGAATATAATGAGAATAAAGATATCAACCTAGATGAGCATGTTCAACTTTAACTCTTTGAAATTCTAGAAACTTAGAAATGAAAAATTCCACATCTTTCTTCATTCCAAGCCAAAAATAAAGTTTCTTAAGCTCATGAACCTTCTTTTTGATTCTAGGATGAGCATAATGAGGGGACATTTGAACCTCATTTAAGGCCCATTTCCTCAATTTTACAATGGGAGACACAAATATTCTAGCTTGAATTCTAATAAAAACATTATGATCCTACAAAAAATCAACATACCTTTTGTCCATAGTATATTGAGATGATTCCTTACTATTTTAGAACAATAATCATTTCCTAACTGTTATTCCAAAATCTATTTAATGAAGGTAAGTCTAATGTGATAAGTTGCTTTCAAATAATCTCACCTAGTCAATGTAATTGCTATCCTATTTTCTTTTCCTTTCACATAAGTAATATCCATATTATAATCATTGATCAACTCTAACTGTCTACATTGATGTCCATTTCAATTATCTTGAGTGAAAAGGTACACACGGTTGTGGTGGTTAGTTTTTATCAAGTGATAGGTTTTCCAATTAAGAAACAACACAACTTTAATGCATGAACAAAAGCAAATAATTCTAGACCATGTGTTATTTTTTTCTGACCAGTCTTCAAATTTTATAATTCATAAGCTACTACTTTCCCATATTGGGTTAGAATTCCACCTAGTCCATCCAAAGATACATATATCTAGAGATAAAAATCACCATTAAGATTAGATAAAATTAGGACCAGGTCTGAAGTAAGTGAATCCTTGATTTTCATCAAGGCTTTTTCATAGTGGGATTTTCATAGAAATTCATTTCCTTTCTTTTTTAGAGAGGTTATTGGATTAGTCACCCTAAAGAATTTTTACTCAAAATCCCTATGATAACTAGCCAGACCTATAAAGTTGCATACCTCATGCACATTTTGGGTGCAAGCCACTACTTTATTAATGTCTAGTCTTAGTTAGATATATGAAAACTCCCTTTTAGAGATAATATGGCCTAAATAATGAATTTATTTTTTGAAAAAAGGAGCATTTAGATAATTTCCTAAAAAATATATGCTTCTTGAACCATTACAAAACCAATTATAGGTGGTGCTCACGTTCTCATTTATTTTGGAATAAACCAATATATCATCCAAAAATACAAGAATAAAGTCATCTAAGAAGGCATACAAACACTAACTATGAGATTTTTGAATATAGTTATAGGTGGTGCTCATGTTCTCATTTATTTTGGAATAAACTAATATATCATCCAAAAATACAAGAATAAAGTCATCTAAGAAGGCATACAAACACTAACTATGAGATTTTTGAATATAGTAGGTGCATTTTTTAGTCCAAATTGCATGCATATAAACTCATAATTTGTTTATACTTTATTCTAAAGGTGGTTTTAAGGACAATACTTTATTTGATTCTTCCTATTTTTTACCCTTTCTATCAATGTTATCTATTCCATGCTATGAAGATTTTCTACTATTGAACTCATTATGATCCCCTATACAAGCCTTTTCCCTCTCTTTTGTAATATATGTAGTCCTTAAAACATAAATTGTCTTACATGAATTTAACGCCACCATTTCCTCCTCCATGAATTTCTTCCAAAACTCATTCTCATTAGATTCAATAGGTTATTAGTGTTGTTGCTTGATACCAATTGTTGGAAATATGGTGATTATTTCAATTACTAAGAAATATTGAACGTGTTTTAAACATAAAATTAAAGTTGCATTCAAATACATTCAATCATGTTTTGGATTAAATGCAACTTTAATTTTAGATTTAAACCCATATTCAAGATTTCTTAGTAGTTGAAATAATCACCATATTTCTAATAATTATAACACCTTAATATTCTAGAAAAAATCCAATAGTAAAATCATAATAACAATCATATTCATGATACAATATTACATTTAATACAAAATTTATATCTCTTTCAATATATAAATATTATAAGTCATAACATAAAACATCCAACTAGGACTTTAGAACTTCAAGATATAACACATTAGGAAAATATCCAACCTTATTGTACCAGTAAGAATAGATAGATATAGTTAGCAAATCATTCTCATGATTACTAACCAACTCAACCACATGTAATTATCACATACAACACCAATAGGCATACAACCATATCATGAACATACCATGAGATCTAAATTTGACCTAGTTGTAGATATAGTATATTTAACAAGGACCTTGGTAGAAATCATTAGGTTTAAGTTCAATTAAGGGAATAAAATGCTTCAAGCAACGCTTCAAGCAACAACACTAATAACCATATAAAAAATTATAATTTTATTTATTATGGTTACTTCAATGACAATCATGATAAATACTTATAAATAGAACAAATTAAATGTTGAATGTGTTGAATACAATTCTCTACCATCAAAAAATAAAATTTAAACTGAAACTAAAACTAACTAAAACATACTTTAAATGAATTCAAAGAAAGTGAAAAATAATAAAGGGATGAGAAGAAAATGGGATTTTTACACTAGATACACGTATAATCACATGTTAGATATGAGTAGATTTTGAAACCAATCTTTGTGTAATTTTTCATCACATAACTAGGGCATAAGATAATGCTATCACTATAGGAAATTTGATCTGATGAAATCAAGAAAAATCATCCACTATATAACATGTGTACAATAAAAATTAAGATGTCAAAGACCACTACATCAAAATATGTGTTCATTAAGTTCATTTCTTCTACATGATTTCATTACACACAACACATAAATTACAAGATTAAATTCTAAATTAGCATACTTGAACTAGAAAAATGAATAAGACATATAGATCACAACTAAATAGACATACTCAAAGAAAATTACTTTTCTAGCCCCTATTTTAAAATGACATAAAGAAAAAATCTTATAATAAATGTGCCCTATAATATGTTATAAAACTCTAAAATATAATGGAGCAAAGAGACCTAAATAGCCAAGGATAATATAAAATATTCCTAATTTTTAATCTTTGATTCTTTTGTATTTGAAATTTTTTATTGAATGGATTGAACCTTATTGAAATACATCATTTATCAACTCCACAACCCATTAAAATAAGGTCAATGTTACTAAAAATAAGGAAAGATCACAATTTCATTTGTGACTTTCCTTTGAATTTTTATCAAGGTACAACTCCCTTAAAGGTTATGACTAACCATTTCAAAATATGCTTTTAACAAGAAAGTGGGAAAGGTGAACTAACATTGATCGATAACTATGAAATCAATGTGATAAACTAAACAAAGCTATTAGCCCCTAGCACAAATAATAAAATTATAATAGCAGATAAAATATATTTGAAAGAATTGATCTTCATTCCAAATGAGAAAATGCAATATCACGAAGTCATCTTTCACAGAGGATAAAACCCCAAATATTGCTTTAGACAACAAACTAATTCAATATAAATATCACATTTATTATTTAGAACTCAGACAAAGGATAATCTAAAAATTAAAATTTAGTTCAAAATGTTGCTCATTCCTTCCATTATATCACAATGCAAATTAGAAAAATAATTTCAGACCCCCCAAAAGTCTCTCAAGCATGAATTTATAAAACCCCAATCTTGAATCTTGGTCGTTAACATAATTGCCATCATATCAAGTGACAATTTCAAAAACCAACCATCTAATTTAGAGAAACTGATACCCAAAGAATATTTATGACTATTTTTTAAATTAGTCATAATTAAATTACTTTTCTCAAGTTGATTTTGATAGGAAAATGAAGCATTCTTGCCTGAATGCTAGCCCTATGGCTTAACATAGGTGCAGGCAGCATGCAATCTCCAAAATTTGCATTTAATACATATCTTTTCTTGCGATTATGCTCGTGTGAACTATCTCAACAAAGGATGCAACTTAAAATTAATTGTTGAACTAAGAATTTAATGCAACTATGTCACATTAACAACCATCTTCATTAAATTCCAATGTAATATTATTGTCCTTGCAAATGTTAGTCATTCCCAAGAAAATATTTGGTATCAATCACCCACCATGCCATCTCACCTCTATAAATCCAAGGAGAATTGCCTTCATTTTCACCATTTTAATTTCATTGCTCAAAGATGCCAAGCATTGTGAGCGACACCTCCTTGAAGAGCTTGATTTTCTCACAATTGAGGATGTAGAATGTAATCAATTCCAAGGTGGCAAACTAGCTAAAAGATGTCTTTTAGATTCATACCAATGTTGAAGAAGGTGTGGTCAGGAAGATTATCAGAGAATTTTCTAAGCTGAGTCCATGTGCACAATTCTGAACTTTTGGAGCATTTTGTGTATAATGTAATTCACACCTTTGGCAAGCAAGATTGGGGAATAAGAGTTGCAAAGTGCTTGGTTAGACTAGAGTACTTGATGAGGGTGAGAGTGGCCATAAGAGGTTTGAGTGCATTTCCAAGGATTGGTTTAGTGGGTGATGCTATCTGTATTGTGACGATGCTTCAACATGAGCTCACTGAAGAAGTTGTAGCTCTCCTTTGTGCTGGACTCAAGTGAAATGACATGGGATTGTTTGCCCATTTTGTGGCATCCAATGAAAAGTTATTCTCGCTTGCTCAGATTGAGCGAATGCAGGAAGTAGTGGACGAGATTCACATCCTCTTTTTCACCCTCTATGTTTAAAAGAATATACTATAATTTTTTCTTTTTGAATGTAAGTACAATAATTGTAAAGCCATATATATATGAATATATATAAATAATTTTGTACTTTGATAATTTGTGTTTATCTCATCTGTGAATGTATTCTTTCTTTTCCTACACTTGTGATAAGCTCTATTTTATGTTCCTATACCATAATAAAAAAAATTGTATCTTTATATAGCTTAGCATGATTATTCATACTGTAGCATAGTTGAAAAGTACTAGCCTTGAGGTGATATTGGGCTCTGAAAAAGTTTCAAGTACATCATCTGAGTCCGCTAAAGTTATGATAACTTTTGATTTTACCACTTTACTATTTTCATTTCTAAATGTTTTCCCAAATTAGTTTCACTTTAAAGATTACCCATACAAGAATTTCTATTATCAGTCAATGAGAAGGTTTTTGAAACCTTGTTGGAGACCGAAAAAGGTTTCAAAACCTTTTGTAAGTTCCGATATAAGACACAAATTTCTTTAGCTTTTTCACCCTTCTTTATATAGACGTAATTATGGAAATCCCATTGTGCCCCGACAATATTCTCATAAATTGATTAGAAAAGCGCTCTAAGGATTTCCACAAAGATATTAGGCCGAGGAGTAGTTATGATAGCCTCATCGGAAGCCGATAAGGTTCTCAAAATTTAGGTTAAGATCAACAAACTTATACATAGAAATTTTTAGGATAAATGTGAATGGTTTAGGGCATGTGACCAAAACTGAGGTAATAATGGCTCTAATCAGGGATGAAGACTACAAGGATGAAGCCAAGAACCCAGGGATATGCTTAAAGACTGGTGTTTAGTTCATTGGGCTTAGAGTCATGCATGGAAAGAGAGGACCAAAACAAACCAAAAAAGCAAGACAAACAAGAAAAGACCTAAACTAACAACACACCAAAATTTCAAAATATGTACATTGTAGGAGAAATCATACCTCTCTAAGGAAACTAATTTGATTATGCAAAATCATTAATTGGTTGATAAAAGAACAACCCACTCTTGAAAAAGATTGATTTCTTATGTAACTTTTGAAGAATAGAAGAAAGCAAGCACATTCACAGGGTATTTATTCCATAAGAGAATCCACTATAAACTAGTATGCTTCTAAACAACCACTTCTCATCATATGTCTTCTCATCCTGATGCATGTAGCCTTGTATGCCACTTTTTATATCCCAATCCATCATCTTTAAAAACCTAGCATCTTGACCAAACTCACTTCCATTAGCGAGGTAAGGAAAGGGTTTATGACCTTGTTCCCATTTCTAATCCTCCTATAAATCAAATGACTTAAAATTTTGATTATTCTTATCTTGCTCAAACTCTATGGAAATATTTTCAACAAATTCTTCATGTCCCTATGACTCACATCTCGATCATTTGGTCTTTCTTACTGAAATAATAGTTTCCATATTTTCAAGGTTGTGAATAAAAGTTATCATACCGGGATAATTTTCCTCATTTCATTTTCCCCTTGATCCTTTTATATTCCAATACTTCATTATCTCAAGTCTTTCTTCACCAACTTCATGGTTTATTTCCTCGCACCTCTTATTGTTGCAAGATGGCAATATGTTAGGATCTAAGAGCTCAAACAAACAGTTACCCCTTCATAGGATTCATATAAAATAAAAAGAGGATTATAATATCTAGACCACTCCATACCATGTTCACTTCTTGATGCCTCAGTTCACTCAAGAATTTCTAATTTAGTCATCTTATGTAATGTTGGAGAGGTATTTAGAGATATACCTTCCTCATTTAGAGATGGATTACTAATTTTTTTTACCTCTTTAGGACTAAGAGTCCTCATGTACTCACTCTCTTTGCTATTGAAGTCTTTATCCAACACTTCTGAGTACCAATCTGGGATAAAAGTAATATCTCGTTCCTTTGATTAAACTGCATACTGGCTTGGAAAGTAGCATCCCTCAAATCACAAATAATCCTTTCCTCAGTAGGTGGATCACCATTACTCACCAAGAAACCAAATGATTTTATATCAACATCTTTAAAAGTGAAAGCTTCTAATTCAAGAATATATAAAGAGATTGGTAACTGATAGTTTTCATCGAGGTCTAAAGTACTCATACTAGAAGTGGATCTTTTAGTGTAATCAAAATGTACTATAATCACATGCTATATCTAGAGAGAGTAGTCTTCTTCTTCACTTGATGAACCAAATTCATTCTCAATTATTTTAGAGCTCAATTATATACCTCAACATCTTGAGCTTGAGTTTCATTTTCCTCATTGTATATCACATAAATTTTGAAGTGTTCTTGACTGAAGAGAGTAAGATTGGTATTTTCAATTAAAGGACAAGGAAGATCTGATGAATACAAAGATTGATAATTTTGAATCTTATATTTATGTATCTTACTAGTTGGAATGTGCTCTTTAATATGATTTCATTTCCATACTCTAGAAAAATTAAATCATCTTCGATACTACCAAATTTTAGTTGTGCTTGTTCAAGACCACACACCTTGTCCATTTTAAGAATAAATTGAACTTCATGATGCAAAAAAATAAAAATATGAAACTGATTATGCTTACTTGGTTGCTCAGGTTGAGGAATCTTTCTCAGGTCTCTATTAAAATTATCAATTAAGCC
The DNA here is from genome assembly GCA_007258455.2 of Sequoia sempervirens. NCBI lineage: Eukaryota > Viridiplantae > Streptophyta > Pinopsida > Cupressales > Cupressaceae > Sequoia > Sequoia sempervirens. The sequence goes on along the minus strand of VDFB02000008.1, from coordinate 185,188,089 downwards.
ACAAATGGGTTCTCCTTCCTCCTTTTTAATTTTAAAAAATTGACATAACAGAGCAACAATATCCACCATGAATCTAAATCTACCAAGAAATATTTTCTCCAAGCCACCCCAACAAGTTATATATCCATGTTCTAAATTCTAGAACCATTCAATAACATGATCAACAGGACTTTCCACAAACAACCTTACAAACACATCCTCATCTTGAACTCTTAGGAATCCACATGCAACAATCAATGCCCAAATATGCTTTTCATGATCTTGTAAATTTTCACCAAAAAAATTAGGGAAATTCTTCCTTGATCCTTAGGGAAAGAAATTGTACTGAGATAGAGCTAAGGGTCCAAACAAATATTGCAATGACCATCATAAAAATTGTTGTTTGTTACTAAAAGGAATTTACAGAGTCACCAAATTACTTTCTAGGAAAAGTAACTTCTTTATTCCAGGGGTACTTTTCCCACCTCCAAAATTTTCTTTTCGTGAATGAATTCCTTGGGGGAACATTTGGATTGGGTAGAGGATTTTGGTTATAGTTGGGGTGAGGCTGAGGGTAAGGATACCATACAATTTCAATTCTTGGAGCCCACTCAACTACCCTTATGGCTAGTCATTGTGCTCATTCTTCTTCTTCTTCAAGTATGAAATTTTCTCTCATATAATCTGCAAGATTTCTTCTATACCTCCAAGCTAGGTTATTCAACTTTGAAATAATATCTTCCTGCTCTACTTGCATTCAATCAAGATTCGGTTGAAGTACAGGAAAGACATTTTCATGTGGCGGGACCATTTTGTTGCATGAAAAAGGCAATCTTTATAATATCTCATTTGATTCCCTAGCAAAGCCACCAAAAAAATTGTTAGTGAATGGATTGGCCCTTATTGAAATACATCACTTATCAATTCCATATCCTGTTAAAATAAGGTCAATGTTAGTAATAGCAAGGAAATATCACAATTTCATTTGTGACTTTCCTCTAATTTTTTTATCAAGGTACAACTCCCTCAATGGTTATTGCTAACCATTTTAGAGTACACTTTTAACTAAAAACAAGGAAAGGTTAACTAACACTAATCCATAACTACGAAATCAATGTGATAAACTAAACAAAGCTATTAGTCCCCTAGCACAATGACTAGAATTATAATAGAAAATAAAATAGATTTGAAAGAAGTAATCTTAATTCCAAATGATCAAATGTAATATCATGAAGTCATCTTTCACAGAGGATAAACCCCAAATATTGCTTTAGCCAATAAACTAATTCAATATAAATATCACATTCACAATTTAGAGCTCATAGATAAAGAATAATTTGAAAATTAAAATTTAGTTCAAAATGTTCCTCATTACTTCCATTACATCATAGTGCAATCAATAAAAGAATTTTGGACCCCCCAAAAGTCTCTCAAACATGAATTTATAAAACCCCAATCTTGAATCTTGGCTGTTAACATAACTCCCATCATATCAAGTGAAGATTTCAAAAACCAACCTCTAATGTAGAGAAATTGATACCCAAAGAACATTTATGACTATTTTTAAATTAGTGATAATTACATTACTTTTCTCAAGTTGATTTTACAGGAAAATGAAGCATTCTTTCCTATATGCTAGCCTCGTGGCTTAATGTACGTGCATGCAACATGCAATTTCCTGAATTTGCATGTAATATATATGTCTTCCTACGATTATGCTCGTGTGAACTATCTAAACAAAGGATGCAACTTAAAATTACTACTTTTTGAACTAAGAATTAAATTCAACTATGTCATTTCTAAGAATTAAATTACTACTTTTTGAACTAAGAATTAAATTCAACTATGTCATTAAATTCCACTAAAATATTACTATCCTTGCAAACGTTAGTCATTTCTAAGAAAATATTTGGTATTGATCACCCATCATTCCATCCCACCTCTATAAATCCAAGGAGAATTACCTTCATTTTTACCATTTTAATTTCATTGCTCAAAGATTCCAAGCACTGCGAGTGATGCCTCCTCGAAGAGGGATTTTCTCACAATTGAGGATGTGGAATGTAATTGATTCTGAAGGTGGCAAGCCAGTTGAAAGATGTCTTTTTGATTCACAGTGACATTGAAGAAGGCGTGGTTAGGAAGATTATTGGAGAATTTTTTGAGCCGAGTCCATGTGCACAATTCTAAAATTCTAGAGCATTTTGTGTACAATGTAATTCACATCTTTGGCAAGTGAGATTGAGGAATAAGGGTTGCAGAGTGCTTGGTTAAATCGGAGTATTTGATGAGGATGAGAGCGTCCATAAAAGGATTGAGTGCATTTCTTGCAAGGACCAATTTAGTGGGCGAAGCTATCTACATTGTGACGATGCTTCAACATGAGCTCACTAAAGAAGCTGTAGCTCTCCTTTGTGTCAGACTCGAGTGAAACAACATGGGACTATTTTCCCATTTTGTGGAGTCCAATGAAAACTTGTTCTTGCTTGCTTAGATTAAGCGAATGTAGGAAGTTGTGGAGGGGATTCACATCCTCATTTTCACCCTCTATGTTTAAAATAATATACTAGAATTTCCCCTTTTTGAATGTAAACATGATAAATGTAAAGCCATATATATATATATTTGAATATATACAAAGAATTTTTTACTTTGATAATTTGTGTTTATCTCTTCTGTGAATGTATTCTTTATTTTCCTAAAATTGTGATAAGCTCTAGTTTATGTTCTTGTACTATACTCAACAAATTTGAATCTTTATATGGTTTAGCATGATTGTTCATACTATAGAATAGTTGAAAAGTATCACTCTTGAGGTGATACTGGGCTCTAGAAAAGTTTCAAGTACACCATCAGAGTCCACTAAAGTTATGATAACATTTGATTTATTGATTTATGGTTTTCCTTTTTGAATGTTTTCCCAACTTAGCTTCACTTTAAAGATTACTCATACAAGCATTTCTATTATCAGTCAATGAGAAGGTTTTTGAAACCCTTTCAAGGATTGAAAAGGGTTTCAAAACCTTTTGTAAGTTTTGATATAAGACAAAATTTTCATCTTTTTCGCCATTCTTTTCCTAGATGTGCCTTGAGTAGTTATGGAAATCCCATCAAGCCTCTACAATATTCTCATAACTTGATTAGAAAAGTTCTCTAAGGATTTCCACAAAGATATTAGGCCAAGGATCAACTATTATAACCTCATCGAAAGATGATAAGTTTCTCAAAACTTAGGATAAGACTGAAAAAATTATACTTAGAAAATTTTAGGATAAATATGAATGGTTTAGGGCAAGTGACCAAAAATGAGGTAACAATGGCTCTAACTAGGGATGAGACAACAAGGATGATTCTAGGAACCTAGGGGTATGCTTAAAGAACACTGTTTAATCCATTAGGCTCAGAGTCATGCATGGAAAGAGAGGCCCAAAATAAATAAATAAAAGACAAACAAGAAAAGACCTAAACTAACAACACACCAAAATTTCAAAATATGTACATGGTAAGAGAAATCCTACCCCTCTAGGGAAATTGATTTGATTATGCAAAATAGTTAATTGGTTGAGAAAAGAACAACCCACTCCTAAAAAGGCTTAATTTGTCATGTAACTTCTAAAGAATGGAAGAAAGCAAGCACATCCACAAGGTATTTATTCTATAAGAGAACCCACTATAAACTAGTATGATTCTGAACAATCACTTCTCATCATATGTCTTCTCCTCTTGATGCGTGTAGCCCTGTATGCCACTTTTTATATCCCAATCTATCATCTTTAAAGATCTAGCATCTCAACCAAAATCACATCCACTAGCAAGGTAAGTGTTGTGACCTTTTCACACATCGCCCCATCGCCAATGGGGACCCCCAGTTGTCTGCTAGTTTTTAGGGTTTTGTCTCCTTGCAACGGTTTCGTGAGGTCACCTTATTGAGAGTTTTAGGTCAATTTTCTGAGAGTTGCCCGAGCCAAGTCAATATCAGTGCATAGATGTCATGGAAGCACTCAGAAGGCCCATGAAACGAAGATCGCCTGTGCATTCGGCCAATTCTGACACTTCCTATTTTTTAGGGAATCTACTTTTTCGCTTTTTCATTTTTGGCGTTTTTGGACCAAACAAGGTTCCCTATTTTTTAGGGATTTTGCTTTTTCTATTTTTAGAAATTTCTATTTTTAGAAAGTCAACCCTGGTCAATGAGTCAACTTTCTATCTTTAGATCCAAAAATCAACCAAAAAAATAAAAAAATCACTTGAAAAATCAAAGAGAAAATAAAAAAATCATTGAAAAATCTGGAAAATCAACCCCCCAAAAGCATCAAATTCTAGAAAAAGCATGAAAAATCAGTCAAAATCATTGAAAAATTAGACTGAAAGCATCAAAAATCAGTCCAAAAATTAGTCAAATCTGAGCAAAAATCATAGAAAAATCACCCAAAAGAGTATGAAATTCATGAAAATCTGGCTAAGTTTGAAGAATTCGCCACCAAGAAGTTGGTCCTTGAAATGTGGGATGGAAAGAGAGAAGTGTCAAAGACTTAATGAAGTCCGCCATACACAAGGGGATAAATGGCAAGGACTATGGAAAGTCCACTAGCCATGAAGGAAGGAATGGCAAGGACTATGGAAAGTCCGCCCAGCACAAAGAAAGGAATGTCAAGACTCCTTTGAAGTCCGCCTTACCTTGTCTAGACTTATCTAAAGTCCACCCAACTTCAAGGGGAAGATGTCAAGACTCCTTTGAAGTCCGCCTTACCTTGTCCAAGGTAGTGTGAAGTCCGCCATACTTGTGGAAGGATGCCTCTACAGTCTGCCAGCTTTGAGGATGTAATGTCTGAGACCCTTTGAAGTCCGCCACACTTTGGCAAGAGGTCTTTGAACTCCGCCCAAGCCTTGAGAGGTTAGTAAAACATCCTTGGAAGTCTGCCACACACTTGACCAAGAGGTAGGAAAGTCCGCCTAGGCACGTGGGAGAGAAAAAAATTGAAAATTTCACTAAGTGTTGGGTGCCTAGAGAGAAAATTAAAAAATTAGCCTAAATATAGAAGGCTTAAAGGGTGGAAAATCAAAATGTTGGCTAAGTGTTATGACATTTTCAAGAGGTAAAGTGATAAGGTAAGTGCCAATGGGTTAGGAAGTCTACCTAGGCCAAGGCAAAGAATAAAATGAAGTTCGCCTAGCATGAAGAGAGAGGAGAAAATTAAAATTTTCCTAAGTGTGGATGTCTGGAGAAAACAAATTTGGCTAAGTGTGTAGAGAAAAGGTGCAAGGCGAAGAGGTAGGAAAGTCTGCCCTTGGCTAGAAGGGATTAAAATTTTGTCAACCATCACAAAATTTTGCCTCAGGAAGACGTCCAGACAAAGACTGTTCCTAGAGAAATTTGTCTGAGCAAGAGAAAAATTGACTTTGGCAGAAGAAAATAAGCTCAGTGCAATAAAAAATTTGCCATGGCAGGGAAAAATAAGGATCTGGCATAACATTTATCGACGGAATGGCTAAAATTTTGGCTTGGCTAGACGAAATTGGGAATAAAATTGGAAAATAAACTTTTAGCCAAAGAAAATGAAGAGAAAATTGAACTAGCCATGGGTCCAAAATGAACGAGTTGGAATAAATTAAAATATTTTAATAATTTATTTTCAACTACTCATAAATTTAAATGCCTTGGACAAAATTAAATTCGCCAGATGGGTATCGGAAGAAAACAAATTATGCCAGGCAAAGATGAGATCCAATGGGAAAAATTAAATTCGCCAGTGATTTAAAGTTGGAAAAAAATGAATTTAATTGAATATTTAATGATTTTTCAAAATTTGAAAAATAAAGATAAACATTTCAAGCAAAAATCATTTTTTTTGAAAATCAAAGAGATTTTCCTGGATAAGCTTGACATGGATTCTTTTCGAAAAATAAAGGAAACTTGCCTGTTTGAACAAGAGAAGACAAATCGAGATCGAGAGAAAAGAAGGCAATTGCTAAAATAAATTAAATGCTTTAGCATTATAATGAGTTTCAGCAACTCATTTTTCACAGACACAGCTAAAAGAAATTTGATCTCTCTCAAAATTCTCGGGCAGTTAATTGTTCAGTAGGCAAGATCGAATTTTCCAGAGGAAGAAGTAATCTTATGCTGAAGAAGAATTTTTCTCGAGAAGGAAAAGATTTATTTGCTGAAAGTTGAATTCTTCTGTGCAAGAGGGGTGCACTTCATCATTTGCTTTTTGAGTGAAGTATCAGAATTTAAATCTGATTTGCAGGCAACAATCTTTTACTGAGGTTTGAAGTTCGATTGATAAATTCACTATTCTTCTTCTGTCTCTTTCATGCTGATTCAATTCAGGCTAAAATTTCAACTTCATCCATTTACTTTTAGCTTGCTTTTTCACAGAAATTTAATTATTTAAGAAGCTGAAAGTGAAATTTTTGAATCCAAGGCATGAGAATAAATTAATTTAAAAGTCTTTGTATTAATGTTAATATTTTTGACTGCAGGTTGATGATCACGGTGGGCGAATCATCAAAGAAGGCAGCCATGAAGTTTTCCAGCAAAGGTGTCCAGCGAGAGTCCAAAATAAATTCTAAGTGGAAAAATGTTGTGGACACCGATCTGGGACATGTCGACTTCAAAGAGTTCAAGAAAAGAATGTATGGACAGAACGGACTTCCGACACCAATAGCTAGATGGATAGTGAGAAATGGGATCTTTCAGGTAGCTGGGTTCCTTCCTGAAATGGATTGTGCAGAATTGATGGTGGAATGTGCTATCCACTATGATGCTCAGAAGAGGCAGATTATTGCACCTGACGGCAGGATTTTGGCACACTTGGGTGAAGTAGCAATTCAAGAGACCTTTGGCATCCCAGTGCATTCTCGTACTGTCTATAAGACCAAGGAAGAGGCTAAGCATTTGTATGACAGTCATCCAGATTTATGCGCCACAACTGTTAACAAGGCATGGCTAGACAAACCTAAGCCGTCAATAAAGAAGATTCCCAAGAGACCCCGCCGGATAGACTTCAAAGAATATTTTGGGGACATCATCTTGATGTTGAACAGAGTAGCTGGCAACCCGCAAGGTACATTTTTTGAGAGCTGGATGTACTACTTCATAGATGAAATCACTTCTAGCGTAAAAATGTTCAATTGGTCACGAATGATAAGTGACAATCTCCACGAGCAGTTGATCAAACTAGAAGAGACTAATCTCCACGAGCAGTTGATCAAACTAGAAGAGACTAAGTCTTTTCACATGAGCTCGTATGTTGTCTACTTATTGGCCAGGACATATAAATATCTGGGACTAATCTGCAAGGGCAAAGTTGGCAGCGGAGAAAATGAACTCAGACCTTATGACTGCTACCCACAACTCTAGCTAAAGGAGAAGTCTCATTTCAGAAGGGTGCATGATGCCTTCTTAATGCATATTACCAGAACACTTCAAGGAGGATTACATTAGAGGCTGATTCATGAGGCAAAAAGTTTGATCAGTAAATATGGATCCTGGTTCATCCAGTTTCCTAAATTTACATATGTCAGGATCCAGGGATTTACTGGAAATCCCTATAAGTTGCCCATCTATCTGACAAATTGGATGATTTTGCTCAAGGTCCTAAGATAGCTAGAGGAGTATCAAAACATCCAGAGGCCAACCAAGAAGGCATCTGTTACATTCCCATTTTTTATCAGGAATATGTTGGAGTCCTGTCCATCAACACAGGCAGCTGAGAGTGCAAGGTTGGAGATCCAATGGTATCCATTTATAGCCTACAAGTCTAGGGTCAACTTTGACCCACATCATAATATTCAGACAGTAGAGGGGAGAAGGTACAAGCACAGAGTGGAGTTGGAAGACTTTTGGGCAAATGCTGCCGATGAATATGAAGTCAGAAGAAGATTATGGTTCAGAATGCCAGTTGACTTCATAAGGGCAATTGAGTTTTGCCGGGTGCCTAACCAGTTGCAGGACGATGGGAACTACATCCAGCCACGCTTCAAGGAGAGTCGACCTCTTCCTCCCGTGAGATGGTAGGAACCTGAGCACTCAGACTTAGCAATGTTAATGAGACCAGTGGTCAAATACTCTCAGTGGTGGGTTGACCATCATGCCCAGGAAATGAGAAAAGAAGAATAACGCTCACGTATGATTTACTGAGTGAGTCAAAGTCATATTCCTCTAATGATGGCACATCCCATCAAGACTTGGTTGAGATTGGAGAGAAGAGGAAGGAAGTAGTTCCAAGTGCAAAGCCTACTTCCAAAAGGTAGTCTAAGGGAGAGCCATCTCGTTCGAAAACATCCCAAAATATTGACGAGTTGGTGGCTACCATAGATGAGTCCTTGGTGGAAATAATTGTACCTCCTACGATTCAGGAAGAGAATAATGAACCTATTCAGCTGGATGATAAGGAGCCCTCGTCACCTACAGGCACGAAGATACTTGGTTCAGACAATGAGATAGAAGTCTGAAATAATGACTTCGAGGAGGGAATGATTTCTACTCTCAGAGAAGTTGTGGATGTTCTAAATGAGGAAGAGGTTTAGGTAGAAGATGAAATTGAGTAGCCGACCATTCTAGATTGGCTAATAGAGAGGATGAAGATTTAGGTACCTGCAGAAGCTCAAGAGGAAGATGATACTGCTAATTTCTTGGCAAGGTTGGAGCAAGTTGCAATTAAGAAACCAGCCAAGAAATTCTCTACTATTCAAAGGGACGAGACATGAAGCCATTCCATACACATTGCAGTACCCACAGTGGACAAGCCACAAGACGAGATTACTCCTCAAGAGTATGCCATAACCATTGTAGATCTTGGCCCAACCTCAAAAGGTCAAGAAGTGGAGGAACTAGATATTTCTATCTTGACCATCAAAGCGAGATTGGAAAAAGAAGTGGCTAAGAAGAAAGAGTATAAAAAGGAGGTTGAATGCCTAAAGGAGTACATACGACATCTGACTCTGCCACTTGATCAGGGTGATGCGGTAGCTCCTCCCCTCCTTAATCCCTCATAGGAAATAGCCAAGAATGTAGAGCACGGAATGGTCACAGCTAAGGAGGCTCAGGACTGGATGGTGAGCGAGGGCACGGAAGCAACCTCGTTCATGGAGAAACTGGCACTTTCCTATGGGCGGACCTCTTCTTTTCTTTCCAGACTTGTTGATATGGCAGAGACATGGGAATGTATTCCAGACATGCAGGAGAGGCTTATTCCAAGCTTTAGGGTCTTGAAAGGCACTCCAAGAGAAGAGTTGGTTGAAATAAGGGTGATTGCTGCAGGAGCAGCATATGATTTTCACCATTGGTTTTGGGCAGTGACTATACGGAGAGAGGTTTTGGAGAGGGCGAGAGGAGATGGGCTCAGAATTGAAGAGCAGGTCAAAGAAATCCAGGAGAGGATTTATATGACAGTTGCAGAAGTGTTCGACTGTGAGATTGTCTGGGAGAACGACATGTAGCTGGAGAGGTTGAAACGTAAGGTTCAAGAGATTTTCTTCTCGGCCACTGGACCAATTCTGAGATGGGACTTCGCGAAAGTGGTGAGTCTCTTGACCATCCAGAATGATTTTGTGAAGCAGGAGGCAGATTGGGCAAGTACCTTCGCCAAATGTGTTGAGTACTTGGACATACTTGAATTCTGGATTAGCATGCTACCACCCATCATGATGGAGGAGGTTATCGCAGTCGTGTCCAGGTTCATCGAATGTAGTGCTGCTCAAAAGGATAAGGACGCCTCTCCTTGATGATAGCTTCAACTGCCTCTTTACTAATGGTTTACTGATTGATAACTCATGTTATTTTGGGCAACCCTAATTAAGGTTGGGTTGTAATAATCTTGGCCATTGATATTGTTTTAATCCCGGCCCTTCATTTGATTTTTGAAACTCTATATAAACTGGTGACCTCTCACTTTCATTTGTGTCGAGACAATATATGAGATTGTTGCATTGAGACTATTTTCGATAATAAAAGCTCTTATGCATGATTTGCTTTGAATAACTTTTATTGTCAAATAGTAAGCGAGGTTGCATATCTTCTTCCGCCATAGATTAAAGTTAGAATTAAGCTAAGTAGAATTTGCTTTAAGTATTGGTTAAGTGAATGAAAGATTGATCGTATTGATTCAATGGTGAAGTATTGCTCATACTTTCTTCGAATGGATGATTTGCATTCGATGCGTAAAGTTAGCCTAAGCTTGTAATTGTGGACGCCCAACTTTGGTCTCATTCGAGATTTGAAAATCATTATCACACCCCTTGAAGATTGCACCCACTGTGCATATGTTGCCCAACAGGAGGCAAAACAAAGTGTGGTTTATCCCTTTCATTGGATCCTTACTGTCTCTTAAATTCTTAGGCATAGAATAGACCCCCTCAACCCTTATCCTTTTGCTATTTTTTTTGAGATCCAAATTGAAGTCCTAATTGAAAAGACTTTAATGATAAATCCGCCTAAGTCCCAAACTTGTGAAAGTTTCTTTAACATAAGTCCCCTTGTTTATTACCAGCAAATCACAATGACCATTGAGCTTATCCACATGTCAAGACCTGACAAAAGAAACCTTGGAATCGCCATATGATCTTCTTGTAATCTTAGCATATGGGGTGGTTTTTCAAGAGAGGATAGAGTGTCTTTGGACATTTTATTCTGTGTGTTCGGTGGATGATAAAACGTACACCAACAATAAGGAAAGAGTTTCTGACCTTGTTCCCATTTATAATCCTCATATAAATTAGATAACCTAAAAATTTTATTTTCCTTGTATTTCTCAAACTCTATGGAAATATTTTGAACAAACTCTTCATGTCCGTATGACTTGCATCTCGATCCATTGGCCTTTCTTACTAAAAGAATAGTTTTCATATTTTCAAGGTTGTGAATAAAATTTACCATTCCAGGATAATTTTCCTCATTTCCGTTTTCCCTTGATCCTTTTATATTCTAATGCTTCATTATCTCAAATATTTCTTCACCAACTTCACAGTTGATTTTCTCACACCTCTTATTACTATAGGATGGAAATATGTTAGGATTTGAGAGATCAAACAAAGGGTTACCCCTAACTTTGTAGGATTCATCTAAAACAAAAAGAGGATTATAATAATTGGACCACTCTATATCATATTCGCTTCTTGATGCCTCTGTTCACTCAGGAATTTCTAATTCAGTCATCTTATGTAATTTTGGAGAGCTATTTAGAGATATACCTTCCTCGTTCAAAGATGGATTACTAATTTTGTTAACCTCTTTAGGACTAAGAGTCCTCATGTACTAGCTTTCTTTGCTATTGAAGTCTTTATCCAACACTTCTAAGCACCAATCTAGGATGAAAGCAATATCATGTTCCTGTGATTCAAAATACATACTGTCTTGGATAGTAGCAGTTGTCAAATCAAAAATAATCCTTTCCTCATTAGGTGGCTCACCATCACTCACTAAGACACCGAATGATTTTATATCAACATCTTTAAAAGTGAAAGCTTCCAATTCAGGAGTATATAAAGATGTTGGGAACTGATAATTTTCTCTGAACTTCAAAGTACTCATACTAGAAGTGGATCTTTCCGTGTAATCAAAATTTACTATAATCATAGGTTGTATCTATGGAGAGTAGTCTTCTTCACTTGATGAACCAAATTCATCCTCAATTCTTTCAAAGCTCAAATTACATACCTCAACATCTTGAGCTTGACTTTCATTTTGCTCACTATTTATTGCATAATGTTTGAAGTGTGCTTGATTGAAGATAGTAAGATTGGTATTTTCAATTGAAGGACAATGAAGATCTAATGAATACAGAGATTGAGAATTATGAATCTTACATTTATGTATCTTACTAGTTAGAATGTTCTCTTTAATATGATTTGGTTTCCATACTCCAAAAAAAATTAAATCATCTTTGATACTTGTATACACCTAAAATTAGTCATCACCTTTAATTAATTAAATACTAGCTATTTAATTAATATTTTGACTACATATAAATAAATTCTCAATTTATTTATATTGTTCATTTTCTAAATTCTCCAAATCTAAATCATATTCTTCTAAATTAATTAAATAAGCAAATTTCCATAAGCTTGTTTTATTTAATTAATCTTCACTAAATCCAATTAGGAATTTGAGCACATGTCTACAACTTTTTGTGCCACCTCACAAAGGTCACATGAAATTAAATAACTCTAATTTTAATTAAAATTATCTTCAACTCATTTTAAAAAAGCACATGGCTCATTCCTCACACACTTCCACCAATTTTGGAGCACATGGCTTATCCCTCTCACACTTCCACCAATTTTGGAGCACAGGGTCTTCTCTTCCCACAGTTGAATCTTCCATCCCAATGGCATGTTGCCCATTGGTCAAGAGATTATTCCATCCAAATGGCATGTTGTCTTTGGTCAAGGGGACAACATCTTGATGCTCTCCATCTCCACCATCCATTCTTCTTGTTCAAATCTGGACCGTTGATTATTGTCACCTCACTATATTCTTGGAAAAGGCTATAAATACAACCCTTGGGCATTGTATTTTGCATCCACATTTGAAGTAAAGTTATCATGCAAGTTTATCATTGGAGCTTGGAGCATTTTGGAGTCTTATAGCTAGTCTTTACGTCATGTTTTGCTTTACATTTACATCTTAGTTTTAAATCTTGCTTCATAGTTGTATTTTATCATTCATCTTGCATCATAGTTGCATTTTAGATTAGTTCATTTTAAGTTTGCATTTGAGCATATGTAGAATCATGCATAGATCATTCTAGTTCAATACCATAGCATCCACCTCCACTTGTTTATTTACCATAATCACCATCATCCCTTCATCATAGCATTCATCATCATTGTTTGCATATAGTTTCATGTAGGCATATAGTTGGCTTGCATGTTGAATACCAATCTTGTTTCTTAAGTGTCATTCTAATAGACTTTGTGCACATAGAAATTTAAGGGGCCAAAAAGGTTAAAAGAATCATTAAGAATAGAGGACAATGAGATGTTCTTGAAAGATTTAGTTTGTTGCAAATTAGAATAACTTGTTTGCTTTGAATCTTTGAATATAAATCATTTCATTAAGGTTTGTGTTGATACTAACTTTGCACATTTCACACACACACAAAATGGCACCCACCATGGGGCCTTGCCCTATTTATTTTTAACATGCTGGAAAATTTATGTTCATAGTTTCGGACGTGAGACTTTTGACGCTTGTTGCACCCATTTTTGCGCCTCTTGCACCCGTTTTGGCACCTTCTGCACTTGTTTTGGCACCTTTTACACTTTCTATAGTGCCTTTTGTCTTTGTTTTGGCACCTTTTGCACTTTCTATAGTGCCTTTTGTCTCTATTTTGGCACCTTTTGCCCATTCAGTGGCACCTTTTTCCCATTCAGTCGCGCCTTTTATCTCTGTTCTGGTGCCTTTTGTCTAGATCTTAAAATGGTCGTATCTTGGTCATAAAAAGGTATTTTTTAGAGTTTTTTTTTGAAATGGGGTAGAATTTCATAAGCTATGCAATGGTGTAGGTGTTCCTCAATTTTTGTGGAGTTAAAATTTTCAATTTTACACCTAAAGTCAAATCACATTGTAACTTGGTCTAAGTTTTAGGGTTTTTATGCTTAATCATTCATCTAACCCTCATGTCTTCTTATTTCTTGATCTCATCTAACATTTTGAGAATTTATTGTAGGTTTTAAGAGGAACATAGAGCATTGAAGTGAAAGAAAAAGCATTTGATATCCATTGTACTAAAAACGCTTGTCAAAGACATTCTTATCAAACTATTGATGATTTATGCAGGGACTGGAGGTGATTCAATTGTTTCCTTTTGGTTAAGCTAGGAACATAGCTTAATTAAAAGGTTAATTAACACCATGTCTTTCATGCTTGATGGATGGCAGGCATATGCTCTCCCCTTAACTGGGTGACCAAATATCTAGACCCATTCACTTTTTGTGTGCAAGTGTGAGTGGAGTATATAGCGCATGTTCTCTCTTTATTCATGTGGAATAAAGATTGATTGAACTATGGGTATACTTGCTTGATTTTGTTTATCTTAGAGGGCCTGACTTATGGGAAAAAGTAATCACCCAAGGGAATGACCCAATCGGTAACACACTAAAGCCAAGTGACTTCCAGTCGGTATATAAATGTGGATACTAGAACAAGGGCTCGTATCATGAGGATAGTTCTAACGAGAAGGGTAGCAATGGTCTCTCGCCGTATGGATTATCCCCCACAAACAAAATTCCAACATTAAAACCCTTGTTATAGTTTGGCCAAAAACCTTTATCTATTCTTTGGTGCAACAATGGTCATTGCGGAGGCATCCACATTCTTGTAATTTTTAGTAGAGATGAAAAATATGCCATGGGAGATTCATGGGTATTGATGCTTGGCTGCCTCAAGAAGTGAGTGTCGTGGAGGGGAGCCAGTGGGGTCAAGCATCTAGTCATCCACTAAGAATAAGTGTAGTTGGGGTAAAAACCACACGGAATCCAAAAGAATACAATCTTTCACAACCTTAGGAGTGTACATTTCTTGATGTGTCTTTATCAAAGTGTTTTCAAAACAAACAAAATGTCACATATTGAAAGTGAAAACCTTGATTCAGAATTGCATTTAGTGAAACAACCAAGTCTCCCATTGGAAAATCAGAAAAACCAAGCAAATTTTCAAGAAACTTTCAAAAAACCAAGTGTGCACCTATTATGGCACCTTTTTTCTATGTTTTGGCACCTTTTGCTCATTCTATGGCACCTTTTGCACATTCTATGGCACCTTTTGTCCCTATTTTGGTGCCTTTTGTAGAACAGAAATCAGTGACCTAGGTTCATCTCCTATCTAACAATTAGTCTCACCTTGGGAATCCTCAGAAGTATTCAACCAATCCTTAGGTAAAACAAAGTCTGAACATGTGTGTTACCAAATGATTTCACGAAAGATTAAAATTCAAAAACCAAAGTCCAAACCTATTAGTCCAAAAGAACACCAAAAGTGTCTATCAATACTTGACGAATTTAGAGAGAGGTTGACCTTCAATTTCTACAAAAGAGCTTGCAAGAACAATCCTGAATTATACATCTTTACTATTGTCAAAATCCACAACTTTTCCAAAGATTTTAGTACCTCATTTAGGAAGAAAATTTACCTCCAGTTTCACAGTTTGAACTGAAATTTCAAAACTCTCTCAAGTCCGAAATCATTCCTTAGGTACCTTACAAACTAAACTTGTTAAAATTGACCTCTACAAGTGGAATTTTCCAACCTAAACGAAGATCTAACATCACAAAGTACCAACATTATCAAATTTATCACACCTTTGATTATTAAGCCTAGTTTCCTCATTAGGATTTATCATCCTCTCATCACGAAATGAAGCTACATAGTCAAATCAAACTTAGTCTCATTAGAATTTTTCATTCTATTTGGCTTAGTTGTAATCCTTGGTACTTTTCCAAAAAAAAGATCAAAAGTTTAGTGAAAAATATAACACTTGTATTCCCATTTTAACAAGATTCCAAAAAGCATAAACTCAAAGAATGGGAAATTGAAACTCAAAACACCATGGCTGAAATAGATGAGAATCAATTAAATGCTTTGGCTCATCAAATGAAGAAGCTTCAACAACAAATCTGGGATATACAAAGGGAGACAACCACACATACATATTTGCTACTAGACATCTATTCTTATCCATTTGACAGAAATATGGACATGACACCTTCTCCACCAACAACTACATCATCCAAGTTCAATTTCTTTGAATTCTTGAAAAATTAAATCAGAAGCCCAAATCTCAGTCCTCAAATAAAAATGATATTGAACAATCTTACCATGTCATGCATCTATCTTCATCTCCCATAAGTCAAAATAAATCTCAGGATTCTTTCACCCAAGTTAACAATTCCATCCAACCACCTTTTTCTATCATATCTTCTATATCCAATGATTCATGTCAATATATCAGTCTAAACCATGATGTCATAGACTCCCTTACACCTCAAGATCAAATAATTCTTCCCACTTCATTTGATGATACCAAAATTCCACAAGTTCTTCCAATCTTTGACCAAGACCAAATCTCTCAAGAATTCTATGATGATCCCATCCTTTCACTTTTCATCCACAAGGAATCCTTTCCATCTCGAGAGAAAATTATTCTTCCAAGTCCTCCTTCCACCACATCTAATGAATCCATACCATCTCATGATTTCATTGCATCCTAGGAGCATGATAATTTTTCCATCCTATCTAATGATGTCCTATCACCTAATGATCAAGATATGCTTTCTACAAAATCTCATGATTCCCTTCCTCATCAAGATCAAGATATGCTTCCATCCGAGGATATCCCTTCATTTCATGAGGATGTTCATCCTTCTCAAGATCAAGATATGCCTTTCATACCACTTCATGATGATTCCATGCCTAATAAAGAGCAAGCTACTCCATCTTCTACACTTCATATATACTTCTTTTCCAAGTCAAGATCAAAACACCCCATCATCCCCATGTCAAGAGCCTATCACACCTATACAAGCTATCCATAACCCCACACCTACAAATTGGGATCCTCCACCTTTATCCACTATGGTTTACTTCCAATACCCATCCTTTCATCCATATCATATCCTCCCCAAAATGGACTTGCATCTTGTTTCACAAACAATACTTATCCCATTGGTAAACAAATGTGTCAAAGTATGAACTACAAAGGCAAAGGATTAGGCCTTCATGAACAAGGTATCCTAGAACCCCTTTTTGCTCAAGAAAACCCATATTACCATGGCCTTGGTTATACACCTAAGTGTCCTAGTTCATCAAAACTGCCATCTATCCTAGGTCCTCATCCTAATTCACCAAACCTTCCATCTATCTTAGATCCTCACCCTAGTTCATCAAATCTTCCATCTATCCTAGGTCCATATCCTATTCCTCAAGAACAAAAAAGGAACACATCCATGATGCCCTTTCAAAATTCTACCTACACTCACTCATCCATAATACCTCCATACCATTTATCTCACTCCACCCTTCCCATTGCTCTTGGAGGCAATTTGGGTGCCAAATGTCAAAAGCTTCTATATCAAAATCCACATGTGTCAAAGGATCAACATGTCTCCTTGAAGAGGCATGCAAAAATAAAAGAAAATTTGATCCAAAATCAAAAGAAAAATCAAAAAGGCCACAAAGGCCCATCAAAGCAAAAGGAAAAATTTCCAAGACCACAAAGGTCCATAAATCAAAAGGAAATTTCAAAAGGCCACAAAGGCCCATCAAAACAAAAAGAAAAATTTCCAAGGCCAAAAAGGCCCATAAAGCAAAAATAAAAATCTCAAAGGCCACAAAGGCCCACAAAGCAAATATAAAAGTAAAAAATCACGTGGATTCCAAAAAGTCTCATAGAAGCAATAAAATCTAAATTGGCATCCAAATTTTCTTATCCAAAAGCTTCCTTCAATCTTTCATATAAAAACCTATCACCTTCCAAATCTATTTTTCCTCCATGAATCCACCACCCCTCAAGGTGTGTACAAATGTTGAGCTTGCAATCCTTTCCATCTATCCATCAACAAGCCTTTCCACCTCCTATACATTACCCAACATTCATCCCCATTTTTTTCCAAACCTTTGGATAAGTCCTTGGTTCTTCCATCATACCTTTGATAGGCCAACATTTATGAGTCTAATCCCCATTGCCATGGTTTATTAAAGGGATATTTGGTCATGAAACTTGATGCTTAAGTCCTTCCATCTTCCTATCATGCATATATTATCCTCCGCATTTCCCACCTTTGATCTCGACAAGGTTAAGGATCTTCTTGAACATCATATATCTTATCCTATACACTTTGTCCATATCTTTTGTACCATATCTTTCATCTTATCCATATTCTATCATTCTTACTAGATACATCCTTCTTCTCATCCTTGGTCTTGATGAGGAATAGGGGCAAAATACTTGGGCCTTGTGTCCATATCTTATCTAGTTGATCTTGATCATCCATTCATTATCCTTATCCTTGCATTCTTCCATTCCATATCTCCTAGCTTATCAAAATCCATGTCATCATGTCCCTTTGAAACCTTGAATCTTATCATGCAAATCATATTGGAGCCTAGTTGTAAAACATTATCCAATCCTCATATCTATTGTCAATCAATCATCAACAATCATCAATCTTATCATCATCATGCCTTATGGAATCAATCATTCCTGACATCTTAATCAATTAATCAATCATTATCATCTTTCGACAAGAGATATGTTGCTTGTGTGACATGTTTTGTAGTGAATCTTTCATTTTGATCTCTCATTTATCCATGGTTGTGTTACCTCTATTGCGGGGCATCTTGTTTCTTCAATTAGTCATATCATATCATTTCATTGGAAAAGGTCTTGAAAAATACCAAAAACATCAGAAAATGTCCTAAAAAAATGGTTGCCTTGATGAAAACCTGGCAAACAGGCGTCTTGGCAACAACAAAAAAGCAAAAAAGATCAAAAATCCAAAAAAATAAAAAAGATCAAAACAACAAAAAATAAAAAGATTAAAAATACAAAAAAAACAGAAAAAGAGAAAAATACAAAAAAGGTGAAAAAATAAAAAAAGATAAAAAAATCATGAAAAATTGAAGAAAGTGCAATAAAAACAAGTAGTGAAAACTTGGCAATAGGCGCTATTTGTGATAGGTTAGAAAATGAACAATGTCTTGGCATCACGGTTGTGTCTCACCCTAGATTGGGGGCAAAATCCTGAACTCACTGGGGGCAAATAAACATTGAGTTTGAACCAACGGACAAACAACAGTAGTACAACACAACCCAAAACAATGATCATAGTGCAACTCAACATTGAACATCAATCACACAAACATAAATGCATCAAACATCCAAATCAAAACAACCAAATCAAATCAAAAGCAAACTTCAAATGGATGATGTTATTTCTGAATCATGGGTTTATCACGTTAAACCCAAATGTTCAATTGTTGTACTTTGATTTTTGTTATCATATCTCTGGAGCCCCTCGATGATGTATCAAACTAGAGGAGGGTGATCCCACAATAGTGGTTTACAATTTTTGGCCAAACTGGACACTGAAATAATTTTTTGAACTAAATCTTCACTTTCAGGCACCTATAGTGGCTAAACCGTGAGGAATTTGAAGATGATGCAAACTAGAGTTTCGTGAAATTTTGTCTATAGATTCTAAATATATTTTTTTCAAAATTTTTGGAATTAGATTGCACTTCTTTTTCCATCTCCCTCAAAAACTAGTTTTTTCAGGAAACAACATTTTTAAAAAGTGACGCTCACCGTATAACGCATAACTTTTTTTACATGAAGGATAAAATTCTAATTCTTTCAAATTTAGATTCATAAATGTGATATCTAGTGCTTCCACTTAGTTAGATAGCTTTTTATCAAATATTTTTTCTTTAATCAAGTTTTGAATTCAAACCAATTATAATTTAGACATAGCGCAACCGTATAACCCGTACCTTTTTTTGTATGTATCAAAATTCAATTTTTTTTTTGTTGGATCAAGGACTTCAATATCTAGTGCACTAATATTTTTAATTTTTTTTATTAATAATCTGCTATTTTTCCACATGTGCAGAACAAAGAGCTTGATTTTTCAGTGAAAAACCAACATTCACGAGAAATAATAAATAAATATAATAATTAAATTAAATTTATTTAAAATTATACTTTTTGGGAAGCTTATAATAAGGAATACATACTTGCAAAAAATAAATTTTAAATAAATTCATTTGATTCCCCAAAAGGCAAATCAAAAGTGGTTTTTTATCAGCATTTTGATAGGTGTAAAGGAGACTCTGTTATAGGTATGGTTTAAAACTAGTGCAATTCTATCCAAGGGGGTTTGATTTAAGGTAGTTTGATCAAAACCTCTTCAATTGGAATTCTTTAAATGGAACCTTTTAAGTCTTAAATCATTATATTTTCTAAAAATATGTGATTTCAGCAAAAAATAGTTCCTCCTAGAAATTGTAAACCAGCTTTGTGGGATCAACCAAGAGTTAGGAAAGAGTATGATTTTTCTTTGTTTGCTGTCTATGAGTTGATCATTATTATTGTGTGAATTGTCGTGAGACGTGCACTACAAAGTATCACTGATGACATTCCAAATTTGCATAGGAAAAGGATTAACTCTTGTCTATTTACACAAGCAATGCTCAGGTCATCTCGGTTTAATTATACTTAGATGTTTGTGTTAACTTGCACTATCAAACATCATGGAAGTAGTACTCAGGTCATCATGGTTTGAATATACCATTGATGCTTGTACTCACTTTCAACATTTTAAAGGCCCAATGATGATAAAAAGCACGACAAATTGGTTGTTACAAATGAAAAATTTTGCATACGAGATCTGCATGGTTAGAATGGATTGCATCCATGTTAGTTTGCATCTGTATTTATGGGATTTCCAAAGCTGCAATAATGTTATCTCTTGCATTAAGGGTTTGAGTAGAATTGACATTACCAAAAACACATCATTTTCATATAGTTACACATCACTTTCATTTCCATCAATTAGAAAAAATTCTCATTTACTTGCATATTAGTTACATCATCATTTGCATACATTAAAATACATTACAACATCATTCATCCATCCATACATCACATCATAATATTTGCATCAAAAAATACAAAATGACGTCCATCACATCTCATTTACATAATTAAAATCATTTCATTTAGTGGCATTAGGGAAGTGGTTCACTAAGCTTAAATGAGTGAGTCTCTTCAAATTTTCAAAAGAATTGGGAAATATGTCAGGTTTTGTGAAGCTTAATTTAACAAAGAATCAACTGATGAAAACCTTCCCACAACTCTTGGAAGGTGGATAGATTCACTCATTTAAGCTTAAGACCCTAGAGCACAATCATCTGCATAATCATTTGCATCACATAGTCATAAATTCATCATTACAAAACATCACACATCATTTACATAATCATTACATCACATTATCACTACATCTATACATAATCAATATAAACATCGCATATCCTCACACATCATTTGCATAATCACATCCATCTCACATAGCATAAAACATCATCCATAAAAGCATATATCATCAACCATGCATTATCATATCATCATTGCATACATCACATAATCACCATATAGGTATTATCTTTGTATACATCACATAATCATCATATAGACATCATTCATAAAGCATCATAGAATCATAACACATCAATTGCATCATCATTTGCATCCATAACATATCATATCATCATCATATAGAACATCACACAACATACATAATAGAAAGTAAATGCATCCATCATAATCATCATGATCATCATCATATGAACATCATAGTCACATAGATCAATCATCATCATTGGCGCATATCATATAACTCAAAATGATGTCAAAGTGTACAAGGATATCCAAAGGTATAAAGAGATACATCAATATAAAAAAATGGCAGTGTATCATAATGTCTCAAATCAAGAGGTACATCATCAATGTCTCAACTGAATCAGTGTATACATTAGGTATCGGTACATCATCAACTCTCAGTACATTAATCAATCCTATACTGGGGCATATCAATCAATTAGAGAAGTCAAACCACATCGCCCAATCAAATCTGAATCTGCTTACACTAGATGCAAAAATCCTCCTTTGATCATAACAGATCACAAATCAACAATCTTATCAATCAATCAACCCATCAATCAGTCAAAATCAATCAGCCTATCAATCTAATTAGCTCTAATGCAATTTTGATCAAATCTCGTGAGTATTTATCATTGATCCTTGCCTATCATGAGGACAATCATTATCATCAATCGACCCAACCTCGCCTATCATGAGGTTCATCAATCAATTCAACCTCACCTATCATGAGGTTCATCAATCAATGCACCTCGCCTATCATGAGGTTCATCAATCAATGCACCTCGCCTATCATGAGGTTCATCAATCAATTCAACCTCACTTATCATGAGGTTCATCAATCAATCCAACCTTGCTTATCATGAGGTTCATCAATTGCTCCAACCTCGCCTATCATGAGGTTCATCAATCAATCCAACCTCGCCTATCATGAGGTCCATCAATCAATCAAACTATCATTGATTCTTGCCTATCATGAAGTCAATCATCAATCTATCATTGATCCTCACCTATCATGAGGTCAATCATCATCATCCTATCATTGATGCTCACCTATCATGAGGTCAATAATCAACTATCACATCAACATCATCAAATCAATTGGTTGAACACAATCATCAAACATCAAACACAAGGAGGTAACATAAGGCATCAATTAATCAATTAATCAATCTAGCAGGCTCAATTTTCTTTTTTAGGAGATAAATCATTTTTGCATCATAAAAAAATTGCAAATCATCATCAAATCATCAAAATTTCAAAAAAATTTCCAAAAATTTCCAAAATTCACCGATTTATCTCCCGAGGGGGCATATATCCGTCAATATATGAAAATCAACGTCTGGGGCATCGTTTGGTGCATCAAAAACTTTGTTGAGCATCGGTATCAATTTTTTCTTTGAAGCAATGTGTAAACACATTACTTCAAAGAGGGGAAAAATGTATACACCTAAAATTGGTCATCACCTTTAATTAATTAAATAATAGCTATTTAATTAATATTTCGACTACGTATAAATAAATTCTCAATTTATTTATATTGTTCATTTTATAAATTCTCCAAATCTAAATCATATTCTTCTTAATTAATTAAATAAACAAATTTCCATAAGCTTGTTTTATTTAATTAATCTTCACTAAATCCAATTAGGAATTTGAGCACATGTCTACAAATTTTTGTGCCACCTCACAAAGGTCACATGAAATTAAATAACTCTAATTTTAGTTAAAATTATCTTCATCTCATTTTAAAAAAAGCACATGGCTCATTCCTCACACACTTCCACCAATTTTGAAGCACATGGCTTATCCCTCTCACACTTCCACCAATTTTGGAGCACATGGTCTTCTCTTCCCACACTTGAACCTTCCATCCAAATGGCATGTTGTCTTTGGTCAAGGGGACAACATCTTGATTCTCTCCATCTCCACCATCCATTCTTCTGGTTCAAATATGGACCGTTGATTATTGCCACCTCACTATATGCTTGGAAAAGGCTATAAATACAACCCTTGGGCATTGTATTTTGCATCCACATTTGAAGTAAAGTTATCATGTAGGTTTATCATTGGAGCTTGGAGCATTTTGGAGTCTTATAGCTAGTCTTTACATCATGTTTTGATTTACATTTACATCTTAGTTTTAAATCTTGCTTCATAGTTGCATTTTATCATTCTTCTTGCATCATAGTTGCATTTTACATTAGTTCATTTTAAGTTTGCATTTGAGCATATGTAGAATCATGCATAGATCATTCTAGTTCAATACCATAGCATCCACCTCCACTTTTTTATTTACCATAATCACCATAATCCCTTCATCATAGAATTCATCATCATTGTTTGCATATAGTTTCATGTAGGCATATAGTTGGCTTGCATGTTGAATGCCAATCTTGTTTCTTAAGTGTCATTCTAATAGCCTTTGTGCACATAGAAATATGAGGGCCAAAAAGGTTAAAAGAATCATTAAGAATAGAGGACAATGAGACATTCTTGAAAGATTTAGTTTGTTGCAAATTTGAGTAACTTGTTTGCTTTGAATCTTTGAATATAAATAATTTCATTAAGGTTTGTGTTGATACTAACTTTGTACATTTCACACACACACAATACTAACTTCTACTTGTGCTTGTTCAAGACCACACACCTTGTCCCTTTTAAGAATAAATTGAACTTCATGATGAAAAAAAATAAAAATATGAAACTAATTCTATTTACTTGGTTTCTCAAGTTGAGGAATCTTTCTCAGGTCTCTATTAAAAGGACCAATGAAGTCACAAATGGGTTCTTCTTCCTCCTTTTAAATTTGAAAAAAATGACATAACAAAGCAGTAATATCCACAACGCCTCTAAATCTACCAAGAAATATTTTCTCCAAGCCCCCCAACTAGTTATACATACATGTTCTAAATTCCATAATCATTGAGCAACACACTCAATAAGTCTTTCCACAAATAACCTTATAAACACATCCTCATCTTGAACTCCTAGGATTCGACATGCAAAAATCAACACTCGAATATGCTTTTCAGGATCTTGTAAATTTTCATCAAAAAATTTAGGGAAATTCTTCCTTGATCCTCAGGGTAAGACATTGTATTGAGATAGAGCTAAGGGTCCAAAATGATTTTTCCAAGACTGAGGTGTTGCAATGATCATCATACAAATTGTTGTTTTTTACTAAAATAAATTTACAGAGTCACCAACTTGCTTTTTAAGAAAAGTAACTTCTTTATTCCAGGGGTACTTTTCTCACCTCCAAAATTTTCTTTTTGTGAATCAATACCTCGAGAGAACATTTGGATTGGGTGGAGGATTTTGGTTATGGTTGGGGTGAGGTTGAATGTGAGGATACCATACAATTTCAATTCTTGGAGCCCTCTCAACTACCCTTCTGGCTAGTCATTGTGCTCATTCTTCTTCTTCTTCAAGTATGAAATTTTCTCTCATATAATCTTTAGCATTTCTTCTATACCTCCAAGCCAGGATATTTAGTTGTGAAATAATATCTTCTTGCTCTACTTGCATCCAATCAAGATCCAGTTGAAGTACAAGAAAGATGTTTTCATGTGGCAGGATGATTTTGTTGCATGACAAAAGAAACCTTTATAACATCTCTTTCAATTCCCCACCAGAGTCACCAAAAATTTGTTAGTGAACGGATTGGTCCTTATTGAAATTCATCATTTATCAACTCCATAGCCCGTTAAAATAAGGTCAATGTTACTAACAACAAGGAAAGATCAAAATTTCATTTGTGACTTTCCTCAATTTTTTTTTATCAAGGTACAACTCCCTCAAAGGTTACAACTAACCTTTTTAGAGTGCGCTTTTAACCAAAAAGTGGGAAAGGTGAACTAAAATTAATCCATAAATATGAAATCAATGCAATAAACTAAACAAAGCTATTAGCCCCATAGCACAAAGACTAGAATTATAATAGCAAGTAAAATAGATTTGAAAGAACTAAACTTAATTCCAACTAAGGAAATATAGTATCATGAAGCCATCTTTCATAGAGGACAAAACCCCAAATATTGCTTTAGCCGATAGACTAATTCAATATAAATATCACATTCACAATTCAGAGCTCACAGACAAAGAAAAATCCAAAAATTAAAATTTAGTTCAAAATGTTCCTCATTCCTTCCATTACATCATAGTGCAAATTGAAAAAAGAATTTCAGACCCACCAAAAGTCTCTCAAACATAAATTTATTAAACCCCAATCTTGAATCTTGGTCATTAACATAATTGATATCATATCAAGTCAATTTTGAAAACCAACCCTCTAATTTAGAGAAATTGATACCTAAAGAACATTTATGACTATTTTTAAATCAGTCATAATTGCATTACTTTTCTCAAGATGATTTTGACAGACAAATGAAGCATTCTTGCCTGTATGCTAGCCCCTTGGCTTAACATACGTGCAAGCAGCACGCAATCTCCAAAATTTACATTTAATATATATCTCTTCTTGTGATTATTCTCGTGTAAACTATCTCAGCAAAGGATGCAACTTAGAATTACAACTTGTTGAACTAAAAATTTAATGCAACTATGTCACATCAACAACCATCTTCATTAAATTCCAAGGAAATATTACTGTCCTTGCAAATGTTAGTCATTCCAAAGAATATATTTGGTATCGATCACCCACCATGCCATCCCACCTCTATAAATCCAAGGAGAATTACCTTCATTTTCACCATTTTAATTTCATTGCTCAAAGATACCAAGCACTGTGAGTGATGCCTCCTCGAAAAATGATTTTCTCACAACTGAGGATGTGGAGTGTAATCAATTCTAAAGGTGGTGGACCAGTTGAAAGAAGTCTTTCTATTTCATAGCGATGTCGAAGAAGGCATGGTTAGGAAGATTATCGAAGAATTTTCTAAGCCAAGTCCATGTGCACAATTCTGAACTTCTATAATGTTTTGTGTATAGTATAATTTGCACCTTTGGCAAGCAAGATTGGGGAATAATGGTTGCAGAGTGCCTGGTTAAACCAGAGTACCTGATGAGGGTGAGAGCAACCATAAGAGGTTTGAGTGCATTTCCAAGGACTGGTTTAGTGGGTGACGCTATCTGCATTGGCACTATGCTTCAACACGAGCTCACTGAAGAAGTTGTAGCTCTCCTCCATGTTGGACTCGAGTGAAACAACATGGGACTATTTTCCCATTTTGTGGAGTCCAATGAAAAATTGTTCTTTCCAACTTAGATTGAGTGAATGTAGGAAGTAGTGGAGGGGATTCCCATCCTTGTTTTCACCCTCTATGTTTAAAAGAATGTATTGGAATTTCTCCTTTTTGAATGTAAACATGATAATTGTAAAGCCATACATACATACATGCATACATACATACATACTATAGACACCAAAAATTGGTTTAGGCCTGCGACTTCAATATTCTGTATATTTCGTATTCTTCATGGTCATGATTAAATAATGTTAATTATTTAATTATTCACTTTAACTTTAATTCTTCTATTAATTAAATAATCTTAATTATTTAATTTAATTCATATTTTCTTTATTCTATCTGAGTAATTAAATAAACGCTTTTTATTTAATTATGTTACTAATTAACCTTATTCTTCTAATTAATTAAATAAATTCTTATTTAATTTACCTTTATCATATTTCAACTATAATTAAATAAATTCTTTATTTATTTAATTATTCATTTAAATCCCTTCATCATTTAATTAAATAAATATTATTTATTTAATTATTCTTCAAATATCGGATCTTGAATTAAATGAATTATTTAATTCATTAATTCTATTTTAATGCATTCCTCTATATTTTAGATAATTATGTGAGTTATCTAAGTATTCACTTTGACTCGACTCGACATCTATTTTAATCGCTTAGTTAACTCTTGATTCGATGTCTGAGTGGCATTCTCAAGTAATCTCTTCATCAAATCATTCAATTATCCAGTTCTAACTCATTTGCGTGTACATGCGGATTAATTAAATATTCTTATTTAATTAATTAAATCTCGTGCGTGCATTCGAACAGGAGTTGCTTTAATCAATCTTTATCTTTGTCATGCAAAGATATTTCTTCTATTTTTGAATACCGAACTGAAGATTAAATCATTTATTTAATCTTTAATCCTATTTTTAGTTTGTATCACTCATGTTACTACTGACAGTTATCAGAATGCATGTCTAATCAGTCAGTCTCAACCGTCCATTGATCTTTCGATCTTGGCCTGTCGTTCGAATAATCAATTTTTTATAAATTGATTTGTCATTCTTCATTCCGATCTCTCTCATGAAATCTTATGACTTTTGAGAGCACTCAATCTTGAATCTTCGATATTTTTCTAATCATTATCTTAGGTTATACTTGCACGAACTTACGAAAAATTTGAGGGCAATTATACTACACAAGCAAAATGGAGAAGGGCAATCGAGATGAATCATGGAAATACATTTGAAATTGGTGAGATTGTTTCAGTTTAATTAGGTTTTGACTTCCTTTGTTCTTTGTTGCTTAACATTTAGATTTGCATTTAGATTTTAGTAATTGCATGTTTGCTCCTAATCTCTTGTTTTCTTTGTGCACTTTCTATGGCGTTACATTTGGTGAACCCGACGTGAACGAAATCCCGTCACCTTCTTTTGAGCACAGAAAAAATGGGCAAATAAAATATTTTAATTTTTTTTTTGGATTTTGTAGATCTCGTTCTTAGCTTTCCAGAACTTCAAACGGTTTAAAATTTCGTTAAGATTTGCGAAAGTTATGGCCATTTTAGTGATCGCAGTTTTTTAAGCTTTAACTGTTAGAATGCGAGTTTTCTTTTGTTTATAACACTTTTGTCTTGTAAGATTTTGCAAAACATTTTCTAGGTTTTGAAGGTCTATTTTTTAGCTTTCCATAGATATCTACGATTTAAAATTTTGTTTAGTTTTGAGGAAGTTATCACTATTTTTAGTTTGCTGTTTTCCTTTAAGTTTTTTTTTGTACTAATCTTCTGTTTTCAGCGTGTGTTTTAAGGAGTTAACAATTTTTTGCAGGACGATTGACGAATACAATATTGAAAACTACTAATGAATCTTTCAGCAGAATGCATGTTGAAGACCCTAGTTAAACTTTTGAAACATATTGTTTGGTAGTATAACAAATCTTTCATTTGGATTAAAATTAACAAGTGTCTACTATGTATGGTGCAAAAGCACAAGTCTAGTTACCCTCACGATTTGGTACATCGAAGTATCCTCTCCCCTTGTGCATCCGTGCAATATTGGGTGTAAGAGAAACGGTTACCAACTCTAGAACTTGGGCCTGTTTTGGTGGGAAAAAGTACTCACCCCAGGACGACTCAGACCGGTAGCACCCTGAACCCGAGGGACTTCTAGCCGGTATATAAAAGAGGATTCTTGGGGAAAGTTCAAGAATCACACATATGATTCTAACAAGATGGATCCGAAAGGGGACTCGTGCCACATGGATCATGCCCTACGAACGGAATGACCGTATTAAATACCTTTTGTTTTAGAGACCAACCTATTTGTGGCCGTTGCTTGGTATAGTGCAGGGTACAGTATCATGCCCAAAGACACTCACTACTGATCCCCTTGAGTAGAGATAGCAGTTCTTGGGAGGTCATTACCCAAGAATTCAAAATTGGTGTGCTTGAAAGACGTTAATGAGCCGTGGAGGGGAGCCAATGCCACCAAATTTCTAAGCTATCTGCTCTCGAGAAGGAAAGGTGTTTATCACCAATCTAGGGTATTTCGGTGGGCTATACCAAGTATACAAACCCTAGGCCTTTGGCCTATTAGGATGTGCTTGTCTGTTATCACTTTAAACGTTCTTTGAGTCCAAAATCAAAATTGAAAACACTTTGTCTTATGATTGTCTTTGATTGTTAGAATTTGATCATGAAAAATAGAGTCAGTTTAAATCTCATCACTAAAAGTACACAGAGAGTCGCAACTGTTCACCAGAAACTCACAATTGATTTTTAGAGTCGCATCTGTCAGTATCAGTTGCATTTGTTTTAACTTCGAATCGCATCGGTCAGTTAGAGTCGCATTTGTTTAGCATAGAGTCATATCTTCCAGATCAATTTGCAATTGTTTTACAGAAAACCGCATGCGTTATATTTCGAGTCACATTTGTCATTATGAGTTGCATTTGTTAGAAGGTTAACCGCATCTGTCAGCGTCACACATTGAAAATTTACCAGAGAAACACAATTGATCATTGGAAAACCGCAACTGTTAACTTGAACCGCATCTGTGAAATCTCACGATGCATCTATCTGACTATTAGAAAACTAGAATTCATAGTCATTTTCTAGTCAACACGATTATACCAGTTTCAATTGTCTTTCCACAAACAGTCCTTGAATAGAAACCTGAAACAATTTGCTCAATTTTGCATCCTGTAGGTTCATTTAGTCATTTCCTTAGTTGTCCTAATTCAGAATTTGGTCTCATCTTGGCATACTTTCTTCCTTTAGATTAAACTTCTAGGAGGGTCATTTTTCTAAACTTTAGGATAGGTCCATCATCTGCACTTTAGAAAAATCATAGCGTCAATGAAATCTGTCATTGAACCTAGTCCTATCATCTTATCCTTTGTCCTACAGAGAGTTCTCCTAGCTCATCAGTCTAGTTAGGAGACTTACCTTATCTTTGATCCTAGTCCTACACTGGTTCCTTGACATAACTAAATTGACACCTTGGTTAGACTTTAGGTAGTTGGTAACCTTGTCTCAGGTCCACAAAATTGATTACCTTAGAAGCTTAGTTGAACCTTGCTTTTTTAGATATTGTCATCCTAGACTAGTGTCATATTAGACATATTTTACTTGCACAGAAAATACCAAAAAAATCGCTGCATTCATTCCTTATTTGCACCTAGAAAATCCCAAAAACATAGCTTAGGTTGCATACCTTAGACTTAAGTCACTCTTTGCATTGTCATACCTTAGTCATACTCCATCTTTCATCATAACCTCACCACCATGTCTGTAATTTACCTTGATATGTGTGCTAGTCAAGTTGAATACCAGTTACTCCGTAATGGTCAATACCAACAAGCGATAGACTTCAAAAGACAATTTATCCAATCCAAATGCCAATCAACATCAACCCATGGTCAACTACCCACATACCCTTCCTACCAACAATCCATAAGTCCTAGTCTTCCATCCATCTACCCTCATTATCAAGAGTCCTTCAGCATAATCCACAAAAAACATCCACTTATCACCCTTATCCTAACCTTGACAAGGGAAACCAACCTTCCACTAATCCCTTCTAAGCCTCCATGTCCTACCCTAGTCCTTCATCCACTAATTCCTTCCAAGCCTCCACATCCTATCATAGTCCTTCATCCACTAATCCCTTCCAAGCCACTCCATCTCAATCTACATTTAGTCATGAACACACATCTATTCATGGTCTCCAAAGTCACATCCCATCTACTAAACTTGAGGATACATGTCAAATGGAAAGTCCAAATCATGACTTCATGGCTTCACATTCATGTCAAGATCAAAGTAGTCTATCCCATGACCCTATCTTTAAGTCCATCCAAGAAGTCCTTCTAGATAATCATGGCATCCAAAATACACTTATCCTTGATCAAGATTCCATTCCCAACCATATTATTCAAGACAAACCAGTCTTGATCAAGATACTACTATTGAGCAAGAAGTCCAAAATGATCCACTCCTTGACCTTTATGCCATTCATGGTCAAACATTTGAAGACGACCCTATCCAAGTACCAAACACATCCATTTCCCAAAATGAGACACTTGCCTCCTTTGGACACATATATGATATTCCTCTAGAACGAGAGTCTCCAACTCTAGATATATTTGCAAATGATCAAGCTATAGCTGATTTCATTGGACTCTATGACAATGACCATAAAGACGGTTTCAACATCGACTTGAAAGCACCAGTAGAATCATTTGAGTTTGATATGTCACAAAATCATATCAAAGATATCCAACATGTCAATGAAGATACGACATCCTATCAACTAGGATCATCCACTTTTATCAAATCAGGCTTTCTTGTAGATGAGGAGATTCCAAGCAACAGTTTCCACAAACACAATGATGGGTTATCATCTTGCTTCCAAAATGAAAAATACCCCATCGCAAACAGAATCTGTCAGAGCATGCAGTATCAAGGAAAAGGACTAGGCATACATGAGCAAGGAATTCTAGAACCAATACAGTTTCATGAAAATCCTAGACATCAAGGTCTTGGTTATCCTTTAGTCAACAAATCTAATGATGTTAATGGTACCTCCTTGATATTGGGGGAAACTTTATTTGATACAAACATCAAAATGGAGGCCATGAGTAGTTCTTACCATAAGGTTGTTGCCAACACTCCTTCCATCCATACCATAAATTGTCATTCCAACATGAATAAACCTTCCATTTGGAACCAACAAAAACAAAATTCTTACAAATTCAAAGTTCAAAATCAAATATCAAAGGCCATTAAGTCAATCAAAAATCCAAGTGGACAAATAAAGTTAAAATGGATCCCAAAGAAAAATGGATCAAGCAAAGAAAATAGTTCAAAAAGAAAAGTCAATCAAAATGTGGAGCCACAAGAAAAGAGGACTCCCACATATAATAAATGTCCACCTCCTTCAAAATGGTCATCATACAAGGCATATAAAAGTCATGGTTCCAAACATTATCCCAATCTGAAACCCAGTCTCCATCATCCATCACCCCAAGTTTGGCAAATGAAAATTCCTACATCTAAATTTCCAAACGTGTCTACCATCATCCGTCATAATCGTACATCTAGTCTAAAGTCTAAAAATTCTATATCACAAATCCATCACATCTTGGCATCAACTCTTTATTGTAAGGACTCCCATGGCACTCTATCACGATGTGCGTATTTTGATAAGGCCAACTCTAGTGTTAACAAGGATTACAATGACATCAATCAATTGTATGCAAGTGCTATGATCCTGACAAGGCAACTACTTCATCAAGGTCATTATTGGCATATCATGGCACCAGTCTCTACATCAGCACCATCAATGGATTTGACACAATCAGTGATCATCTAAAGCATCAAAGCCATCTAGAAAAAGAAAAAAAAAGTCACTTTGATGAAAACCTAGCAAACAGGCATCTTGGTGACACCAAAAGAACAAAAAAAAAAGTCAAGAGAGAATTTTTGTCCAATAGTGAAAACCATTCTTATGGCGCTTTGGATAAGTACCATGATGAAAACTTGGCAAACAGGCATCATGTGTAAGAAATTATCTATGTGGACTATTACACTTGGGGGCAAGTTGTCTCATCTCCCATACCCTTCGTATAACATTTATTATGACATTTCCATCTATCCATCTAAGCCTTACCACTCATGCCCATTTTCCCACCTACTTTGATCTTGATAAGGACTGGGGTGCAAACATAAATCATGCTTTGGAAAAACTCTTGACATGTCTATCCTTTGGTCATACACTATCCATGAAATATCATATCATAGCCTTCATAGCATTTTTCCAAATGAGTTATCCTTATACGAAATACCTATCGCATGCCTTGGTTTTTCCCTTGTCAATGGTTTAAGGATCTTCCATCATATCATCTAATCCTGAAAATTCATTCCAAATGCAACAAGCCCAATCCATACAATCTTTCTATGCATCCTAGTGCATCATTCAAAACATTACTTGGCTTTGTTTCTAGCCTGGCTGCAAACCTTGATCCTTTAGTCACATTATCATCATCCTCATGTTGTTTTGGGATGTGTCATTCCCATGTCAAACAACATTGTCACCATTCTTATCACCTGTCAATTGGTTTTTTAGCTTGACTAGGGGCAAGATCATGGTTGTCCTTGAATTCTTGTGCATGTTTTCTTGCTTGCTTGTAGGAATCATTTTCCTGTGCATAGTCCACTTCCTTGTACATAGTCATTATCCCTATACATAGTCCACTACCCTGTACATAGTCCTTATCCCTGTACATAGTCCACTACCCTGTACATAGTCCACTTCCCTGTACATACTACTTATCCCTATACATATCCCTTATCTTTCATATCCATCGCTTGTATATACCATTCATAATAAGTGGTAGTCTTTCCCATAACCTGGAACGATTGACATCAAGTGCATTTCATATCCCCCATTTTATCCTATTCATAATCAATTGGTCTTATACTCGACTGGGGGCAAACACTTGACGTATGTCATATCGATTTTTCCATTGGTTGTGTTGACGAAGTAAAACCATAGAAAGATCCACAAACATCGCAAAATGACCTGAGAAAACACAAAAACATCAGAAAACTTCAAAAAGACAAAAAAATCAAAACATTTCAAAAATCCAAAAAAATAGAGTCAAAGTCAGTCGCACTTGTCAGTCTTTGTCGTTTGTCGAACTACGTTGCCTCTGCGATTGGACATAGGCAAGGCCATTTGCTGATGTGCCCCCGAGGCATTAGATCAGTCTGTTTAGGTTTGTCTGTATAAAATCATGCTTTGATCCATATGTCTATATGACAAGGTCATTGGTCATGTTGAACTACGAGGTCTCTGCGTGTACAATGTAGGCAAGGCCATCAATTGATGAGTCCCCGAGGCCGTACTAGGTCAGTCCATTAGGGTTCGTCACATTCATTTTCATACACGTCTTCTTTTTGTAGTCAATCTTTTCAGCCAAAGTCAAGTCGAACTACGAGGTCTCTGCGTGTACAACGTAGGTAAGGCCATCAATCGATGAGCCCCTGAGGCTGCACTAGGTCAGTCCTTTAGGGTTTTGTCGTCACACACAGTCAATTGTCAACGCATTGTCTCAAGTCATGCATCAATCTGGTGAATAAGTCAGCAATGTCTCTAAGTCAAATCAAACAACTTGCCAAACAAAATAGATCAACTAATGTCTGCTACAGGATGTGTCCTTCTTGGAAACATACATCATCATAGCAATCAACCTCTATCTTATTCAGGATGAGTCCTTCCTGAATATTGATATCAAAAAAACAATCTATGTCTTATACAGGATGAGTCCTTCTTGCATAATCGACATTGTCAAACAATCAAACATAGCCTTACACAAGTTATCACATCAACGGTATCTGACTCAACGTCTTATATGATACATGTCTTTCTGAAACTAGGCTTTGTCATGCCTTATACAGATAGTCATAACATCGAAACCAGACTCACAGTCTTATCTGGTATGTGTATCTCCTAACATTAGGATCTATCAATCAATCCTTCTATTAATCAAAACAAATCCAACAAAACAGATCAAGTGTTGGCAAATATTTTACTGGCTTTTTGAAGTTTTGACTTATTTATCTTATCTTTTCATTTAACTTTATGGTGGGAATTATGTTACTAGCTTTCTCAAGGATGTCCCATGAAGGATTTAGAGAAGCAACGATGTATTAAAATTCTATTTTCTTTGACTGTTGTCTATTGACTATCTTTTAAATCTGATTTTTTGAGTCATGTTACTAGTTTCCTCAAGGATGTCCCATGAAGGATTGACGAGGGAGCAAACCCGAGACACAAAATAACACTCACAAAATAGAGAATAATATTTTCTATTAAAATATGGAACTCTTACATGCAGAGGATCTCAAATCCCCAAGCTCTATATTACATGCAAATTACAGACTTACAGAAAATTATCCAGACCCCCCTTTCGCAGCATGCGAACTTCTTTCCCCAAAAAGTTACTCAAAAATCAGAAACTAGCCCATAAATAGACCCGTTTCGGTTTGGAACCAAAAACAACATTCGAGATAAGTGTTTTGGCGGTTTGGTGCTAGAATTACAATTTGAAATTCAAGTTTAAATTCATAGTAAAAAATTAGCACATTTCTAAAATATGCACCAACTTCCGATAGCCATAACTTTTAATCCGGCCATTGGATCTTCAATGATAATACCTTTTCGGAAAGCTCTCAAAAAGATGATTTTCCATGAAATAAACTTTTGGTAAACTACTTTGGCATTTCCGCAAATTTTCAGGCCCATCCAGGATCGTTTAGTGCCTCAAACTGAGCTCAGAAGGTTTTTAGGTGCAAATTTGGAAAACTCAAACTACAATATCTTTCAACCTAGAAATAGAAAACAAAAACCATAAATTGGGAATTTCATTATGACGAAAAGGGTATCCAAAAATGTAAAAACATCTAAAAACTGAGAAACTTGAAATTTAACTATTTTTGGGTGATGCAAGATTGCCCTTACACCACTGGATGCTCCTGCATCAAGGATTTAGAGGAGCAATGATGTCTCATGACCCGTATTTTATTTTATTTGCTATCTATGGTTTGTCTTGATAAAAAGACTGGGGCAACTTGTGTCCTTAGTATGAGTTAACGACACTCCTTGTTTGCGACTGTTTGTTGTTAGCAAGTGGATGACCTTGCACACCTTGATCTATGTCATATCATGGTGTTTTTCTCCATTTGTATTAGTTCCGCCCAATGATGATAAAGTGCAATACCTTTTGTGATACAACAAAACATCGAAGATTGCTAATACTAACATCATGGTCTTTTATTATTCATCTTTCTTTTCGCATTAACATTTTTTCTTTTCTACATCTTCACCACCCTTATCTATTTTCCTCTATCCTTTTTTCTTTCATCTTCTAGTTCTCTCATCAATTTTGAGAGCACACTCATGTTATTTTAACCCGCCTGTCCTCCCGAGGGGGCATACCTTCACCTATTTTAATCTGGAGCATTACTAGGGCATATTTCTTATCAATTTTCTTTGACACAATGCCGAAATGACATTGTATCAAAGAGGGGCAAATGTAGACACCGAAAATTGGTTTAGGCCTGCGACTTCAATATTCTATATATTTCGTATTCTTCATGGTCATGATTAAATAATGTTAATTATTTAATTATTCACTTTAACTTTAATTCTTCTATTAATTAAATAATCTTAATTATTTAATTTAATTCATATTTTCTTTATTCTATTTGAGTAATTAAATAAATGCTTTTTATTTAATTATGTTACTAATTAACCTTATTCTTCTGATTAATTAAATAAATTCTTATTTAATTTACCTTTATCATATTTCAACTATAATTAAATAAATTATTTATTTATTTAATTATTCATTTAAATCCCTTCATCATTTAATTAATTAAATATTATTTATTTAATTATTCTTCAAATATCGGATCTTGAATTAAATGAATTATTTAATTCATTAATTCTATTTTAACACATTCCTCTATATTTTAGATAATTATGTGAGTTATCTAAGTATTCACTTTGACTCGACTCGACATCTATTTTAATCGCTCAGTTAACTCTTGATTCGATGTCTGAGTGGCAATTTCAAGTAATCTCTTCGTCAAATCATTCAATCATCCAGTTCTAACTCATTTGCGTGTACATGCGGATTAATTAAATATTCTTATTTAATTAATTAAATCTCGTGCGTGCATTCGAACAGGAGTTGCTTTAATCAATCTTTATCTTTGTCATGCAAAGATATTTCTTCTGTTTTCAAATACCAAACTGAAGATTAAATCATTTATTTAATCTTTAATCCTATTTTTAGTTTGTATCACTCATGTTACTACTGACAGTTATCAGAATGCATGTCTAATCAGTCGGTCTCAACCGTCCATTGATCTTTTGATCTTGGCCTGTCATTCGAATAATCAATTTTCTATAAATTGATTTGTCATTCTTCATTCTGATCTCTCTCATGAAATCTTATGACTTTTGAGAGCACTCAATCTTGAATCTTCGATATTTTTCTAATCATTATCTTAGGTTATACTTGCACAAACTTATGAAAAATTTGAGGGCAATTATACTACACAAGCAAAATGGAGAAGGGCAATCGAGATGAATCATGGAAATACATTTGAAATTGGTGAGATTGTTTTAGTTTAATTAGGTTTTGACTTCCTTTGTTCTTTGTTGCTTAACATTTAGATTTGCATTTAGATTTTAGTAATTGCATGTTTTCTCCTAATCTCTTGTTTTCTTTGTGCACTTTCTATGGCATTACACATACATACATACATACATACATATATGTGTGTGTATGTATATATATAAAGAATTATGTACTTTGATAATTTTTGTTTATCTCTTATGTGAATGTATTCTTTCTTTTCCTACATTTGTGATAAGCTCAGGTTTATGTTACTATACCGTACTCAATAAATTTGTATCTTTATATGGCTTAGCATGATTGTTAATATTGTAGCATAGTTGAAAAGTATTTCCCTTGAGGTGATATTGGGCTCCAGAAAAGTTTCAAGTACATTGTTGGAGTCTGCTAAAGTTATGATAACCTTCAATTTTATCGCTTTACAATTTTCCTTTCTGAATGTTTCCCCAACTTAGCTTTTCTTTAATGATTACTCATACAAGCATAAATCTATTATCGATCAATGAGAAGGTTTTTGAAACCTTGTTGAAGACCAACAAAGGTTTCAAAACCTTTTGTAAGTTTTGATATAAGACAACCTTTTCTTCATCTTTTTCACCCTTCTTTACATAGACGTGCCTTGAGTAGTTATTGAAATCACATTGGGCCTTGACAATATTCCCATAACTTGATTAGAAAAGTGAACTCTAAGGATTTCCACAAAGATATCGGGCCGAGGAGCAATTATGATAACCTCATTGGAATCCAATAAGGTTCTCAAAACTTAGGATAAGATTGAAAAACTTATAACTTGAAATTTTTACGATAAATATGAATAATTTAGGGCATGTGACCAAAACTGAGGTAACATAAACAAAATGAAACTTTATCCACATGCATATCACTCTATTTTTAGTACAAAGATTTAATTAAAATAAGATTAAAGAACTTTGAGACAATTCATATTTACTCTTGTTAGATAATTCTTTGGATACATTTTGGCTACATCCCTATCATACGGTTTTAGGTTGAATTATTAAATACAACAATCTCTAATAAATTAAGGATTTCCAAGACAATCTTAGTTATGCCTTATTTATTAATTGTTCTAGCTATCCTATCATGCTAGGGATTTAATCATAAATAAATTATAAATAGTCTAATTCATCTCCAAAAAAACCCTATATAAACATATTCTTGTGATGATAAGTATAAGAGACTATCAAGTTAAATGGGACTGGTGCTGCTTAGAGAAGTTGGAAGGAGGTCTAGGATTGAGAGATTTAAAAAAACATTGCATCTTCTTTGCTAGCAAGTGGATCTGCAAAGCTTTAAATAGAAATAAAACTTCGAAGGTTCTTGTAATAAATAACATCCAATCAATTGTTCCAAAACAAGGAAAAAGTTGGAAACAACTCCACATAAATGATATTAGTTTTGGTAATTTTCTAGTAGTGCTTGTTGGATCAATGTGTTTAAGAGTATATGGAAAGCTTGGGAGATCATTCAAAGTCAAATTAGAAACTATGAATTTATAGATCATAACAGGGGTACATTGAGCTCTAATAGATCAATATGGTGGAACCTTACTAAAAAAGACAAACCTCTTAATTTGTTACAAGGTTTCTTAACTAAAACTTGGAATTTAAAAGGTATTAGATGCTTTAATGATATCTTGTGTAAAAACCAACTAAAGACATGGAATGATCTCTAAGTAATGAATTTAAATTCCGTCCATCTCATTGGAGGACTTATTTTGTTCTTAGGGAGGCTTGCAAGATCATTCAATTCCTTGTTTGCAAAGTAAGTGACAATGTGTTTCTTGAGAAACTCACTTGGACTGAAGGTACTATGATTCCAAATTTAAAACCTAAATTTTTTACAAAACCTTAATATACTCCCAAGACCTTCCCAATCATCTAAACAAATGTTAGAATCTTGATCTCTTTGGAATAAAATGGTCAAAAACTTTCAAGCTTCTATGGTCTAATATTCTAGAACCAAAAATTGCTTGCTTTAAATGGTTGTTCATGTTGCCAAAACTCCCCTATGATATTTCTTATTCCATGGTGAACTTATGTACTATTTTTAAGGAACCTAAGAATATTAGACACACCTTCTTTGAATGTTTGTTTGCAAAAGAGATTTGGAACATGTTTTTTTTTCTGATATTATGGGGTGGGGGGATAAAGGTAAGGTCAATTGGTAAGAGATTCTCTTTGGTTCAGTGGAGGGTTTAATTCATGCTTATAAGTTTTTTTTGGCTTATTGTGTCATCTAATATTTTATGGGTAATCTAGAAGGCTAGAAATGAGGATATTTTTCAGGGTACTAGGAGAGTACTTATTGAGTCTTTGAGAAGACTTGTGTTTTACAATATTTGTGTAGTCAATCACAATGGAGCTTTCAAAAGACAAATTTTTGAAGCTGTAAAGGAAGGAATTGTGGATATCAACAAGACAGAGGTTAAATATGGAAGACATTGGCCTTTCAATAAAGTTGATAATATTCCTTCTATAAAAAGTTACATAAAATTTCAAAAGAAGTATAAAAAACAAAAAGTACTCAATTGAGACATTGGAGAAAGACCTTAACTTCCAAACAATACAAAGGTTTCATATAAATCATGGGAGGGCTTCAATATAAAAGGGGTTAGATCCAACAAAGAAATCTCAAATTTTGACCTGCCAGAGAATAACAATGACAATTTTAGTGTGAGTGGGAACTTTTGACCTATCTATTCAATAGGATGTTCATTATAGTAAGTTATCCATATCATGGTTTTATGAC
This sequence comes from Sequoia sempervirens, assembly GCA_007258455.2. Classification (NCBI taxonomy): domain Eukaryota; kingdom Viridiplantae; phylum Streptophyta; class Pinopsida; order Cupressales; family Cupressaceae; genus Sequoia; species Sequoia sempervirens. Next base: position 185,148,255 of record VDFB02000008.1, on the reverse strand, counting down.
AATATCTATTCTTAGTCATTATATATGCACATAGTTCATTATAAAAGACAACTTATTATATAGACTTGTATTTACTAAACAAGTTGTTTTGTATGATGCAAATGAAATAATACGGATGTAATGGTCCTTAGCATATTATTTTTATAAGACCCTATATGGTCTTTAATAACTAGCTTAGTAAAAGACCTTGCATGGTATGCTAACATACAATTCTTCCTTTTTAGATGATTATGTAATTCCTTTTTGTTTATGATCTTTAATAAAATAAAGAGACTATCAAGTTTATCTATTGCCTAATATTACATGATATTATTATAATGATCAAACAATGGCAATATGCCATAATGATAGGATTACACATAGAAATATTTACACCTATCATTAGCTAGCTCAAGTTTAAAAATAAACCTAAAGCTATAGATCTAGGCTATCAATTTAGTTTATGATGAATTCCACATAGTTGGGATAGGGAGGGTACACTATAGAAAGCATTATACATGAGCCTTTACTCATGCTAACACCAAAGTTATTGTAATTGGATGCATGGATTGAAATATGGATCATAAACATATGTTTGAACTTTAACTCCATTAAAAACTATATTCTATAAGGATACAAGGGTCTAAAAGGCCCTAAGGGAAATTTACTTTTTGAGACACAAATTCAAAAGGCGAATTTAAATAAAGTTGGGTGAATATTTATAATATATGGGAAAAGTGGACGACTTTGGGAGTGATATGTTAAAAACGTGAAGGTGAGGTAGATTTAATTGTAATTCATAAGATTTCTAATAAAGGGTAAGTGTTAAAATTACAATTGTATATAGTTATGCACATCATTGTTGAACTAGCTTATTGTAAATTTATCTTAGAATTGTAATTAAACCTTGTGATTAAAACTTTAATGTTTAATTGTAATTTTGACTATCATAGTACAATTAGGACATAAAATTATAATTTTGACTTACAATTAGAATTTAGACTTACAATTAGCACTTTAATGTTTAATTGTAGTTTTGACTACCACATTAGAACATGTAATTTCGAACAACTTAGAATTAGAATTAAGACTTATAATTTGATAATTAGATGCATATTTTTTATATAAATAGTCTATGAAATAAAAATATATATACATAGTCCATTCAATTTAAATATTGAAATAGTCTATTTGAGATAAATACTAAAATAGTAACAGTCCACACAAAATAAATAATGAAATCTAGTCATAGTCCATGAAATAAATGTCGCGCTACACTCTATGCTTTACTATCATCAAAATGAAGAGGCCTCTTAGATCCATGTGAAATAGATGGTGGCTCACATAGTAGAAGAAAAAGAAGCTTCATATTAGTTAAATTTTCAAATTACATGCATATTATTTAAATAAAATTATATACAAGCTTTTGGATTCAATTGTGTATGTTTTTTAGTCGATGTTTCAGATCATGAAATTGTTCAAAATAAAACCTTGAAATTAAATATTTAAAACTAGACTTGTGTGCATACATACCACTGAAACATAGATTTTTGGGACCCTATGGACTACTCTTGCACTTCTAGGGTTTTTCACCTAAAAGGAGAGAGATAGGGCCAAAAATGCTAATGTATCACTCAAATTAGGATGTATGCAATGTTTTTTAATGTAAATGGACTTAACTAAATGCAATTGACTAATTTGAATGACCGAAAATGAATGCAAAGGTGCAATTACAACTATGTTTGAAAACACATTGTGATATGCAAATAACTATGTAAATGAAGAAATAATGCAAAATAAAAAGTACAGGTGTTAGGCCCAACCCCATCTATAAATTGTGACACCTTGATAAGTTCAATTATTCTTTATTGGTGAATAATTCAAGATGATTTAACCTGATTTCATGTTTGATATTTTGATTTTCTTATGAATTAGTTTAAATGATCATTTTGATAAATTCTCTTTAGTAAATAAAAATGGGCGAATTGTTAAGAATGAATGTGAGAAGATAATATTTAGATTCTTGAACAAGTATCATATGAGTAATACACTTAGATTGATATGAGCTAAAGGATTTTGTGTACCTACCATTGGTTTGAATCTCGCTAATAAGCTTCATGTTATGATAATAGTTAGGAACAAAGGAGGACTTTGAAGTTCAGGAAGAAGTTTCCAGAAAGATCATTAGCCAAGCACCATCAAGGTAAATTTAAAAGGATAGCTCTAATCAATGAGGAGTATACCTAAGGTAGGATAATTTGAGGAAAAAGTATATAAATTAGATATCAAATTGCATGATGAATTTAATTAGAGGAAGGAGTGTCCATGAGTGAATTTAGTAGTGAAAATAAATTATTTAGTTAAGGTTAGGGTTTCATTATTATTTCATGCATGCTCACAATTTCCATTTTCATAAGGAAAAGAAATGAATATATATGTGTATTATGATTTACTAACTATTCAATTTGATCTCATTGATGTTTGTAACAGGTATTTATTATATCTCTAACCTAACATGTATATGGAAAAATACATGTGAGAGTAATGTCAAGGGTAAAAGGGAGAAACATCAAGACCCAAGTTAAATATTTATATTTTGAAGTTTTAAATTTTGACCCTATGACTTAGGAGGTAGTTAGGGTTTTGTGTAAGCTTAAATTATGTTTATTAAAGTTTTAATGATAAGTAACTTAGTGTAAGCATGTTTTGTGGAGCTTTATTAAATTAAGTGAAGTGATTAACGGTGTAAGTATAATTAGGGTTTTGAAATCCTTAGTTAGGTCTTGAATTTCGAATTAGTCTTTAAAGTGGTCATTTTAGGGTGTTGTTTGGTCAATTTTATTGATATTAGTGCAAAAATAGACCCATATGACCTATACCTATGGAAGGGGGATCTTTTGGACATGTGACTTTGTCCTTAGGGTACGATATGACTCTTCAAAAGTCCACTTGAAAAAGTGTGACGAATTTGGTTCTTGGGAGTTGGGAGAAGTGACTTGTCACTCTCCCACCGCTCCCCAAAGTTCATTAATGAACTTGGGAAGAGCATCAAAGCTTTTACATGTGTGAAGCCACCTTGTAAGGGATGTTGGGTAGAGTGTCATTGTACATTCCCCATCTCCCCAAAAGTCTCACACATGTGTGAGAACTTGTGGGGATATGTGTTGAAAGATTGAATGAGAGAGTGACAAGTGTCCTCTCATTCAAGTGAATTCAAGTTGAATTCCTATATACTTGGATGGAAAAGAGGAAATGGACGTTACTAGGGCTGCAATTTGATGGCCGTATGACAGTATTTAGAGATTTTTGCCATAAAATACAATCAAAATTTTAAGAAGAGTGTATCAGATGAAAGGAGAGATTTTGGATAGATTGTCAAAATTTATATAGAATTATAATGATATATATATTTGATTTATATATATAATTTTACTTACATTAATGTATATCATAATGTTTTAAGGGCACCTTTGAATGGATAACCGTCATTAATAAAATTGTTGACAGGCAAGGTCGACCGTCAAATTTAAGCCTTGGACGTTACCCACTTCTCCTCTTGGAGAACTCTGTTTGAAAATTTAAAGTTGGGAAAGGCAAGGAAGGGAGATGGGAAGGAAAGCATGGGAAGGAAAGCAAGGAGCTCTCACATGCAAAGGAGATGATCAAGGAACAAATTTTGTGGAGATAAGTTATCCTTCTCATTGTTATCAAATTTGTTTAACTAGAAAAATTGTTGTTGTGTTATTTTGGTTAAAGTTGTCAAGAACAAGTTAGGGAAGATACCAAATCTTTATGTATGGAAATTTAGAGTGTGTTTGGTGGATGGATAGTAAAAAAAAAAAATACATAAATAAATTATTCTTGTTAGTCTTCTTACCAAGATCATTGGTAGCAATTTAATTCTTGCTCGGGGGTATGGCTAGAGCCCAAGAGGCTTCATGATGCCATTATGGTAGGGTGGAGAGCAAGCCCAAATTAGTTGTGTGTCATTCTCGTTTTCATAAATGTTGGTTACAATATGAAATAGCTAGTATATTGTTGTAAAATTAAAGAACAAAAAAAAAGCAAGTTGTGTCCAATGGCATACCTCTTAAAATTCTCATGTTTATATTCTCAAAAATGGAATGAAACAATTTCTTATTCAATGACATGATATATGTTTCCAACTATTGTTTTGTAAATGGAAGAGATAATGGAGCCGAAGACTTTAAAAAGTCCTCATATTATATGATAGATTGTGAAAGGATGTTGAGACCCTATCCTTGTATCTTTTCCTCATGATTATGCTTGTAGTAGAAATATCTCTAGGTTGTGGCAATAATTAGACAATGATATTACTTTTGTTAACAATATTAGGTTGTGGCAAGAATTAGACAATGATATTACTTTTGTTAACAATATAAGTTTTCATGTGATATTTAGTATTCTCCATAAATTCTAAATTATTAGGAACCATTTAATTGTAAAGTCATTGAATATGAATAGAGATAATAATATTTGCAAATTTGTCAATAGTTTTTAAACTACAAATATTTAGGAGTTATAGTAAAACACATTTGAAGCAAATTTAGTGAATATATAATTATATTTCTTTTTAAGAATACAAAATATGACCTTTAGTTGATGAATAAAATATTGTTTTTAAAATAGAACTATTTTCAAGTTCTTTCTTTAAGGAGAACTAATATATTGGTATAATATGTTTATTTTGGATAAATGGAAAAATCAATCATTGAAGATTGTAAAAGATTACTTTCTAAAATTGTAGTAAATTATTACTTTTTTAAAAACTTTAAACAACTCTATATATTTGTGGAAATATAATGTAAATTTCTAAATATGTATTAACCAACTAATGATTTTGATAAGAAAGCAAAAAAAAAAGAAATAAAATCTTATTACATAATCATGACTAAGTCTTTCTTAAAAACATTCCAAAATTATTCCAAGTAAATCTATCAATCAGTTTTTCACAAATAATTCATTTATATAAATATATATTCCACCAAAGTATGATTCTGATAAATTCTGATTTAGTATATTATACACACCTGAAAATAATAATAATAATAATAATATAATTCTTATACTTTTCATGAGATATTATATATTTAAAAGTTTTAAGTTTTAAAAATAATAAAGCCATTTAAAATATATATATATATATATATATATATAGTGCACCCCTACTACCAGCAGGAGGGCCAATGCCTTATAAATAAAATAAAATAAAATAGTTTCTCTGTATTCCTTAATCAATAAGGATATTTAATCTTTATTTAAAAAAATTATAATAGAACAAACAAACAAACAAAAAAAAGGGTGAATCACGTAGAATAATAAAAATAAGTTTTTATCACTGTATGCCATGATCTTGCCTGTACAAATCTATAGGCCATTACAAAAATAAAATGAAATGAATAATATAAAAATAAAAATAACAATGAAAAATAAAATAACCCTGCATATATTTAAAATGGTAGGGCAGGTTTGAATCGAAGATTTTAGTTAATATATGAGGATTTTGGGTAAATTACCTGCAGCCACCACTCCACCACTATGTGGTGTTAAATGAAATAAAATTTAAATCCCTCACCTCTGTGGATTTTAAACAAAAATTCTATGCAAATGTAACTTATTTATTTGATAAAAAGAACAGTGAAGAGCCGGATAAAGTTGCAGGTCTTCTAACAGAATGAATGCTGAAGAGTATATGCGTAACATGATTGCTGTGATCTCAATTCTGTGTACACCATTAGAACTACATAAATAAGTACAAATAAAAAGGGATCTCTATTTATTGTAGACTTAAAAGAAATAAAATGCATTTATGTTAAACTATAGATTTGAAACTGATATATAAGATTACCTAAAAAAAAAAAAAATGTGTGGTTGTGCTAAAACTTAAACCTAGTATAGATTCAGACATGACTTGAAGAGAGAGGAAAATGGTAAATTTTCCATGAACAAATATAGTTTGTGGGGTTTACTCCTGTGGACCTACGAATAGGCAACATGGATGGATTTAGATGTCAGATGAGGGAGGATTTAAAAGTGCAGCTTCAACAAATTAGTCCCTCAGAAAAGAAATTAAAATAAAATTAAAATAAATAAATAAACCTCAGAGAAGCGTGGAAATAGCCAGAGTCAATTCATTTCCCTTGGCATGGCATTTGTGGTGTGATCTTAACCTGGGCGCTGATCCAAATCACCCTCAATCTTCCTGTGAGTCTGATTGGTGGAACCATTCCCCCAAACTTGCAAAATGAGAGACAAGGTATGAAGCATGCAATTTAAGGCTTCCTTCTGGATGGCTCGTGCCCTGTTATTTGGTACAACCTTTTTCTTAATTATGGCGCCTTAAGAAGATTCAAAATGGACCCCAACATCTGTATTAAATAAATTGAATACTCTGTATTAAATGGAGTTTATACTGTCAGTCACAATTAGTAGGCGTAGGTGAATAGAATAGTATGGCAATAATAATATATGTGACATATTTTACCTTAGGGTTGCTACATAACATGATAAATGAGTTAATTATAAGATATTGGAGTTAAAGGTTACATTATAATAGCAATTCATTGATACAACTATTATTTATATAATATTCGTATAAATTTTAGTCTAATGTTAATGAAGATATAAGGATTAGCATAACTACTAACCCTGTTAATATTAATATCGATATAAGGGTTAATATCATTTATTTTAGATAGATATTATTGTTGGTACACATGATATCATTATTACATTCTATTGGAATATATAGGCAACATCGCTTTATGATGAATATCTAAAGAATAGATAATAACGATAAAAGTGTTGAGGCTAGAAGATGAAGGAGAATGATGAGAACAAATAATATTTTTATTACGTAATTTAATTTTCATTAAAATAATTATCATTAATAATCAAGTTATAATCACTATGTCTATCATAAATGCAAAAGAGAGTAACAATATATTAGAGATATTACCTTATTTATGTGTTATTAAATTAAAGTTGATATATTATTAATAAGCAAAGGCAATGTTAGCATGCGAGATATATGGTAATATTAATATAAGTGTTAATATTTGTACCATCGAGGATATGGGATTACTTCCTCTTATATGGAGAATATTATCAATATTGATAGCTCCATTTCTAATTGTAGGTAGGGGTAGTAGTATTAATCTTAAGGGAGAGATTACTATTTATGATAATATTAACATTAGTGTTAAATGATAGAAGAAGTGTAAAAAGCAATAAGTAGAAATGTTAAGCTTAAATGTGCGGGTGGCAATTTACTCAAGAAAAAAAAATGTGTTGGGTTTTCTATCGTAAATTTATGGGCATGACAACAGGGATGAATCTGAGTGCACCTAGATGAATTGTGATGATTTTGGAGTGTTCTGAATGCTGATGGAAATTACTGAATTTTCACAGTGGGAATCATTCACACAGGGTGGTGAATTAGTCCTCCTGGTGAAAAAGTGTCAGGAGCTAGTTTCTGTCTGTCGGGATCCAAAATCTGACAAAATTATTATTTTTAGTCCTAAGGTGGGACTCATTTGCCATAGGTGGTGAATCAGTCCTCTCCCAAATTTCTAAAAAATTAGGAGACAACTTTGCAACACTAGATCTGGAAAAGTCTGCTTGTTGAGTTGCCGAAGTTAGTTCTGTAGAAAATGGACAAATAACTCTCTCCAAGCTTGAATTTGACTCAAGTTGACTTGGAAATCAATCTTCAACACCTAATAACCTACCAAATATGCATACAAAAAGCTACAAACAAGCATGAAATAGGGGAAAAATGATTGAGGGTTAGTGAATAGGGGTTTGCCTTGGTCAAACCCCACTTTTGGTAATTAAACCCTTGAAAATATAATGAAATGAAAGAGAAAGATAAACTAATAACATGCAAGTGCTATCAACTTACCGAACCCTTGATAATGCAAGTTTGAAGTAATGTCAATGGCTACCTCAAAGTGTTTGAATAGTGCTTGAAAAGATGATGCAAAATGCTTGAATGCTTGAAATGTGAGATTGAATGCTTGAATGAGTGAGGAGATGTAAAATGAGGTGAAAATCACATATTTATACAATTCTTGTGCCTTAGTATTTGTTCATACCTCATCATAGGCCGACATCAAGTGATTTTGAATAAAATCCCAAAAGGAAATTTGAAATATTTTAAATTTGGGGCCAAGGGGGACTCATTCGCCACTTATGGCGAATTGGTCCCACCTAGGACCTAAAACATGTGTCAGGAAAAATGTTGTATTTAATGTTATTTGTCGAGATAACATTAAAAAATACACTTAATTACAACTTATGAGGGCATAAAGAGACCAAATAAAGCATGAGAAGGGTGTAAATAGTGAAAATATGCCTAGAAGAGTGTGAAATCTTGTTACAAGACTTTACAACACTTCAAAATAGGGCTTGTTGATGAGTGAAAAGGTTTTTTTTAGGTAAATTGCATTAAATAGAGTCTAGAAGAATGTAGAAATGTCTTACAACACGTCACAACACCTTCAAAAGATGTTGTTCTTTGAGTTTTAGTACCTAAATAAGCATGTTCAAGCCATGTTACAACATAAAATCAGAGCAACATAGTTCCAACACCATGAAACAAGACCTAAAAGGCCATGAAAATGACAAGGGGCCATTTTTCTATGACACATTTAGCCCCCACTTTAGTGAGAGGATGAACTTGTTTCAAACTCACACTAAAGTAGCCATGAACATCGATGGGTAGGGTTCAAATGTACTTACATTAGCAAGATTGAATGACAATGATCAAGAGGGATGATGAAGCCCCCAATATGAAGATCCCATGGCAAACTAGACATAAGAACATAGGAACACACAAGTGTTGAAAAGAATTGGATGAAGCTTCGATCGTCAATCCAACTAGTTGTGGAAAGAGATCTAGGCTGATTGTTTGAAAAAGAGAATGTGTACTCACTCTAGGGCCACAAAACTTCAGGCTATCCGTAGGGTGAGAAAGCCCAAAAAGGTAAGATACATATGCTAGTTGGTATGCACTCACAAACACAAAAGTGGCTATGGGGAAAAGTCATGCCGCTAGGTGGGCTTCCCACTCAGCCATGTCAAAGTTATACCCTTTGATAAGTTTAACAAGGCGCCACAAAGCAAAAGGAATGGGTATCAATTCGAGCTTCATGAGACAAGCAAAGCTTCATCTGCTTAGAACTCATGAACAAACAAGATGGCACCACAAGTATGCAAGTTGTGTTATGCAAGGTGGCCATACAAAATGTAACAATGTAAAAGTGCAAAAATGTAAAATGTAAAATGTAAAATGTAAAAAGATGTTTGAAGGAGTCTTGTTCAGTTTATGCAAGGTCAGTCACTTAGGGAACATTGTATCTAATGTTTCCAAGAGAGGACCAATCAAAGAATAATATATTCACAACTTAGGGGATGCAGTGCGTCACATCAGGCCACCAAGAGGAATGTAATATGCTAAGAGATATCACACTTATGAAGGATATCACACCCAGTGTCATCCACAAAGTGACAAACACATCATATAAATGACAAAGCTACACTAGGAACCAAGAATGCAAATGAAATAATGGTAATATATGACCCCCACTTTAAAGGAATTGCTACACAACATTCTATGAGCAATTACTTTAAAGTAGGGAAGAAAGAAAAAAACAAAAAGAAAACAAGACATGAGATCCAACTTGGAAAGCCCTATGCCAAGTCATGTGTTTCGAAGTTAGATTGTGTCATGTCAAGGAAAAGGAAAGGCAAAGAAAAAGGGAGTTGTCCCCCAAAAAAGAAAGCACACAAAACACATAAGGGATCTATGGATTTGGGGTCAATATGTTCGTTGCTGCAATGTGTTTATGAAAGAGCTCGGAACTACCTTCATTCCCCAAGGCACATAGAACTGGAAGAATGACACAAGGAGAGGGAAAAAAAGGAAAAAGAAAGTCTGTTTTGAGTCAACATGGAAGAGACATTGTGGTCTCGATGCTTTGCATCATCCCCAAAAGGAAAACACAAGAAAAATGAAAATGAAAAGGCGATAGAAAAGAAAAAGCTTTTGGGTCAACATGAAGGAGACATTTCGGTCTCAATGCCTTGCATCATCCCCAAAAGGAGAACACAAGAAAAGACAAAGGAAAAAGAAAAAGGACCAATTGGGTCAACATGGAAGAGACATTGTGGTCTTGATGCTTTGCGTCATCCCCAAAAGGAGAACACAAAAAAAAAGTGAAAAAGACAATGTACGACAAATAGAAGAATAGAGGTACGAATAGAAGTGTACAAAGAGAGAGAACACCAAATGCACGATACGGGGGAACACGATACACACATGAAAATGTAGAAAGGAGAAAGGGACAAGTAATGCAAATGCAAGTCAACCATTAACTAACGTTATTGGTTTCTCAATCTTAAATAGATAAGTGGAAAAGGAGTAACATAGTTAAGAGACAAAAACAAGTGCATTACAAGGACAAGGCTAACAACGTCTTGCCCTCTGCAAAGTGTAAAGGAAAGAATGAGCTAAGGTGGGTGCTGTGAAAGGATCATGCAATAGTGAGAATAGGGAATTCGACAACTGTGGCATGATTGGATTTGGTTGCTTTAAGGTATAACGGGGAAACAATCGGTATCATTGAAGTGATACTTATCTAGTATTTCCTTCAATGTTTGACATTCTTCAGTGTGATGTCCAAGGATGTGATGATATTTGCAAAATGGTATGTTAGAGTCTTTTGGACAAATAACTAACCTATTCAGAGGTGGTAAAAGTATAAGACCTTTATTTAAGAGCAGTTGAAGTCTCCTTTCACATTCAGGTGGAGGATGTGTGGGAACTTGATATTTTTGAGTTTGTAAGGTCATTTTCGCTTGCTAGATTCTCCTTGTTCATGAATAGAAGGAGAAGGATCCATGGGGATCCTAACGTCCTTATCATTAGAAGGAGATAGTGGTTGTTCACATGGAAGGAGAATATTTAAGTTAGGAGGAGCATTCAAGATCACTGTACTAGCATCTTGAAGTATCCTAGGTTGAAGAGGATGTCTCTCAGGATGAGAAGGATCATGATATCCAAGTCCTGTTGTGTTTTCTATAGTTGATTGTTGTTCAAAATGTTGATGGATGTCATGTTCATGTTTTGTGTCACAACCTTTTTTACTTAAGATAGTGAATCCTTTACCATATGTTTCCTCAAGGTTGATAGGAATGTTTATGACTTTGTGCTCATAGAAGGGTTGTGAATGTGATTGGTGAGAGGAACTAGGTCCACTTGAGGGAGGGACCATAGGTCCTATAGTTACTTCAAGATGTAAATATGCAAAGTGATTAGGAGGTGCAACAATGGGAAGATCTTGGGATTTCATGGATGGGTAAAAGGCTACATTGACTTCTAGGTTGTCAAGGCAGTCATTGTAGAAATTGTGCATGCTATCATCATCTTCTCCAATGATGTCTACTTCATGAAGAGGACAATCATTAGGAGTTGTAGGAGCATGTTGGAGTTCAAGGTCATTACCCGGTCATAGCCAAAGGCACAGTTGGACATGTCTACCAATGATTTTAATGAATTCCAAAACTTATTGAAAGAAAATGCCATGATGCAAATAAACTAATATGAAATAAATGAGGAAAAATAGAGATTCTGTAAAGGAAAATAGAATGTAGAAACAAGAAGCAGTAATGCAGAAAAATGCTAAAATATTACAGAGATGCTGTTGAAAAAGTGCAGAGGGGCTGATTCGCCTTGGGTGGTGAATGAGTCCCAGTATGAAGCTTTTTAATGTTTTTCAAAAATTTAAAGATGGTTTAAATACTCTATAGAATAAGATGACAGATGCAAAATGCAATTTTTAAACTTTATTTTAATGAGATGTAATGCAAAAATGAAAGCTAAATGAAGTTTTCACTAATGCAAAATGAAAAGTCTTAAAATGCAATAACAAATCAATGTCCTAATTGAATGCTAATGCAAATGGAAGCTAAAATGAAATATATGAATGCAATCAGAAATTCAAAGTGTTCAAACGTTGGGTTCACCAAAATGAAACATAGATTTTTGGGACCCTATGGACTACTCTTGCACTTCTAGGGTTTTTCACCGAAAAGGAGAGAGATAGGGCCAAAAATGCCAATGTATCACTCAAATTAGGATGTATGCAATGTTGTTTAATGTAAATGGACTTAACTAAATTCAATTGACTAATCTGAATGATCGAAAATGAATGCAAAAGTGCAATTACAACTATGTTTGAAAACACATTATGATATACAAATAACTATGTAAATGAAGAAATAATGCAAAATAGAAAGTACAAGGATGAATCTGAGTGCACCTAGATGAATTGTGATGATTCTAGAGTGTTCTAAATGCTGATGGAAATTATTGAATTTTCACAGTGGGACTCATTAGCCTAGGGTGTCAAATTAGTCCTCCTGGTGAAAAAGTGTCAGGAGCTAGTTTCTGTCTGTCGGGATCTAGAATCTGACAAAATTTTGATTTTCAATCCTAAGGTGGGACTCATTCGCCACAAGTGGAAAATCAGTCCTCTCCCAAATTTTTGAAAAATCAGGAGACAACTCTGCAACACCAGATTTGGAAAAGTCTTCTTGTCGGGTTGTCGAAGTTAGTTCTACAGAAAATGGACAAATAACTCTCGCCAAGCTTGAATTTAACACAAGTTGACTTGAAGCACCTAGTTGACTTGGAAATCAATCTTCAACACCTAATAACCTATTAAATCTACATACAAAGAGCTGCAAACAAACATGCAATAGGGGAAAAATGATTGAGGGTTAGTGAATAGGGGTTTGCCTTGGTCAAATCCCACTTTTGGTAATTAAACCCTTGAAAAGATAATGAAATGAAAGAGAAAGATAAACTAATAACATGCAAGTGCTATCAACTTACCTAACCCTTGATAATGCAAGTTTGAAGTAATGCCAATGGTTGCCTCAAAGTGCTTGAATATTGCTTGAAAAGATGATGCAAAATGCTTGAATGCTTGAAATGTGAGATTGAATGCTTGAATGAGTGAGGAGATGTAAAATGAGGTGAAAATCACTTATTTATACAATTATTGTGCCTTAGTATCCATTCATACCTCATCACAGGTTGACATCAAGTGATTTTGAATAAAATCCCAAAAGGAAATTTGAAATATTTTGAATTTGGGGCCAAGGGGGACTCATTCGCCACCAATGGCGAATCGGTCCCACCTAGGACCTAAAACATGTGTCAGAAAAATGTTGTATTTAATGTTATTTGTCGGGATAACATTCAAAAATACACTTAATTACAACTTATGAGGGAATAAAGAGACCAAATAAAGCATGAGAAGGGTGTAAATAGTGAAAATATGCCTAGAAGAGCGTGAAAGATTGTTACAAGACTTTACAACACTTCAAATTAGGGCTTGTTGATGAGTGAAAAGGTGGTTTTTAGGTAAATTGCATTAAATAGAGTCTAGAAGAATGTAGAAATGTCTTACAACACTTCACAACACCTTCACAAGATATCGTTCTTTGAGTTTTAGTACCTAAATAAGCATGTTCAATTCATGTTACAACATAAAATCAGAGCAACATAGTTCCAACACCATGAAACAAGACCTAAAATGCCATGAAAATGACAAGGGGCCATTTTTCTATGGCACAACCACATGATGCACATTAACTCCCACATCTTGCTACCTTGGTATAGCTATTGATTGTGTACCCAAATTCTTAGTTGTTAATTTCTATATTTAAATTAAGCATAAATTATGTTTGAATTTATTCATAAAATATAACCATATGAGAGACCTAGGAAAAATTTACTAGTAGGACCTATAATTCTATGAATGACTCATAAAATTGTCTAGGTTCATTAGTGGTAGGATTTGTTGCTGCTTTGATAGTGTTATCATCATGCATTTATGTACATGTATATTTTCAACAATGATTTTAAAATTGTAAAACTATACTTCAAGTGAATTCAAAGTATAAATATAATTTTTATCTACACACTAAGGATGACTTGAACATATCAACATATGATGGAGGAACACTTGTCACACCTTATCGTTGGTTTGACATGGAAGTGCCATGACCTCCCAATTGTTGTAAAATTGTTTCAAATTTGAATTAAATTATATTTAATATTAAAATGCATTGAATTTAAAGAAAATAATTAAATGTATATTTAATGAACTCTATAGATGGTTAAGGGAAATTTATTGGTCTACCATATATGGTGTGTCAAGTTGTATAATTTTTAATACAAAACACTGATCCACTTGAGATGATGTAACCAAGCCAATAATATGTACCAAAAAATGCAATCTATATTTCATTAAATAAATTGATAATTTATATTTTAAAATAGATCAAGTTATTTAATTAATTATACTATACACATTTTGCACAAATAATTAAAATGTGGCATAACTCTATAGGATGATCATATAGTGTAGCTAAGAAAGACTATTGCTCTAATGTAGCCCTTGAAGTGGATGTGCAAGTAGGACCATAATATGGGTGATTATAATTTTGATAAAATGTTACACCCCAATTGTGTAATTACTATTTTCTATTACTATGTAGGGTAAAATGTGAATGCAATATGAATTCAGTGGATCAATAAATTGTGTGTGCACTTTGATATCACTACCTTATGAATGATGTCATCTCATTTAATGTTATATGAAGGAATGCATTTATGTGAATGAATGAATATTGTATTGATATTCTAACTTTGGAGATGAAATATGTATATTGCATATTTTGTGAACAATTAACTGTCATGTACATGTGTTAGTGTTTGCAGGTACATATTCAATTCCTCTAGGTTGAGGGGAAGTATCACTCAGGAGAAGGTCTTGGTCGGGTAACCAGTAATGTAACCTATCCGAGCTTACACACACCACAATAGAGTAATTGAGTCAGGTTATTAAGTGAGAAATTGGTAAGTCATCCTTAGTTGTTATGTCTGCTTTAGTAAAATTCTAGTTTACTATTGTGTGCATTATTGGGTGATGTTTATTTGATGAGATTATGATTTCCTTCTTGTTACCATGCTTGAATTGATATGTGGAGCATTTGAGGTATGTGTATGTGTACACATGTGCATGGTGATGATAGACTATACACACCAAGGAATGTGTACATGAGGGTACATAGGTAGATGTATATATGCACAATCATGCACGAGGTGCTTATGCACATGGAACTATTCGATGGAACCAATGACATGCATATGTATATGTATAGACATATCACTCATAGTCTCTTATCAAAAACCATGGTAATTGTGTATAATTTTGGTGTGTGAATCGAATGTGTATATTTATATGTATATATATAATGTATATACATATATCCATATGTATATGTTTATCCATACACGAGTATGGTAGCAAATGGATATGCCCATGCGAATGTATCGATAAATGTATACATACACATATATGTACATAGAGGCATATATATACATACACATATATGTACATGAGTCGATGAATTTGTCTAATCAATTAAGTATATAATCAATGAATTTGTCTAATCAATTAAGTATATATATAATCGATGAATTTGTCTAATCAATTAAGTAATTAAGTATATGAGTTGATACTCAACATAGACTAAGTTGATGCTTTTATGCGTGTCATGCTTTTGTTATTGACTATTTCTCTTGAGAGTAAAATCACACCACCTTTGTATTTTGTTTATCATAGAAGTTTGCTTATTGTAGACAGTTGAATTCTATCACATGGAGAGTTGATTTATTCTCCAACTGCTACCAATAAGTGGGTCGATCTATTGGTATTCAAGCTGAGTCTTTACTTACTTATTCACCACATTTCAAAGCTATGTTAGTTGTGTTTCTACACATGCTTGTTGTTGTCAATATCATTCCTAAACTATAGGTAGTGTAGTTACTTGCTTGTTGTATACATAACAACACTTGAGTTCATTTGTTTGGGACACCTCATTATCACTCTTTGATGCATTATTCCTTGTGCAACATTTTAGTGTGCTTTTCTATTTGCAATATTCTATCCAAATAATGAGGGAGAGTCTTGAGAATTAAGATATTTTTATTTATCTTTTGAGAAGAAGCAATTTACAACTTGAGAGATAAGAAGTTGTGAGACTTTGTTTGAGAGAGTTGCTATTCTAAAGGTGTTGTGACTGCAGCTAGTCGAATTGGGAAGCTATAAAATAGGCATGCAGATATTCTACTTTTGATTATTCTATTTTGAATGTGCTATGTCTTGATTGATTGAGCTAGAGTCATGCTGATACTTGCATGTAGAAGTAATGTTTACTTTGAAAGAAAAGTAGAAGTTATTTGCTTGTTTGTACATTGTTTGTAAGTACTCCATGATAGGAGAGATTGTTTTTCTTTGGTAATATTATACTAGACATGAGTAGTCAAGGGTAAGAGGTTATGTTTATCATATGTATTGTTATTATACTAGATATGATAAAACATAAACAAGCTTAGGGTACACTTAAAACTAGATAGATATTTATGCTAGATGGCTAGTAGGTTACTCTTGGGAATGTTGTCCAAAGAAGGGAGGGAACTTGTACTTTTCTTATGGAGTTGTGTTACCTTAGGTTGTTTAAGAGATAGGTTATCTTGGGGAGTAGCTTGTTGTGGAGAGGGATTTCCTAGGCATAGATATAATGGCCTCAAGTCAAAATGAGCTTGCCATAGTGTAGGTGAATGGTAGACAATTGCTTAATTATACTGAGTGAGAACACTTTGGAAAAAGTAGTGTGAAAGTCCAATGACTCCACTGTCAGTTCACTATTTTCATTTTAATGCATGAGGGCTACCTAGCGTAGGTTATAAAATCCTAGTCATGTAGGACACAACACTAAGCTTAGAATGCTATGTTGTACAAGGTTACCCAACCAATACCTTCATCGAAGGGTAGGGCCATATATCATTGATAGATGTGTGGGGGACCGCATATGAGTCCATGGTTGGTAGAAAAGCACTTGAGTGATGCTTCTCCTCCTCAGCAGGTGACAGAGGACCAAGGTTTTGAAAGGTGGATTTCTAGACCATCTATATCTTATGTCATGAAGCTCGTAGGAGCTATGTATGTAGTTTTGTACCTTTCTTGGAATATTGTACTTTGAGAAGTATTGTAATGAAATGGAAATCCTTATTGTATGTTGTATAGCATCTTTGTTCATATATTTTCAATAAAGAAAGGAATTTTTTTTATTACAATGGCATATTACATAGTTTTATTTTATTGTAAAAACTTAGGAAATTTACTTCAATGAATGTTTGGAATATTACATAAAAATTCAGTGTAGATTTCAATGGTGAT
The DNA here is from genome assembly GCA_007258455.2 of Sequoia sempervirens. NCBI lineage: Eukaryota > Viridiplantae > Streptophyta > Pinopsida > Cupressales > Cupressaceae > Sequoia > Sequoia sempervirens. Next base: position 185,130,937 of record VDFB02000008.1, on the reverse strand, counting down.
GAGTGTGTGAGGTGCTAGGGGTAGCACAATCTCCTCCATGATCTTTACCACTAACTTCCATTTTCATGTAGGTAGCTTGGTTAGTTAAATTTAGTAAGAGTGTACTCAATGCTCCAATTCTCCCAATATTGGTACCAATTTTTGTTGGTAAATAGGTGAATAAGGAGAAACAATGGGTGGAGTAGGCATTTATCAATTTGGATTAACATATTCCCCTACCCTATTCTATGGCATGCCACCACTAGCACCCTATAATGACCTGATTTCAAAATAATTGGGTTTTAAACCCAATTGAAACTCAACCCATATTTTTCTCAAAATATATAATGGAACCTCATAATTGGTAGGTTGTGGATGGTCAAAGACCATCCATCATCACTACCAATTTTTTCTTACAATTTGAGGATGAATACACCATCTATTTGAATTTTTTTTTGGAGGGATGGGTTGGTTTGTTGAAGGGTCAATAAAGCATGTAGCTATGGTTTGCTTAGAAATATGTAAATCAAGGATCTATCTGTACAAAATCCATTTGAATTGAATTTCCTCCTTTCCTCCCTCCAAAGGAAAAATCTGTCTAGATATGTATTAATCAATCTACAATAATTAACAATGGTTTTCATTGAAGCTGCAAGCCATGCAACATGTGGGGGAATATTAGGCTCATTTTGGATAAAATCATTTTTTTCTTGTAGCATAGTTATGTTCTCATTTATAGTTTCTTGCAAGGAAGCCTCATCAGATGGAGGGGGTGGGGGGTTTTGTGGGGGATGAGGGTTTGTTGGGGGAGGTTTAAGGTTGGGGGTTTTTCAAGTGGGGGTTGAATATTTTGTAAAAAATATTATTGTAAAAACTCATATTTTGGTAATTGATCCATGAATATAACCTAAACTAGCTATAATTTAAATAATTAGTTGTACATTTTAAAATATAAAAAATGCACAATATTTATCCATTTAAAACTTTCAAGTATGTAAATAACTAAACAAATAAATTATTTTGTAATTTAATTTATGAACTTTAGTGAATCATTGCATAATTTTTAGCACATGCTGCATTTTGAAATTGAGAAAGTGTTTTGTGATCATATGCATGATATTAATGAAAAAAAATATATTAGGAATACTTGTAAGGGGTGAATTTGAAATTGATTTATTAAGAGTGTGTTAATTGTATTGCATAATTGCACATGTCATGTGAAATATACATCATTCAACTAAAATAATAGATATTTATATTGAGAAATGACTTAGACACCAAATCTTAAATTACTCTTGAAGTGTTCTAATGGTTAGTTAATTTATAGTCCTTGATGATACAAAAATTGGAGTAATAGGTTAACATCATGTGATGTCTTACGTCTCAACAATATTTTCCCTAAGTATGTGATGGACTAAGTTAATATAAGTAACATGTGAGCAAGTTCCTACCTACTATTGGTATGCGTATTTTTTATGATGTCTAATTCATGATTTATCACTTGGGAACTTTGCATCTTTATTGAACATGTCTTACAATCTTGTTCATTGGAAAATATAGTTGACTAGCTATCAATGAAGTTATCATGCTCACCCTCTACATAATAGGAGTCTTCACCATGTTTTCTTAGCACCACCCAATATTAGACATAACAAAATTTACATAACAAATAGGTTTTATGGATTGAGAAAAGCATTGAGAGTTTCTATAGTATTAAGACTAAATTATTGCATGTGGACTAGATTGTGTGTACAACCACATATATGAGCATAATTAATTTTTCTAGTGATGCCTATGGTAGTCAAGACACTATTAATTCAACCAACGATCTCATATTCTAATCATCAATTGTATTCTATACTTGATCATCCTTCATTAACTACCTAAAATTGAAAAATAGAGCTAAATCATCATAACCCTCTCAATAACATTTATATTATAATATTAACTCTTACTATTTACCCCAAATTTATATTTACTATTTTATATAAATTTATTAGACCTAAATAATTATATGATGTACACTTTATTTTCCTACATTTTAATGAACCCTAACTTATTATCCCATTTTCTAGTTTTTTCTTGAGTTATCCTTTTTTATTTATCTAATATGTTTTACCCATTATTCTCTTATATTTAAAATTTACGTTCTTTAATTTTCTTATCTTTGGTTAATCACATATTAGGGATGTATGTCAATTCATAAAACACGATATCATCTTTCTATTAGGAATAGCCTGAGGATCCCTCTATTTCTATGGATCACTTTAAGGCTACTCTTCTACAAAACTATAAATGATCCAATCCCTCTTCCTTATATATATATTCACAACTTAGACATGACAATTAAATTAGTAATGAAAAATCTAGGAAGTTAAATCTCCTTAAAGAAGGTACCAATAAGGTTGATAATAGTTCCACTCATTCCATCAATACTACCAGATGAAATCCATAGTATGATTATAACCAAATCATATGAGATACATGTTATGTGACGTTTTCCCCAAGAGAAGAGAAATCTATAAATAATCCTTTAGAATTAAAAGGGAGATATAAAATAAAGGATATTATGATCCTTTGGTTAAAAGAGAGATTGATAAAGAATATGCATAAACACTTTTTAAAAAGGAAGAATAATTATTTATTTAAATAATTATTAAAGGAAACCTTTGTGAAAGGGTGTGATGGTTTGGAAACCACCCCTTAAGGCTTATATAAGCATTTATGTGAGAAATCATTCAAGCATGGTGAAAATTCAAGGAGAGAAGAGAAAAAGGAAAAGAGAAATTGAGAAGGTACAAAGGAGTGAAGGTTATGATCTTTGGCTGGCATTGGGGGAAATTGGAGAAGGGGCACACAAAATGTGTCCTACTTGGGGTACAACATACAATCAAGATTGTCCTAGCTAGGGCTTTATTGTAAGGACCTTTGAGGAAGGTAGTTTAACTGTAAGGCCCTTTGAGGCAGGTTGGTGTTCTGTGCAAGAACCAATTCCTCCAAGGGTGCCTCCTTGCCTTGAAGAGCCTAGATTTGTAGCCATTCCTCTATGTGTCAGATAATAGCTTCTCAAAATAAATTTATAGATAAGTATTGAAAACCATTGATCCAATAATATTGGGACTATTTTCTATATGATTTTGATGTTAATATGATTAATCTATGTGGAGGTATTATTCCATTTATTATGTTAAAAAATTCCTTTCATATATTTTTATAAGTTAAAATATTAAAACATGTTCAAAAATTTTAAGTGCACTAGAGGAAAGAATCCTCTTCAAAAGGGTATAATTTGTTTTTTTTAATGATAAAAATATAGACAAAAATTGGTGTCCCATTGAAACTATGATGTTTTCGTGAAGTTTTACTTTAAAACATTTTACCAAAAAAATATTCATCCATTTTTTTCCATGCACTAGATATTGAAGTTTCCTATTTGGGAAATTCATTCTCTTTTTTTTTGTGATGTTCCATCAACCTCACTCTTTTTTTGAAATTTTCAGCAATTCAAATTTTAATCTTAAACTTATAAAATATATCAAATCCATTTTGAAGTTAAATAAAAATTACAAGTATAAACTTCACCTAGAGTTCTACATTTCATTATTTTACATCATTTTGAAATTCAAAACATAAAGGCCACTTTTATGTGGTTGAAGTTGAAATTTTTTATTTGTGTTGATCAATTCCTTTAAAAAGAGTGACACATGTTTGTGCTTTTACCCTAAATTATTTTAATACATTTTATTTCTTGCTAATTTATCTACAAGCGTGTTCATAATGGAGAATGTCACATAAAATAGAAATTGGTTCATCATATACAACTATGATATCCTTCAAGGTTTTTCTCATCCATAACACTTGTGTGCAACAAGATGTTGTTGTAATATATTATGCCTTTGTAGTAGATAAAGAAACTAAATCTTGCTTCTTGCTTAGCCAAGACACCAATATGCATCCAAGAAAGAATGCACCTCCACTTGTACTTTTCCTGTCATCCACACAACCTATCCAATCTACATTTGTATAAGCACTCAGAGAAAAATCAGTATCCTTTGGATACCACAAGCCATTTTCCAGAGTGCCCTTCAAGTATTTGAATATCCTCTTCATTGTTACAACATGTGACTCTCTAGGATCTTCTTGAAATCTAGCCTCAAGATAAACTACATGCATGATATCTAGTCTAGTAGCAGTTAGGCATAGAAGTCCTCCAATTATTGATCTATATTTTCTTTGATCAACCTTAGGAGATTCATGATTTTTACTTCACTTGCAACCAATAACCATAGGAGTATGTATACCAGTTTAGAATCTTCCATTCCAAACTTCTTCTTGACATTTCATTAACATACTTTGATTGTGAAATGGATATTCCTTTTTCTACTTGATTGATTTGTAGTCCGAGGAAGAAATCCATTTCCTCAAACATAGACATTTCAAACTCTTTCTGTATCTCTTCTATAAATTTCTTATGCATAGCTTCATTTCCTTCAAGGATTATATCATCAACATATATAACCACAATCAAGATTTTATCTTTTTCAACTTTGAAATAAAGATTACTATATGTGGTACCTTTATTGAATCCTTGTTATATCAAGTACATATCCAATCTTTCATACCAAGCTCTAGGAGCTTGTTTCAATCCATATAATTCTTTATTCAATCTATAGACCATATCCAATTTGTCTGATAACTAAAATCCTTTTGGTTGTTCAATGTATACTTCTTCCAACTCACCATTCAAAAATGCAGACTTTACATCCATTTGATAAACCTTGAAATTATTATGTGCTATAAAATCCAAAAAAATCTTGATAGCTTCCATTCTTTCCACTAGAGAAAATGTCTCCTCAAAATCTATTCCTTCTACTTGTGAGTAGCCCTTACACACAATCCTTCCCTTATTTCTTACTACTTCTCCATTCTCATTCATTTTGTTCCAAAATACCCTTAGTTCCAATAACATTCTGGTTTGTTGTTCTTGGGACAAGTTCCCAAGTCTGGTTTTTCTCAATCTACATTAGTTCTTCTTCCATAGCCTTGATCCAAAACTCATCCTTGCATGCTTCGGTCATTGTTTTAGGTTCAAATTCAGAGAGTAAATATAGGCTTACCTATTCTTCAACCATAACATCTTTTCTCCTTGTCAACACACATTTGTTCTTTTCACCAATGATATGATCTTTATAGTGATTCTTTTGCACATACTTGGGAGTCTTAGTGATCCTTTCCAAAACTTCTTCCTCTTCAATCTAAAATTCTTTCTCCTTACCTTCATATCTATAATTTTCTTTACAAGAACTCATCTCTGTCATTTTCTCTACAAGAGGACTCATTTTCTCATTAGCGATCCTTTCCGGAGCTTCATATCCATCTATCACCACTGATTTCTCATGTAAGTCTTCATCCACTATGACACTTGCACTCTCAACAATCTTCTTCAATCTCTTGTTGTAGCACTAGTAAGTTTTGCTTCTTGTAGAATATCCAAGGAAGATACCTTCATCAAATCTTGTATCAAACTTTTCTAAGTTTTCTTCATTTATTCTAATATAACATTTGCTTCCAAACACTCTGAAGTATTTGACAATAGGAATCCTTCCATATCACAACTTATAGGGAGTATTTGCATTGTTTTCTCTTACTTGAACTCTATTAAGAATGTAGACAGTATTATGAATTGCTTCTCTCCAGTAGACTTCCAATATGTTTTCCTCTTCCATCATTGTTCTTGCAGCTTCCTAAACAATCCTATTTTTTCTTTCGACCACTCCATTCTGTTGAGGAGTCCTAGGGGAAAATAAATGCCTCTTTATTCCATGATTCTCACAAAAATTGTTAAAATAATTGGAGGTGAACTCTCCACCTCTATTAGACCTCAAACACTTGATTTTTATATCCATTTCATTATAATCCATAACTTTGAATGCTTTAAACTTATCTAGAGCTTTTAATTTTTCTTTGAGAAAAAAAAACCTGTGTCATTCTAGAATAATCATCAATAAATAGAATGAAATACCTATCACCTTGAAGAATTCTTACTCTGGTAGGACCATAAAATTTTGTATGCACCAGCTCCAACAGTCTAGTAGTAGATTATTCTTTGACTTTGAAACTTCTTCTTGCTTGCTTCCCAATCTAGCATTCCTTGTAGACAACATTGATGGGCTTTGTAACCTTTGGTAGATCTCTCACAACTTAAACTTAACTGATCCTCACTAGGCTATCAAAATTGATGTGACACATCCTTCTATACCATAGCCAACTTTCATTAATTTGAGTCATAAAGCGATAACCATCAACACCTTTAAGTTGATAAACACTTCCATATGTCCTTTTTCTAGTAGCAACCATAGTTTTAGAGCCTTTTCTAATCTAACATCCATCATCTTGAAACATAAGATTATATCCTTTGCCACACATTTGTACAACACTTAAGAGGTTATCCTTAAACCCTTAATATAAAGAACATTATCTATATTATGCTTGCCATAAAAAATGATTGTTCATTTTCCACATATCTTAGTAGATGTATCATCTCCAAACTTTACTATACCTCCATATTTATCAAGTTTAACAAAATTACTTTTGTCATTGGTCATATGATTTGAGCATCCATTTCCAATAATCTAGTAGTTCTCCTTTCTATCATGAAGAGCATTCACCATAGCATTGTGACCTATTTCCAGAGCACTTTCCTTCATACATCTCTTAGAGTTAGCAAAATTAGATTCAACTTTCATAGCCATGAACAAGCATTCACTATTATCATCATCCCCATAGTCAGATTCATCATCAGATATATTGGCATCTTCTCTAACATAATAGCTTTTATTAATTGCTTTACCTTTTTTTTCTTTGTTCTTGTCATTTAAAGCTCTGTTTGGACATCTTGAAGCATAATGACCTATCTTTCCACAACTAAAACATTTGAAAGGTAACTTACCTCTATATTTACCAATACCCTTTTTCATTCTCCTCACAAATTTTGCTTCTACATCATCAAGATCTTATTGATCTGATTCTTCAATCTTTTCTAATTTTTTAGCCTTAAAAGTAGTCTCAACTTTTGCATTACTTGGACCAAATTATTTCATTTCAAAGAAAATAAAGCACCATACAACTAATCTGTAGAATATTTTTTTAAACCTTGAACTTCCTCAATAGTATAAACTTTATGGCTATAAGATTTAGGAAGAGTTCTCAGTACCTTCTTTACCATTTCTTCTTCAAGTTTTCCACCAAGATATTTGATGGAATTGACAACTTCATCCACCTTCTGCATGTAGCTTATAATGTTTTCATCTTCAGACATCCGTAGGTTCTCAAATGTGATCTTTAGATTCTACATCTTAGCTTGCTTGACCTTATCATCTCCTTCATAAATACTTTCCAACCTTGTCTAGATATCTCTAGCAAATTTCAAATTCATAAGTTTCACAAGTTCAGTGTTATAAATACCACTTAAAAGAGCATACCTTGCTTTACCATTATATGGATTGAAACAAGCTCCTATAGCTTGGTATGGAAGATTGAATAGGTACTTGATACAACAGGGATTCAAGAAAGGTACCACAAATAGTAATCTTTATTTCAAAGTTGAAAAAGATCAAATCTTGATTGTGGTTATATATGTTGATGATATAATCCTTGGAGGAAATGAAGCTATGCATAATTTTTTTATAGAATATATGCATAAAGAGTTTGAAATGTCTATGTTTGGGGAAATGGATTTCTTCCTCAGACTACAAATCAATCAAATAGAGAAAGGAATATTCATTTCACAATCAAAGTATGTTAATGAAATGTTAAAGAAGTTTGGAATGGAAGATTCTAAAATGGTATGTACTCCTATGGTTATTGGTTGCAAGCTAAGTAAGAATGATGAATCTCGTAAGGTTGATCAAAGAAAATATAGATCAATAATTGGAGGAATTCTATACCTAATTGCTACTAGACTGGATATCATGCATGTAGTTTATCTTGCGGCTAGATTTCAAGAAGATCATAGAGAGTCACATGTTGTAACAATGAAGAGGATATTTAGATACTTGAAGGGTACTCCAAAAAATGGTTTGTGGTATCTAAAGGATATTGATTTTTCTCTGAGTGCTTATACAAATGTAGATTGGGTAGGTTGTGTGGATGACAAGAAAAGTACAAGTGGAGGTTCATTCTTTCTTGGATGAATATTAGTGTCTTGGCAAAGCAAGAAGCAAGATTCAATGTCTTTATCTACTATAGAGGCATAATATATTACATCTTGTTGCACATAGGTGTTATGGATAAGGAAAAACTTGAAGGATATCATAGTTGTATATGATGAACCAATTTCTATCTTCTGTGAAAATATAAGTGCTATTAAAATTTCAAAGAATTCAGTGATGCACTCAAGGACACAACATATCTCAATTTGGTATGTTGTAGAGAATGAAGTGAAGCTTGAGCATGTGCCTACAAAGGATTAGGTTGTTAATATATTCACTAAGGCTCTTCCTAAGGATACTTTTGAGTATCTTTGGGAGAAGTTAGGGGTTATTACCCCTCCTTCCTTGAACTAGATGCATAAGGATATGCATCAGTCCAGTGGATTTCAAGATTCATTCTTTGTTCTGGATTGATGTTGGAGGCTACCTCTTAGGGGGAGTAGGTAGTGGCATTGTTGGTTGTTGTAGTCAGGGGGAGTACATATTGGTGTAGGTTGGTGTTGTCATTTTTTAGTGGTGATTGCTAGTTGATATAACATGTTGTGTGCTCTTAAGGGTTAGTATGTAGAGTAGTAAAGAGAAAAGGTAGTTGCAAAACATTTGTTTTCCCTTAAAGGTATTGCCTTTGGGAGAGAGAGAGTATGTATGATGTCAAAGGGGGAAAGGGATGCAAATATGCTTGCCTTTGCCATTGATGTCAAAGGGGGAGAGAGGAATTAATGTGAAAAATGATTATTTGAAAAAGGGGGAGAGAGAAAGTAATGTGAAATAAAAAGGGGGAGAGTATGATGTAAGGGAGTAGTATGTTGGTGATTAGAGCTGTTATCTTTGAAGTTGATAGTTTTTCACATCATGTGTTGCCATCAATGAAAAAGGGGAGATTGTATCAAGTATGAGTAGTTGGTATTGTCATTGATGTCAACAAGATTATGCCTATGTTGTCATTAATGTCAACTAGTGATGGTTGAGAAGTTGTGTTGATGCTTTGATTAGTTTCATTATTTTGTCATTAGTAAGTGCTACTGATGTCAACCTCTAGTATTGCTTTGATAAGATTCTATTTATGGATGCTATTTGGATGAGTTGATGTGTTGCAAATGGTTTGGTGATGATGAGGAAGTGTTGAAGGTGATGATAATGTGTTTCTGGTGCTTGGTTTCCAAGTGCTTTTGAGAAAATTTGAATAAAAGAGGAAACAATGTGTTGTAGAGGTGTTCTGGCATATAGATTGGTGTTTTGGTTTTGCTCCACATTTCTTCTGTGTTGAAGATCTACTTGTGCAATTCATCTATGTTGATCAGAGGTGTTCATAGGTATTATATCCAAAATTTATTGGTCTAAATTGTTGTACAAAGGAAGTTGTTTTCACCAATGTGTGAACTGTGTTGTAGTGTTGTCTGGGAGAAATGGTTTTGCTCTGCATTTCGCCGCAATTTGGTTTTTGGACCTATGATTCTGGAAGTGTGTTGATAAGGATTGTATCTACCTATAGTTAAATTTTTTCATGGTTTGATGCTCCACAAGTTGATTTTTTGAGTTATAGTGTGTAGAAGATTATCTAGGTGAATAGGATGAGTTTGTTCGTCAAGTGAAAGTTGTTGTGAAGGAATTTGTTGGATTTTAGGGTGTTTGTGGAATATTGTAGATCATGTTTAAGTGTTGTGTGTGGTTTGTGAGTCATCTTTTGGTTTGAGGAAGAATGTACTTAAATGTCAATGGTGTTTACACAGGTTCTGCCAACCTTGGTTGTTTACATTAATTGTGGATTTGCTTTGGTGATTGTGGAAGCGTGGTGTGGTGTATATATATGATTTGGGTCCAAGTTAAGATGTGGTGTGGTTCACTTTCATTCCTTTCCACTGTGGGAATGATTAGCACCAACCTAATATGAATTTTCATGGGTGAGGTGCATAGATGACCTTGGAGAATTTTTTCAAGGTTGAAGAAGGTATAACTAAGTGTTGTATTGATGGAGGATTGAGTGTAGAGTGTGTTTTGCGAATTACAAAGTTGTGAAGTGTGAAGTTTAGTATGAGATTAAATGAGTTAGACTACTAGAAGAAGTAAGGAGAAGATGTCTACAATCTTTAAAAAGGATGCAAATGTGTTGGTGATGTTGTGGTAGACTTTTCTAATGTATTGAGATGGATTTCTCACTGTAACATTCTTCTTTCTTCTTTTTTGTAATTTGGTAGTGAGCTATTGGTAGTGAGCCCTTCTTTTTTTGGCCAGTGAGCCCTCCAATAGTGAGACTTTTGTATTTGGTGTTGCAATTAATTTATATTGTGAGGTAATCCTCACCATGGTTTTTCCTTTCTTGGGTTTTCTAAATTTGGTGTTCTAGTGTGCATGGTGTTGATGTGTTTCAGTTTTTGTTATTTTCTTTCATTCTAAATCATTCTAACAAATTAAGGGTCAATTAAGTTGATGTGGATTTAAATGTTAATAAGGTTTTTTGATGTTTTAATGTACAACTGATTCACCCCCCTTTCATTTGTCTTGTGCATTCAAATAACATATGGTTACTTATTGAAGGAGAAATGATATGGTTTTTAATCTTTGATATTACCTTGGATTTGATAGCTTATAAATATAAATTAACTTAAAATCAAGTAACAACCAAATCAAGCATTGTGGTGGTTCTCTCTAAGTAGACTCACTTTTTTTATTGGTCAATTCATATAAAGCATCTATTATTGCCTAAAACTTCCTTGACCAAGTATTTTTCCTCCAAGGTATTTCTAATTACATTATCTTTAATTGTGACCTCACCTTCATAGGTAACTTTTACCAAGAATTATTCAAGTTATAGGGAAAAAAATTAAAAATAAGCTTGATATATCACTTTTAAATTGATGATCAAATAAATAAAGTCAATAAATTATTATATGCTTATTTATGTTCATTTAATTCAAAATAATAAACTCAATGGGAATTTTTACCTCTTATGGAATTATAGTGAAAAAGCTTTCATTCTCCTACCAAGATGATGCCATACATGGAACTATGTGTGGCCAACCTTTTCCATCCCCCACTTCCTACTTACCAAGTAGTTCAAAAGTATATACCATAGATTCAATCTTAGCAACTAAGAATATCTCCTCTAAACTCTTAAGGACAACTTGGCCTTGGATTAAAACTATATGAAATAATAGGTAGATTAACACAATTTTTAGCATATAATCACTATTTAGGGGAATTTTTCAATTTTTTATTCATGCATATAAGTAAATCTCCCTCAAGCTCAAAGGTCAAAAAAAGTTAACACTAAAAATTTGTGGATACTTTTGGATACTACAACCTAGCATTTTCACAATTGATTTCACTTCCTTGAATTAGATAACAAAGGATCTATTCTACTTAACCTATAAGCTATTTTGGAACCAATAATCACACTAAATTTGTTACTACACCATCATAGAGGTTTTGATCTAGTGGTAACGATTGTAGCTAAAAAATGTCATTTATCAATCTCTCTACCAAATTCAACAATAGTTTCCATAGTTCAAGCCTTGAAGACAAGGATTTTAAAGGTTGAGACCATTTTAGGACCCTTATAATTATAATTATAATAATTTAATTATTTAGTTAATATTATAGTGTTTATTTATTCCATATACATCACATGAAGTTGTAATAAATAATGAGATCATATTACGTGGTTAGATTCATTCACATTGGTTGTAACTCACAAGTAAATCCTTGTGAGGCCTTTCTATTGATGTTATTAGAAAGAGAAGACCATTTGGGAGAATATTTTATTATAGAGCTTTGATCTTAAAGAGATTGTCCTCTCAAAGAGGCCTATGATACTTATTCCTTATTTATAAATATAAGCACATTTGTAGACATTCGCAGTGTAGGAAATATAAGAAAAATAATAGGTTATACTAGAATAATCAACCTAACCATAAACCATCACATGATTACATCTATGAGAAATATTATATATTTAAAAAAAAATAGAAGGCACAACACAATGAATTTAAGAGACTATAACATATTTTTCTAGAGTTGCATGAAAACCAACACCAAATGTTTGTGGACATTTCTTGTACCCATTAAATGATAAACCAAATCTTGAAGCCCATCATGACTTTTTTATCAAACATGTTGGGGCTCATTGAGATGAAAAATGACCAAGAGATCTACACCACCTATGAACCTAACTATATTTACATTAAACCATCCCATTAGACCTTATGAATTAGTAGATGACATGAGAAAGATAATACGGATGTATAATTACTATGTCAAGAGAGTCATGATTGATGATGGGTCTATTGCTAACATGGTTTCCTTGTTCCCTACTATAGAAGATGGGGTACATAATGAGATTCATATTTATATGAATTGTAGTAGCTTGAGAGGTTATGACAACTTGAAAACCACTTCTATTGTGAAAACTATACTTCCCGTCACTTTAGGGCCTATAATCATTGTTACAAAGTTTTATGTCATAGATAAATACATTATATACAACATAATCTTGGGATGGCCATTGATTCATAAGATGAAGGCTATATTCTCTACCCTTTTTAATGAGGTCCAAATTCTCCATATAGTACACGTGTTCATTTCTAAGGTGGATTATAATCCCTTTGACCTTTACGTAGTTAAGTAGGCTAAGAAGAAAATAAAACCTTTTCACACCCATGAGGTTTCTAGTAGTCAAAATAAAGTTAGTATGGTTAAACCTAGAGTAGAAACTAAGGATGTGGTCCCATGTAAGGAGTTTGGGTTCATATTTTTATTTTGAGGACAACCTTATGGAATTGAAAAATGTAGATACAAGGTCAATATTAATCTTTTTATATAAATAGTAGTCTAACATATACAGTTGTATATTTTAATTTGGTATTGGAGAGGGGGGCTTAGAAGTTTACTCCATCAATATAGGAATTTTATGCCTATGTGATAGGCTGCATGAATTTTTTTTATAATGAACTATTTTTTATCATATAGTTTTTTATTAGATTAGTAGGGAAAGGACCCTGATCCCATGGTTATAGAAAAAACTCAAAAAATAAAATAGGGTGGGAAACAACACCACCAACCTAAATAAAAAAACATGTCTAGGGTGGCACGAAGGCCAAATAACATAATAGTAACCATAGAACCATTATACATAATAAAAAATAAAATATTTCTACTAGATTACTTTAAACTACAAAGACCATTTATTAGGTCCACCATATGCCAACAAGTCCAAAACCATAATAGAGCTATATGGAAATAGTAGTCTGGGACATTAAAGTGAAACAACAAAAATAGCAGGGTAGCCGTAAACCGATAAAAGAAGAAAAGCCATTACTTGGATTTTCCAAATAGGTCCCAATAAACACCAATTAGAGAGATATATTCTCTCTAGTTAGGTCCCTCAGTCTCATCCAGTTCCTTCAAGTCATCGATCTTTCCCAGCTTATTCAACTTCTTAGTGATCTTAGTTTTCCTAGACACATCCCCAACCATTGCTCTGCACATTAAGCCGTTCAGTACCTTCATTACACTAGTACAAAAACAAAAATATATGACTAAATAAACTACTAAAATTGCATATAAATGACTAATTTTGGTCATGTGACCATTAGTAGTTTATTGCCAACCATTTAGAACACGACCAAATTTATGACTAAACTATTTTAGTCATTTATCTAGTCATTTATTTAGTCATTAATTTGGTCATTGATTTGGTCATTGATTTAGTCATTGATTTAGTTGTTAATTTAGTCATTTATTGTTGTTAATTGGTCATTTATTTAGTCATGGTAGTGATTTATTTAGTCATTAATTTAGTCATATATTTAGTCATTGATTGTTGTTAATTGGTCATTTATTTAGTCATTACTTTAGTCATATATTTAGTCATTATTTTAGTTAGTCATGGTAGTCATATATCTAGTCATTGTAGTCATATATCTGGTCATTGTATTCATTTATTTTAGTCATAGTAGTCATTTATTTAGTCATGGTTTAGTCATTTATTTGAGTGAATCAACGATTCAAGTTATAAATCAAATCTAACTTAATTAATTCTCACAAATTTATGCATATAAACTTCAAATATCATAGATATGCAAATGCTTTTTTTGTATTGGATTAACATAAAAAAAATACAATAAACAAACAATTTTATGCATATAAAGCTCAAATATCATAGATATTAAAATGTGTTTTTTGTATTGCATGAAAAAAAAAAAATATACAAACAACAAATAGCTGCATAACCAAAGGAATTACAAACAACATACAACTGCATAAACAAAGATTCAAGAAATACGTCCTTCACTGCACTCTTGGTTGCCATGGAAGACAAATCCAAGATACGATACAAATGCTACAAACATTGAAGGGAGAAAAGACATGAAAATATATGGTAAATGTAGTTATATTATTTGTGGTGCATATATTTCCCAATTCAGAGCAACCTTTCCCTCCCATTCTAGTGAGACAACCCTTGAGAGAAGATTGGAAGGATTCAAATGAGAAGGATGGAAACTTCCTATCTAGAAATCTCACTAGTCATGGTCGGATGGAAGTAAAGAGTGCATGTTCACCTCTCCAATTTGATGAGCTGTAACCTAAAAATAAGATTTCAATGAGGGTTTTAGAATATATTTATTAAAATGAAAATACAACCAAGATCTAATAATGAGCACATTTAGATGCTTAAATCGTTAAAATTTATGCTTGCTACTCTAAGTACTGTTATTAATCTTCACCAATAATCAGAAGTAGATAACAAGAAAATTTTTGGGAGGATGTCTAGCTCCTTCTAGTTCCACTTATTAGCCTACACCATATGATGAATATTAAATCAAACAAGAACAATGACACCAATAATCTAGTAGTAAGAAAAATAAGAACTTCAAAATTAGAAACTCATATTAGCTAATGACTCTCCTAGGGAGACAAAGGAACAATGCAAAGATGGAATATTGTGCATATTGTACAATGATATATGCTATTCCAAAGAAGTGTGAGCTATTGAGCCAATGTCTTTTCCTTTGTCCTTATCAAATTTATAATAAAGAATATGCCCATAATTTTACAATTTTTTGGGAAACACAGGCTATACATTTTTGTGTCTGTATGTTTGGTTTCTATTTTTTACAAGAAATGCTACTTCTGTACATGTAAAAAATTTGTGTTGAATATATGATTAAATGAAAAATCTCCATTAAAAACTCTTGTAATTTCAATGGTTTACGTACTTGACAACACTCGATAAACTAAAACTTTAATGTGATACATGTAGCTTCATTAAATGTTGCCTGTATATTTTTCATAGAAAAACTTAATCAAACAATGCTGAACCTGAATTATAAACAAAATAAAAAAGAAATAATTTATGGAAAATCATTAGTGTCCAATAAGAGAAATAATAGTGACAACTATGGGGATCCATTTGTTTTATTTACACATTTTGTTAGAAATTCAAACTGTGTAACTTTATCAAACTAAGCTAAATATACAAAACATTTTGTTAGAAATTTAACACTATCGGCCTAACATTACTACATCAGGGGAACTCCCCTCATAGCTCCACCGATTGACCAATGAAAGTAGATCACAACACAAATATTGATGTAACACTCCGTCAGGAAGACTTCCAAAGGACTCTCCCTGATGTACCAACGGGGTCAACAAAGGTGAACACATTGGAGTAACATAAGTGTATCGGTGGAAAAAATGCTATCATTTCCCTGATGGCTCAAATAAAGCATATTGGCAGCACTAGAACATATCAGCGGAAGATAAAACAATTTCCCACCGATGGGGCGATACACTATACAATAGGGAGATTCAACATGTACAACTTTTGGTCACTGAACTAAAAAATAGCATCTCATGGATACTTCAGACTAGTTCATTTTATTTGATGTGTTTGGGAAGTCAATGTAAAAAACAAAGGAGCATATGAAAAGGTATTGTAAAAGGGGTAACACCAGATACTTATGAATTGAATCCGATATAAATGATTCATGGAACCCATAACTAAATTAATAATTATTCATGGACACTCAAAAAAAGAGACAAAAAGAAATAAATCAAAATGAAAGTGCAAAAAAATTTGCTTTGTTAGGAGTCTTTGATCTAATTTCAAGCTAACACTAGAGCCTATCACCACTATTAATTAAGAAGATTCATATTTCCCACAAATCTTCAATCCATTAACAAGAGAAAAATATTCATACTAAACAAGTAATGTATTTCTATCATATTAGACATAACATAAGAGATAAACTCATTGTAATCCTCCATATTTTAAAAAGAATTTTTGGAAATCAAGTGTGTGTTCATCAGGAGAATGGGATACATGCATGAAAATACCATCAAGAAGATGCACAAGTGAATCGTAGATTTTTGGCACCAATGCAATTCTCTAGATCTTCTAGGGTTTTTTACCTAAAAGGAGAGAGGTAGGGCCAAAAATGCTAAAGGGTTCATTCAAATTATGTAATGTATGATGTTATCTAAGCTAAATGAAGTGAAATAAATGCAAGTGATCTATATGACTGATTATGAGTGCAAAACTAAGATTTAGGCTATGTTGGAAAACACACTATGATATGCAAACAATGAACTAAAAGATGAATAAATGCAAAATAGAAAGAGAAAGACTGACTCAGAGTGCACCTAGGAAAGATTTGAGGAATCTGCAATGGTCTGAATGCTATCTAAAATTACTGAAAATCAATAGTGGGACTCATTCACCCAAGGTGGTGAATTAGTCCTGCTACTGGTGAAAAATTGTTGGAAGCAAGTTTTTGACTATCAGGATCCAGAATTTGACAAAACCTAGATTTCAATCTTAAGGTGGGACTCATTCACCACTGGTGGTGAAAATGTCCTCTCCCAAAATTCTAAGAAATTAGGAGACAACTCTGCAACACCAGATTTGGAAATGTTTGCTTGTTAGTTTGCCAAAGTTAATTCTACAGGAAACAAAGAGAAAACCTTCTCCAAGCTTGAAATATGATTGATTTGACTTGAAGCACCTAGTTGACTTGTTGGCCAATCTTCAATCACCTAAATGCTTGTTAAATCTGCATACCTAGGTTTGCAAACACACATACAAGAGAGGAAAAATGGTTGAAGGTTAGCAAATAGGGGTTTGCCTTGGTCAAACCCCACTATGGTAATACAACCATTAATGAAATAATGAAATGCAAGAGAATGATAAACAAATAACATGAAAATGCTATCAACTTACCAAACCCTTGTTGATGAAAATCTAAAATTGTATCAACGGATGCTCCACAATGCTTGAATAGTGGTTGATTTGATGTTGTAAGATGCTTGAATACTTGAGTGAATAGGTGAATGAGTGAACTTGATGAATGGGGGTTATAATGGATGTAAAAAAACTTATTTATACATTCTTGTGCCTTAGTAACCCGTTAATACCTCATCACAGGATGACATCAAGTGATTTTGAATAAAAACCCAAAAGGAAATTTAAAATATTTTGAGTTTGGAGCCAAGGGGGACTCATTCGCCACCCATGGCGAATGGGTCCCACCTAAGACCTGAAAATGGGTGTCAGGAATTATCTTGTATTTAATGCTGTTTGTCATGCTTACATTAAAAAATACACTTATTAAAGCTTATAAGGGTATAAAAGGGTCAAACAAAGCATAAGAAAGGGATAAATAGTGAAGTTGTGCCTAGAAAAGTGTGAAATCTTGTTACAGGACTTTACAACACTTCAAAATAGGACTTTATTAGTGATGAAAAGGTGATTTTTAGGTGAATTGCAATGAATAGAGTTTAGAAGAGTGTAGAAATGTTTTACAACACTTCACAACACCTTCTCAAGATGTCATTATTTGAATTTTAGTACATAAATATGCATGTTCAAGCCACATTACAATATAAAATCAAAGTAAAATGGACCAAACATCATGAAAAAAGACCTAAAAGGCCATGAAAATGACAAGGGGCCATTTTTATATGACAGATTTAGCCACTACTTTAGTAAGAGGATGAACTTGCATCAAACTCACACTAAAGTAGCCATGATCATTGAGAGGAGAGTTCAAATGCACTTACATTAGCAAGATGGAATAACAATGATCAAGAGGGATGATCCAACCCCCAGGATGAAGATCCCATGTCAAACTAAGCATAAGAACAAAGGAACATGCAAATGTTGAGAATCAGATGAGGCTTCATTCGTTTGTCCAACTAGTTGTGGATTAGATCTAGGTTGATTGAGAGTGTATACTCACTCTAGGGTGACATAACTCATGGTGGTTCATCGGGTGAGAAGGCCCAAGTATACTCACTCTGGGGTCATGAAACTTCTGGTTGTCTGTGGGGTGAGAAAGCCCCAAAAGGGGAGATACATACACTAGTTGGTATGCAATCACAAAGACAAAGGTGGCTATGCAGAAAGTAATACCACTAGATGGGCTTCCTGCTCAACCATATCAAAGTTATACCTCCTGATAACTTTAACAAGGTGCCAGAAGGAAAATATCGGTTCATGCTTCATGAGACAAACAAAGCTTCGTATGCTTAGAACTCATGGACAAAAAGGAAGGTGCCATAGGCATGCAAGGTGTGTTATGCAAGGTGGCAAATATGAAAAATATAAAATACAAAAATGTAAAATGTAAAAGATGTTTAAAGGAATCTTGTTAAGTTCATGCAAGGTCAGTCACTTAGGGAACATTGTGTCTAATGTCTCCAAGAGAGGACCCGTCAAAGAATAGTATATTAACAACTTAGGGGATGCAGTGCATCACATCAAGCCACCAAGAGGAATGTAATATGCTAAGATAAATCACACTTATGAAGGAAATCACACCCAATGTCATCCAAAAAGAGACAAACGCATCATATGAATGACAAGGCTACACTAGGAACCAAGAATGCAAATGAATTAATGGTAATGTATGCCCCCCACTTTAAAGGAATTGCTACACATTGTACTATGAGCAATTACTTTAAGGTAGCAAAGGAAAGAAAATGTAGAAGGAAAAGAAGACATGAGAGCCACCTTGGAAAGCCCTATGCCAAGTCATATGTTTCGAAGTTAGGCTGTGTCATGTCAACAAAAATGAAAAAATAAAGAAAGGGAGTTGTCCCCTAGAAAAGAGCACACCAAACCCATAAGGGATCTATGGTTTTTGGGTTAGTATGTTCATTGCTGCAATGTTTTTATTAAAGAGCTTGAAACTATCATCATTCCCCAAAGCACATAAAAATGGAAGAATGACACAAAAAGAGGGAAAACGAAAGGAAAAGAAAGTCCATTTTGGATCAACATGGAAGAGACGTTTCAGTCTTAATTCGTTGCATCATCTCCAAAAGGAAAAAGACAAGAAAAAGATAATCAAAAGGAAAAGGGACTATTTGGGTCAACATGGAAGAGACATAGGGTGTCTCAACACTTTGCGTCATCCCCAAAAGGAAAACAAAAGTGAAAAGAAAATGAAAAGGTCAATGGAAAAGAAAATGCTTTTGGGTCAACATGAAGGAGACATTGTGATCTTGATGCCTTGCGTCATCCCCAAAAGGAAAACACAAATCAAAAGGAAAAAAGGAAAAGGACCTTTTGGGTCAACATGGAAGAGACATAGGGTGTCTCTATGCTTTGCATCATCCCCAAAAGGAAAACACAAAACAAAAGAGAAAAAGACTATGCATGACATATAGAAGAAGAGAGATACAAATAGAAGAAGTGTATGATGAGAGAGAATATCAAACGCATTTTACGGGGGAACACGATACACACATACAAGAAAAAGCGAAAGGAAAATAAATGCTAGAAGACTAGTAAGGTGAATGCAAGTCAACCATCTAACAATTCATCCACCTCCCAATCACATTTAGTATAATGCGAGGGTGAGTTACTGTCCAAAGGAAGAATTGCAAGTGCTAAACTAGGAGTTGTACTAGGTTCTTCACTTGGTTGAGAGGATTTATCATTTAAGCTCATGGTAGATGAAAATAAAGAGTTTAGATCATTGTGTACTTATTCATCTATTTTTTCTATCGTCGATTCATCATCGTCATCATCAAGATTGATGACGAAGGGAGGACGAAGGGTGATTTCCAAGGAAGGATGTATCAAAAGCTGTGGCTGTTGAATTGGTTCAGTTTGTTGGGAATGTTGGATTGGACTATCTTGTGGCAGGTTAGGAGAAGGAGGATGGTCATCTATTATTTCTGTCAAAGGTAGAGGTTGATTTTCTTTATGTTCTTCTATGCGAGATTGACGGGCAAGGAGATGACGACGAAACCTACATTCTCTAGCACCGCGATTTCATTTAATTTTGTTTTGAAGTTGTTGAGGTGTAAGAGCAAATTGAGTCATCATAGGTTCTTCTAATTTTGAAGGGGAAAGAACAAAAGAAATCAAAGAGGAAGGGTCAATCACTTTCTCTTTAGCTTTATACACTTGTTTAATTCAGGGAGGCATGATAGGAATGGTTTCATTTTCACTTGGTCATTTAAATGATTGCAGTGAAGTGTTTAAGGGTGGTTGTTCATGAGATTGTATGGTTTGTTCGATGATAGACTTAGGTTGAAGCATGGTTTAGTATATGATAGGTGGAGCAGAAGTGGATGGGGACATGTTACAAAGAGACAATTCGACTATGCGGTTGGCTTTGAACTTTTGATAGGTTATGAAAAAGAAGTCCTTTCGAGGGGTGATGGGTTCTATAGGTTCAAGCCAAAAGGCTTCTAAGGGAAAATTACCTTTAGAGGATAATGGATTAAAGCCATATGGTGTATAGTAAATATTTCATTGCCATGAGGATACTTCAAACACTTGTGAACCACTGATGGGACCACTTTCATTGAGTGAAGCCAAGGGTGGCCTAGCTGAAAATGAAATTGATTCGATTGTGGAATAATTGAAAATGGTACATCTGAAGTTTTGGGTCCTATCTATAAGGGGAGTACGATTGATCCGATAGTAGGGCATGCAAAACCAGTATGTGTCTTAATGCATGCAGTTGGGTTGTTAGAATCATTTATATAGAGATCATGTAATACTAAAAACTCTTATGTGATCACATTCTCATGATAGGTGGGATCTATTAATATCCCATTGGTGGGATTATCATAGATTCTATTGGCTATGTAAAGAGGACCATCAGGAAGTTTTTGAAGTATATCTTTAGTAGAAAAGGGATATCAAGAGATTTATTGTTTTGGACCTTACAAGGGATAATGTCTATTGCACCCACAAGTTTATCCATAGGATTAACTTGGGTAACAATTGGAGTTATATCTTGTTGTTCACTATTTGTATTAACATTCATTACATCAGTGTTTAAAGGTTCACTAGCCTTGACAAATGAGTTATTGTGTTTAAGCATTGGATTGGTGAAGATTTGTAAATTCTGGTTAGGGGGTGCAACAAACTTATTTCCTTGATCATTAACACCCGCAATGGACAAATGGCCCAAATCAATGAGGTCTTAGGCTAAATGTTTTAGATGCTTGTAGTGTTCAGTGTCATGTCCATTTTGGCAATGAAAATGACAATAAGCATTAGGTTTGAAGGTGGCTGGTAATGGCTAGGTGGGATTAAGTGATTTAACGGGTGGCAAAGTGATCATGTGTTGCTGGAGCAAATGGTTCATTATATTATGAAGGGTATCAGGTAAGGAAGTAAATTGTCTCTTCGGGTCCCCATAGGCATAAGGCACCGCCACTTTAATAGCTGCCACTTGGTTTGGAATTGGTTGGGTTGGTTGCCATTGTGGTTGAGGAGCCAAATTGAACTGTAAAAAACCTCTATTTGGTTTGTGAAAGTTTTGATTGTTGGTTTGATTTTTGTGTTCAGGATTTTAGGCTCAATTAGAAGTGGATTTTGAATCACGACTTGAAACCGAGTTATGGCATTCACACAAGGTTGTGCATAAGCATGAACGAAGGGAATTTCATCAAAGTTAACTTATCCTGAAGGTTTATGTGTAAGTTTTTGATAAAAATTTTCTGTAGATGTGAATCAAGAATTTTGACATCTACTTGAGCATACAATGATTGATAATGTGAAATGAAATCAGTTATTTTCTTATCGACATTTTGACTACAATGCATTAGGTCAGCCATTGTCTTTTTAGGGGTCATATGAACTTGGAAGTGACTTATGAAGGCATCTACAAGCTCATTGAATGATTGTATGGAATGATTGGGAAAATTGGAAAGCCACTCTAATGCAATATCTTTCAAGGTCCTTGGAAAAAGTTTGGCTAAGAGTTTATCATCAAGGAAAAAATCACTGCATAAAGTTGTATAAGCATTAACATGGTTGATAGGGTCTCCTTTACCTCCGTATTTCTCAAATCAAGGAATTTCTATCCCTTGTAGCATATGTGTGCGTAATATTTCTAAAGATAAGGGGCTACTACGAACATGGTATGTGGGTGGAGCAATTTGACCTTGGCTAATGGTGGAAAGTTATTGTTGCATCGATGAAACAATTGTAAGGAGTTTTGTAAGAATAGGGTTGGGGTAAGTGGTTTGAGGTGGAAGGGAAAATGGTGATGGAGTGTATGTGATGTGAGGAGAAGTTAAAGGAACACTAAGAGCCTGGGAGAAGGTAGTGGAAGGGACTTGCGATGCCACTAGAGAACTAGGAATGCTAGGTGGAATTGGGAAAGAAGGAGCCGCATAAGTAACTTGGTGCATAGTTGTGGTGACTTGCAAAGTGGTATAAGTTGACATAGATGTTATGGTTGAAGGGGGAGGAACTTGAGGTCCTCCTTGGCTTACAACAATGTTTGTTGATTGGATATTAGAAGAGGCATGTTTATTGTAAATCTTAGCAATTTTCTTTATAACTTGCAAGCCATCATCACTTTCAATCAAATGATGAAGGTTTTCTATCATGGGTATTGCAGTGGTGGAAATGTTTTCATCTCAGGTTCACCAAAATGAACCATAGATTTTTTGGCACCAATGCACTTCTCTAGCTCTTCTAGGGTTTTTCACCTAAAAGGAGAGAGGTAGGGCCAAAAATGCTAAAGGGTTCATTCAAATTATGTTATGCATGATGTTATCTAAGCTAAATGAAGTGAACTAAATGCAAGTAAGTGATCTATATGACTGATTATGAGTGTAAAACTAAGATTTAGGCTATGTTCAAAAACACACTATGATATGCAAAAAATGAACTAAAAGATGAATAAATGCAAAATAGAAAGAGAAAGGATGAATCAGAGTGCACCTAGGAAAGATTTGAGGAATCTGCAATGGTTTGAAAGCTTTTTGAAATTACTAAAAATCAATAGTGGGACTCATTCGCCCAGGGTGGCGAATTAGTCCTACTATTGGTGAAAAATTGTCGGAAGCAAGTTTCTGACTGTCAAGATCTAGAATCTGACAAAACCTAGATTTTTAGTTATAAGGTGGAACTCATTCACCATTGGTGGAAAATTAGTGAGCTCTCCTAAAATTCTGAGAAATCGGGAGACAACTCTGCAACACTAGATTTGGAAATGTCTGCTTGTTGTGTTGTCGAAGTCAATTCTACAAGAAATGTAGAGAAAACCTTCTCCAAGCTTGAAATATGATTGATTTGACTTGAAGCACCTAGTTGACTTGTTGACCAATCTTCAATCACCTAAATTCTTGTTAAATTTGCATACCTAGGTTTGCAAACACACATTCAAGAGGGGAAAAATGGTTGAGGGTTTGCAAATAGGGGTTTTCCTTGGTCAAACCCCACTTTGGTAATCAAACCCTTAATGAAATAATGAAATGAAAGAGAATGATAAACAAATAACATGAAAATGCTATCAACTTACCAAACCCTTGTTGATGAAAATATGAAATTGTATCAATGGATGCTCAGCAATGCTTGAATAGTGGTTGATTTGATGTTGTAAGATGCTTGAATGCTTGAGTGAATAGGTCAATGAGTGAACTTGATGAATGGGGGTTAGAATGGATGTAAAAATACTTATTTATACATTCTTGTACCTTAGTAACCCATTAATACCTCATCATAGGCTGACATCAAGTGATTTTGGAGAAAGACTTGAAAGGAAATTTAAAATATTTTGAATTTGGAGCCAAGGGGGACTCATTCGCCACCCATGGTGAATGGGTTGCACCTAGGACCTGAAAAATGGGTGTTGGAAATTATCTTGTATTTAATGCTGTTTGTTAGGTTTACATTCAAAAATACACTTAATTAAAGCTTTTAAGGGCATGAAAGGGTCAAATAAAGCATAAGAAAGGGATAAATAGTGAAGTTGTGCCTAGAAAAGCGTGAAATCTTGTTACATGACTTTACAACACTTCAAAATAGGACTTGATTAGTGATGAAAAGGTTATTTTTAGGTGAATTTCAATGAATAGAGTCTAGAAGAGTGTAGAAATGTTTTACAAAGCTTCACAACACCTTCTCAAGACATCATTATTTGAATTTTAGTACATAAATATGCATGTTCAAGCCACATTACAATATAAAATCAAAGAAAAATGGACCAAACATATGAAACAAGACCTAAAAGGCCATGAAAATGACAAGGGGCCATTTTTCTATGACACATTTAGCCCCCACTTTAGTGAGAGGATGAACTTGCTTCAAACTCACACTAAAGTAGCCATGATCATTGAGAGGAGGGTTCAAATGCACTTACATTAGCAAGATGGAATGACAACGATCAAGAGGGATGATCAAGCCCCCAGGATGAAGATCCCATCACAAACTAAGCATAAGAACAAAGGAACACACTAATTTTGAGAATCAGATGAAGCTTCGATTATTTTTCCAACTAATTGTGGATTAGATCTAGGCTGATTGAGAGTGTATACTCACTCTGGGGTGACATAACTCATGGTGGTCCATCGAGTGAGAAGGCCCAAGTATACTCACTATGGGGCCACAAAACTTCTAGTTGTCTGCGGGTTAATAAATCCCAAAAAGAGGAGATACATACACTAGTTGGTATGCACTCACAAACACAAAGGTGGCTATGGGGAAAGTCATACTGCTAGATGGGATTCCCACTCAACCATATCAAAGTTATACCTTCTGATAAATTTAACAAGGAACCACGAGGAAAATGTTGGTTCGTGCTTCATGAGACAAGCAAAGCTTCGTATGCTTAGAACTCATGAACAAAAAGGAAGGTACCATAGTCATGCAAGTTGCATCATGTAAGGTGGAAAAAATACAAAAATGTAAAATGTAAAAGATGTTTAAAGGAGTCTTGTTAAGTTCATGCAAGGTCAGCCACTTAGGGAAAATTGTGTCTAATATCTCCAAGAGAGGACCAATCAAAGAGTAGTATATTCACAACTTAGGGGATGCAGTGCATCACATTAGGCCAGCAAGAGGAATGCAATATGCTAAGATAGATCACACTTATGAAGGCCATCACACCCAATGTCATCCACAAAGTGATAAACACATCATATGAATGACAAGGCTACACTAGGAACCAAGAATACAAATGAATTAATGGTAATGTGTGCCCCCCACTTTAAAGGAATTTCTACAAATTGTTCTGTGATCAATTACTTTAAAGTAGAAAAGGAAAGAAAATGTAGAAGGAAAAGAAGACATGAGAGCAAACTTGGAAAGCCCTATGCCAAGTCATATGTTTCGAAGTTAGGCTATTTCATTTCAATGAAAATGAAAAGAAAAGAAAGGGAGTTTTCCCCTAGAAAAGAGCACACCAAACACAAGGGATCTATGGTTTTGGGGTCAGTATGTTCATTTCTGCAATGTTTTTATTAAAGAGCTTGAAACTGTCATCATTCCCCAAAGCACATAGAACTGGAAGAATGACACAAAGAGAGCAAAAAAAAGGAAAAGAAATTCTATTTTGGGTCAACATGGAAGATACATTTCGGTCTCAATGCCTTACATCATCCCAAAAAGGAAAAAAACAAAGTAAAAAGAAAAAGGGACTGTTTGGGTCAACATGGAAGAGACATAGGGTGTCTCAACAATTCCCATCATCCCCAAAAGGAAAACACTAGTGAAAAGAAAATGGAAAGGTCAATAGAAAAGAAAATGCTTTTGGGTCAACATGAAGGAGACATTGCGGTCTTGATGCCTTGCATCATCCACAAAAGGAAAACACAAAACAAAAGGCAAAAAGGAAAAGGACCTTTTGGGTCAACATGGAAGAGACATAGGGAATCTCTATGCTTTGCATCATCCGCAAAAGGAAAACAGAAAAAAAAGAGAAAAAGAAAATGCACAACATATAGAAGAAGAGAGGTACAAATAGAAGAAGTGTACAACAAGAGAGAATATCAAACACACGTTACAGGGGAACACGATACACACATACAAGAAAATGGAAAGTAAAAGTGAAAGGAAAATAAATTATGGAAGACTAGTAAGGTGAATGCAAGTCAACCATCTAACAAGTCATCTGCCTCCCAATCATGTTTAGTATAATGTGAGGGTGGTTGTCTATCCAAAGGAAGAATTGCAAGCATTGAACTAGGAGTCATACCAGGTTCTTCACTTGGTTGAAAGGATTTATCATTTAAGCTCATGGTAGATGAAAATAAAGAGTTTAGATCATTGTGTACTTCTTCATCTATTTTTTCTATTGTCACTTCATCATTGTCATCATCAAGATTGATGATGACAGGAGGATGAAGGGTTATTTCCAAGGAAGGTGTATCAAAAGCTGTGGCTATTAGATTGGTTTAGTTTGTTGGGAATTTTGGATTGGACTATCTTGTGGTAGGTCAGGAGAAGGAGGATGGTCATCTATTATTTATGTCAAAAGCGGAGGTTGATTTTATTTATGTTCTTCTATGCAAGATTGACAGGCAAGGAGACGACGATGACGCCTACGTTCTCTAGCACCACAATTTTGTTTAATTTATTTTTGAAGATGTTGAGGTGTAAGAGAATATTGAGTCATCATAGGTTCTTCTACTTCTGAAGGGGGAAGAAATATTGAGTCATCATAGGTTCTTCTACTTCTGAAGGGGGAAGAACAAAATAAATCAAAGAGGAAGGGTCAATCAATTTCTCTTTAGCTTTATACACTTGTTTAATTCGGGGAGGCACAATGGGATTGGTTTCATTTTCCCTTGGTCATTTAAGCAATGGTAGTGAAGTGTCTAAGGGTGGTTTTTCATGAGGTTGTATGGTTTGTTCGATGTCAGACTCAGGTTGAAGCATGGTTTTGTCTATGATAGGAGGAGCGGAAGTGGACACGGAGATGTTACGAAGAGACAATTTGGCTATGCAATTGGCTTTGAACTTTTGATAGATTATGAAAAAGAAGTCCTCTTGAGGAGTGATGGGTTCAATAGGTTTAGGCCATAAGGCTTCTAAGGAAAAATTTCCTTTAGAGGATAATGGATTAAAGCCACTATGGTGTATGGTACATATTTCATTTCCATGTGGATACTTCAAACACTTGTGGACCACTGATGGGACCGCTTTCATTGAGTGAAGTCAAGGGTGGCCTAGCTACAAATGAAATTGATTCAATTGTGGAATAATTGAAAATGCTACATCCGAAGTTTTGGGTCCTATTTGTAAGGGGAGTATGATTGATCCGATTGTAGTGCATGCAAAACTAGTATGTTTCTTAATCCATGTAGTTGGGTTGTTATAATAATCTTGATAGAGATCATGTAATACTAAAAAATCTTCTGTCATCACATTCTCACCACAAGCGGGATCTATTAATATCCCATTGGTGGGCTTATCATAGATTCTACCGGCTATGTAAAGAGGACCATCATGAAGTTTTTTAAGTATATCTTTAGCATAAAAAAGTGATATCAAGAGATTTATTGTTTTGGCCCTTATGAGGGATAATGTCTATTGTACCCACAAGTTTATCCATAGGATTAACTTGGGTAACAGTGGGAGTTATATCATGTTGTTCACTATTTGTATTAACATTCGTTACATCAGTGTTTGAAAGTTCACTAGCCTTGACAAATGAGATATTGTGTTTAGGCATGGGATTGGTGAAGATTTGTAAATTCTAGTTAGGGGGTGCAACAAACTTATTTCCTTGATCATTAACACCCATAATGGAAAAATGGCCTGAATCAATGAGGTCTTGGACTAAATGTTTTGGACGCTTGTAGTGTTCGGTGTCATGTCCATTTTGGTGACGAAAATGACAATAAGCATTAGGTTTGAAGGTGGCTGGTAATGGCTAGGTGGGATCAAGTGGTTTAACGAGTGGCAAAGTGATCATGTGTTGCTGGAGCAATTGGTTCATTATATTATGAAGGGTATTAGGTAAGGGAGTAAATTGTCTCTTCGGGTCTCCATAGGCATAAGGCATTGTCGCTTAAAAAACTGCCACTTGGTTTGGAATTGGTTGGGCTAGTTGTGGTTGTGGTTGAGGAGGTGTATTCAACTATAAAAATCCTCTATTTGGTTTGTGAAAGTTTTTATTGTTGGTTTGATTGTTGTGTTCAGGATTTTCAGCTCGGTTAGAAGTGAATTTTGAATCACGACTTGCAACTGAGTTATGGTAT